>CM077096.1:80282952-80652137 GCA_039513925.1 Platanthera zijinensis | reverse complement strand
GAGTTAACTAGAGAAGGTGTCGCGATAGCTCGAAGTACCTCGGCTCGACTCCGCGCTAGATATCGAAAATTAGCTCTTTTATTAAAGGGATATCTAGTGATTCTCTTTTGATACTCACGTTCTGTCTGTGTCATCGGCATTCCGCACTTTATTTTCAGCTTTTTCATTATAATTATACATTTATATTTTTGTTGCCATTTCCTTTTTTATAAAATCTAAAAATTATCGGTTGTTGACTGCCGTCGCTATGAAATTAGTGTCGAAATTTACTCTGGCTACGAGTTCGAATCTCTTGCCCAAGCTTTCGAGCCGAATTCGCACGAGTTGTTTTGGCTCGAGCTCGAGCTCGAGCGAGCTGGGTCGAGCTCGCTCTCGAGCTCTGTTTGGGAGTGCTCGAGAGCTCGAGCTCGTCGAGCTTCGAGCTCGAGCTCGAGAGCTCGAGCTCGACGAGTAGCTCGAACTCGAGCTCGACGAGTCGACGACGAGCTCGACGAGCTCGACGAGCTCGAGCTCGACGAACTTACACGTCATGTAAGTTCTGCTTATTATATTATTAATTTTTTATTTACTAATAAAAAATTAATAATATAATATAATATTTGATTTTAAAAAAGCTCGCAAGCCGGCTCGCGAGCTCGTGAACAAGGCTAACTAGGCTCGAGCTCGGCTCGAAAGCAGGCTCGAGCTCGAGCTCGAAATGCTCGAGCTCGACCTCGAGCTTTTTTCGAGCCGACTCATCGAGCTTTCGAGCCGGCTCAACTCAACTTGCACCCCTAGGTAGAATAATAGGTATTTCAGGGAAAGAGTAGAAATAGCTAAGTCGACCCCGAGAACAATACGACCCCGATATTCCATACACGGAATATCCTGTACTACACGCGATAGGTGCGCTTGCCTACCTCTCGTTAAAACTCGGTTTCTAATAAAACAAAAACGCTCTTCTTTTTCTTTACAAAATAAAATCTCACTCATCTTAAAATAAAATAAAAAGAGCCGCGTTTTAGCACATCAAGTTTTTTGCGCCGTTGCCGGAGAATTATCGTTTTACTTTTTGAATTCCTGAAACCTATTAATTTTACCCTTTATTTCTATATAAAAAAATAAAAAAAATAAACAACAAAATGGCCACCAAAAATTATATTTATAATTATAATAATAATATCATTATTATTATTAATAATAAATACCTAAAAAATCAAAAATAAAATTTTGGGAAAAAAAACTTTAAAACAAAAAATTCAGAAAAATTTAAAACTTAAAAAAAATCAAAAACTTAAAAAAAATAAAAATAAAAACTTAAAAACTTAAAAAAATTAAAAATTAAAAACTTAACATCAAAAAAAAAATGATGAATATTTTTTTTCTTTTCATCAAAAAAAATTAAAAATTCAAAAAAACTTGTATCTTTCATTTTTCTTTTTATTTTTATTTTGCCTTTAACTTATTTTCATTTTATTTTTTTTCAAAAAAAAAATTTCAAAACAAACAAAAAAAAAAAACAAAAACAAAAACAAAAAAACTAAAAACATAAACTTTAAAAACAATCTAGAAAATTCAAAAAAAAACTAAGGAATTTTTAATAAAATAAAAAAAACAAAAAAATATTTATTATTATATATTTATTCTGTCGTTTCGGCGCGCTTCACAATTGTGAGCGCTAGGGGATCACATATCGGTCGCGCTCACTTGGCTAAGACGTTAGCTCACGAGTCACACCCACTTGCCCCCTATCGCCCGCACCATTTTCGCCGACTTTTTCTTTTTCATTTTTATTTTATATTTTTGCTACTTTCTTTTCACTTTTGCAGGGTTGAACTTAACGGGCTTCCCCGAACACGGTTTAGGGAAGATTTCTAAACCCCTGTTTTTAATTTTTTGGACATAACTGTTTCGCTTTCCTTTTTTTATATATATATCATGTTTCTCCTACTTAGTGCAACATTGAGAACAATGTTGGACTTAGTATGGGGGGTGTTTCCTATTTTTTTCTTTTATTTCCCGCACTTACAAAAATTCCTCAAAAAATTGCAAAAAAATTAAAACTCCAAAAAAATTTCATGCTTTTATAATAAAAAATTTAAAACCCTAAAAAAATTGTTGAAACATCGCTCCGCGACGTTCGACTCATCGAACCAACCACAAATAAGAGTCTGTTCACGGGCGATTATGTTTCATTTTTCACTTTGTAATTATTTTTTGTAAATATTCTCGCCTCTTTCCCCTTCTCTTTCCTATCTTGTAAATTCTCTCTCTCCTCTTATAAATACTTTTGTAAATAAAAAATTCTAAAAAATTTGTATAACCCAAAAACTCGACAAAAAAATTTTTTTGCATAACCTTAAAAAAATTCCAAAAAAATGAAAAATAACCCCAAAAATAAAAAAAAAATTAGAAAAAACTCATAAAATCAAAAAATTATTTGTAATAAATAATTCGAAAACCTCATTTCTTAACCTCCTTGCTCTCCAAAATAATCGTTTCGAGTTTATTTATAACGAATTTTAATTAATTCTTTATTTACTATTCGTTTATTAATTGTAGCTCGATAGACTTAGATTTCTGGGGTTAAGATTTTAAAGAATTTCTTTTATGGCTTTTTCTTATTATAGGGAACTTGTTTTTCTCATTTTCACTTCTATTTTTTTGAATAAAAGCATTTTTTTATGTTAGAAAATAACATTTATGGATTCTATATTATTTCCACTTATGCTTTTAGAAACGTAGGAACGTCCAAATTAAAAAGGTTGCTCTCGAAATTTTTATTAAACTCTAGTTTTCTTTTAGAAATTCACCCCTTCTACTTTTTTTCATACCTTAATTGGCATGATTCCCCACTCACCCTTAAAAGATCTTATGTCAATGGGGATAAGATTTCGTCCCGTAAACATAGGCACCCAATATTTTAAAAAAGATTATATTAAGAAGTAAGAGGATAAAATTCATTACTCCTATACATATTCATTGGGTTTATTTTATTTTATGAAGAAAGAAAAGAAAATTTATTATGTGTTAGGAAAATAAGATTTCATTTTCCTAATTATTCAAAAAATGTGGAGGTTCGAGAAAAAATTGTCTCGCCTCAAAATCAAAGCCTTCTTCATATCCGTCAATCCACTTATATAATTTTCATGATTCTAGAATTAATTTAAATCTTTTTTGAGAGCATAATTTTTAAATTGAATTATTTCCTATTAATTTCTTTTCAGCAAAAGTTTTTTCGATAATTCCAATCCATTTTTTGTTAGACTAACAAAAATAATTTTCGCTTTTTATTTTTCTCGTTTAGAAGTATTTTTGAAACAGTTCCTCTATTTTAACATTTTCATAAGTTAAGATTTAATTCCGAGACCCCGGAAATTCATTTCGATCTTTCGTACAATTAAATCAAGCGTTAGTTAAATTTAGGATTCTTTTTAATTCCTTATATGTTCATCTCCAACTTTTGCTCTGAATAGCAAAAGCTTAAGTATGGGGGTATTTGATGAGTTGTAAATATACCTATATTTTTGTATTTTATTTAAGTAATTTTTGTTTAATTTTGTTATTTTAGTTTGTTTTCTTTAATAAAATACTTCTTTTTTTTCTAAAAATGTATTCTAACTTAGTTTATTTGTTTTCTGAAAATTTCAGAAAAAAAAAATAATTTTTCGGCCCTATCACGCCCGTGTCACCCCCGACACGGGCGTGTCAGGCACTCAACGCCATCAACACTCAACGCTCTCAATGCTCTCAACGTCGTCGCCGCTTGACACGCCCCAAGCCACGCCCGTGTCAAGATGTGACACGGCGTGACACATCCACCTGGCCCGATGTGACGCGCGCGACTTTTGCGCCCGAACCGTGCCCAGATCGAGCTCCCCGACACGCCAAGCGTCACGCCCGTGACCTGGGGCGTGACCGCCACGTTTTCAGCCGAAGTCAAAGCTCCAGTCAAATCACCCGATCAGCTCATGAATAGTAGTGACACGCCCCCTTGTCACGCCCGTGACCTAGGGCGTGTCACTCCCGAATTTTTGCTTATAAATACAAGCTTCCAGGAAGCTTTTCTTGTCTCCTTTTTTGGCCACTTTGCTAAGGTGTTGTGCTGCCCATTTGGATCCAAATGTTATGTAAGAGATTTTTCTCCCCCCTCCCTTAATTTGTAATAGCTTTTTATGTTATAAAAATAGTTTATTTTCTCTCTTGCTTAGCATGAATCTCATTTGGAAGCGCCCTATCTTTCTAATTTTTCGTTCTCCTTTTTTGTTCTTTTCATGTTTTATCTTTTTCAGCTTTATAACTCAGTTTAGTTTAGGATTTTATCGCATTTACTAGCCGTTACGCTGCCCATTTTATTTTCTTTTTCCGCACCCGTTTAGCTTTAGTTTATTTTTATTTTCACTTTTTATGCATTTCTACCGCATTCTAGCGGTAGAAATGCACTGGTTTTAATTTTTCGCTAACTTCCATTTTGCATTTATTTGCAAAACTTTTTGCTCCGTTTAATTTTTATTTTCTCTTTTTATGCATTTCTACCGCATTCTAGCGGTAGAAATGCAGTCGTTTTAATTTTCCGAGCACTTAGCTTTTCGTTTTAATTTTCAAAACTTTTTGTCCAGTTAATTTTTATTCTCACTTTTTAGCATTTCTACAGCATTCTAGCGGTAGAAATGCAGTTGTTTTAATTTTTCAGTCACTTTGTTTTTCTTATTTTTGCAAGTGTGCGTGCGTGTATGAGTTAGATTTTATTGCTTTATTTCAATTTCTGTAGAGTGTGTGCGTATGCATTTATTTCCGCCTACTCGTTAAGAGTTAAATGGCGCTCTGCTTTCTTTTTCCGCCCACTCGTTTGAGTGGGACTTGTCATTTTATCGCTTTCATTTTCTTCCTACTCACTTGAGTAGGAAAACTTTGTGCGAGTGTGTGTGTTTTACTTTTCTGTAGAGTGCGTGTGTGTGTTTACTTTCTGTAGAGTGCGTGTGTGTGTTTTACTTTCAAGTAGAGTGTGTGCGTGTATGAGACTAATTTACCCCCGCCCACTCATTTGAGCCGGGATTCGCATTTACTGCTTTCTTCAGTCCTACTCGTTTAAGTAGGACTTGCAATTTTCGGCTTTCTTTACTGCTTTCTTTACAGCTTTCTTTATTGCTTTCTAGTGTAAGTGTCCCCATTCCGATGAGTGGCTAACCGCCCTTAGCCCTCGATATCGAAGAGCATTGGGACAGATAAAGTAGCTTTAAATAATTAAAGGTCCTGTTTTCTATTTAATTAAATTTCTTAAGGTTTGCCCCGAGTTAACGACGCGTAGGGCCGCATATCGATGTGCGGGCTCTATTTCTGTTATCCATACGCAACGCCGAGAGGCCGCACGTATGGACCGATCACCCTTGGGTAAAGAGAGCTCCGCGCTAACCCTCGAGAGAGGAGGCGCGTGACTCTACCGGATTGGGTTCCCCACCCAATAGCGGGGTTCTCAGCGTAATGCGGGCGTTAAGAGGAATCCTTCGTCAGTCTAACGATCGGTCGAATAGTCTTAGCGTTCAGGTGAGCGATATTACCTAGAGATAGGTGTGCTCATATCTTTGGAACCTCCACGGCCGATTCTCCGCCTTAATTAATTTGAAAATTAGGATCTCTTTTTATTAAAAGTTATTTTAATTCAATTCACTTTTTGATAGCGTCGCGCTAAGTTGGTCATCGGCATTCCGCACTTTATTTTCAGCTTTTATCATTATAATTATGCATTTTATATTTTTATTGCCATTTTCCTTTTTATAAAATCTAAAAATTATCGGTAGAATAATAGGTATTTCAGGGAAAGAGTAGAAATAGCTAAGCCGACCCCGAGAACAATTCGACCCCGATATTCCACACACGAAATATCCTATACTACACGCGATAGGTGCGCTTGCCTACCTCTCGTTAAAACTCGGTTTCTAATAAAACAAAAACGCTCTTCTTTTTCTTTACAAAATAAAATCTCACTCATCTTAAAATAAAATAAAAAGAGCCGCGTTTTAGCACATCACTCTGGCACTCGATCTTCTAAGGAAAGTCACTCCAACTCAGCCTTTGAAGCCACAAGCTCTATCTTCAAGCGAGAAGTCTCTTCCTAAGCGGTCTTTAGCAATTGTGTTGTCTTCTCCACCAGAGACTTCTCCATCTACAATGTTGCTCGAGCCTCTAGCTCAGCCTTCAGCTGTAAGACCCCCCCCCCCCCCCCTCTTGGAACACAACACACGGCCGAGGGGAGTCTTATGCTCAGAATAGCCTTCTTTCGGTAGCATCAACAAATGGGTTGACCAGTACTACAAGATGCCTATCCTGCCGGCTCTCACAAAAATCATCCATGCGGCATTGTTTTAAATGTCCTCCGACATGTCCGACATGTCTCCCGACATGTCATTTTTTAGGGCCAAACGATATGTTTTTCTAAAAAAATAGATTATGTCCTTTTGTAAAATATAGGCCGACATGTCCGATTTTTACCGATATATTGGCCGACACGATTTTTAAATATATCGTCTGTTATTTTATTTTATATTATATTAGCATACTAGCAACATATATTTAAATCGCCTATGAATATTATATTATGTATGTTTAAATTGATTAGATTTATTGTTTTTATTTTTTAACGTTTTATTCCTACTGCCAATTTTATATAATTGTTTCACAATTTTTAATTTTATATTATAGAAAATATGAAATTATTTAATACCTTTATTATTTGATTGTTTGCATGTTTTTAAAATAAATTTATAAGTTTGAAAAGACTTATAATTAATCAAAGATTTTTAACTTTTAAATCTTTATTTCCAATAAACTTATTATTATCAAAATAATTTTATTGCATACTATTAAATATATTTTGCAATGTATCATTTTGTATTTGTTAATAATATTTTATCTTAATTATTATTCGATTTTATTTTGTAATATAAATGACTTATTTTTTTTTATTTGTTATATTATTTTTCTATTTTTATAACATATAATTATAGTTACTATACATAAAAATAATAATTTTTTTTATAAGATATGGAAATCCGATATTTTAAAATATCCCTGACATGTCTCCGACTTCCGACATCCGACATTTAAAAACTCAATCCGATATGTCGCCGACATCCGATATTTAAAACATTGTCCATGCCAACTCAACCAAAATAAATGCATAGAAGTCATAGTATCACAATATGTAAATGTCCAAACGCAGTACATGAATAATAAGGAGCTACATTGGTTCCTTTAATATCATAGTACAACAAAAATTGCCTGAAGGCTACACCACAATGCTAAAAATCACATCGTTCACCGAAGGGAGCGAGGGTATCGTCGTATCAGGTCCTGTCCCCCTGGCCTGGCTGCCCTCCTTCATGGCCTGCTGTTGTTGCTGCTCTATCCACTGGGTTTACTCCTAAAATGGTAGACGTAGCAACCATTAGTCATAAAGACTAAGTGGCTATCACATCCGCTCTTCCCAGCGACTCTTAGGCACCGGGCGAGAAAAGGAGAAAAGGTACAATATATATATATATATATATATATATATATATATATATATATATATATATATATATATATATATATATATATTTCTATTCATCATCAGAGAAGCAATAGCAGTGTATAACAAGTAATAACATCATTCTACACTAGCAATTCTATAAGAGCAAGAGAAATCAACTACAATATATAATTCTACAATAGAAATAGAACTTAACTTATAAAAATGTCCATACAAATTTATAAGTTAAGGATTGGCTTAACAAAAAGTAACTCATCATATAAATGTGCTCATATAAATTTATATGATGAGGATCTTGTGTGATGCAATGTAATGATTTACGAGACACCCATGCAACTCACGCACTCTATTTTGCTGTGTCGACATAGTCCTTTAGTTCCCACTGTTCGAGCAGGTGCTAACCTCTCAAGCGTCATCTGTCATGGACAAGCGGTGACAGTAGATCTGGCATCTCCACTGCTAGGAGGGTATCCACACTACCAATCCTAGCCCTTCGTATTTCTCAATGCTAAGAACACAACAGTGGAGCCTCTGCGTATTACGGCTCAGAGGGGTCTCGGGTAGAAGTGCACCAAGAACACAGCCCAAATTGACCTATCGTCATGGCACGGAAGGAGCCTCTTGGAGCATATCACCAAAGGAGCAAGCCTAACCATCCACTGGAACTAAAGGACCCTCAGAATTGAACACCGAGGACCAATCCCAACCGCCCAAGGTCTATTTGCCAACTCTCATCGGTATGACGACTGGCGAGCCTGTAGACCTGCCACACTATCCTTAACCCAGGATTATGACACCGCATGTCAACACACATGGCTTGCAATTACACTTAGTCATGCCATCAAACATCCAAGGGCTCCAACTGAGTCCCTTAGCATCATACCAAACCCGTGCTCAAAAGCACACAAGGGCTCCACACTTATTCCCTTCAACATCAACTTATTAATCCCATCATATCATCATTACCTGAGATAAGTGATTAACATATCGCATGGCAATGGGCGTTTTCTCATCTAGCCCTTTTCTATAATTCAGCATGCAATTGCATATAAAATCATACATCTTTCCCCAAAATTTATTTCATTAAACACTTAAGCTTCAACATGATCAACATAACCTTGCAAAGAATACATCACATGTTCTTCCAATAATTATAATTCACCGCATAGCTATAGATTACACATTCATGCATCATACATCATAAACTCTTCCAAAACTTACAATATTCACTACATTGTTATTAAGTGAATCTTTACCAGATTCCATTAATAAATCGTTGATACAACCAAGGTTCATCCAAAACCATTAGCTTATAATAGTTACATATAATAAATTCACCCAATCCAAAATATCATCAGACAATGATCTCCCAATTGAACCCAAAAATCTGGAAGCACAGCTAACACATAACTTAGACAGAAAGTCTATTCCGGCCTTATGTTAGTTTAATGTAGAAACTTCAGTCGCACTTTGTGAGAGCTACAGTGCTCACCAGAAAACGTGCAACAATCCGTTGGAAAGGTCATTCCGAGGGCTACAACTTTTTATTCATCCCAAGACTTAGAAGTACATGACTCATGGATTAAATCGATCATGAAGTCTGTTGCGTATAGAAGTCAGATTTTTATACACATCGTAAAGTCGAACGAACGACATCGGTTCGTCTTCTTCCTCTAACCATTCATACAAGGTTACATTCAGCAATTCCTCCTCCCTTATTCACTCTCAATAGACCACCCATCTTCATGAAACCAAGTTCATCGTCTTCATAATGAAGAGATGAGATGTTGAAGACAACAAAACCCTAGGACAAAGGTCCTAGCATGGTCTCATCCTAGGAGATCTTCATCATGCACCAAAGTCAAGCTCTCTTGAGCCGGTATCTCTCCTATTTCATAACTAAAGATCTAGCACCAAGGGAGAAGGTAGGAAGATCATCTCATTTTCGGTCATAGATCTTGTTCTTCTTCTTGACGGCATGACGGCATATGATCTTCTTCTAATCACTCTCCTAGAGACAAGCAACACCGAAAGAGACGACTTCGGAGTTCCTCCAGGAAGTCTAGCACCGACAATCTCTCCGTTCTCGTCGAGCTCAGTATGATTCAACAAGGAAGAACAAGACAGCTAGTATTTTTGATCATCCCTTTTTATAAGGAAATATTTGGGTTAAGGTCACATCGTCATGTGTCGTTCTGTCACTGGACCGCCCATCATTACATTAAATAGGTCTTGTTGAAAAGTCCAACCATAAGTAGACCCTCGGCACATATCCCGAACTCAGTTCAACCCGTAAGTATAAACCCACAAACACAGCCTGGTCTAAAATCTGCTAAGTCAAATTCGTCTTATGTGTCAAGTATCATTCGACGATATCCGATAATTCGTGGGAATTATTTGTGTCATCTCGATGAATCGACCAAATAGTCTAAGTAAATTCGACGAATTCGTCGAGTCCAACTCGACAAATTTGTCGAGTATCATCGACGAGTTTCTCTGAATCTTATAAGTCCAATCTGTCGCATGCGTTGAGTATCACTCGACACTTTGTAGAAAGGCGTCGTGATCACTCGACGAATTTCCACGAATCCTTCACAATTCCACTAGCTGAAAGTACTTTAAATCCAAGTGTCGTATGCATCGAGTATCACTCTATGCTTCGTCAAAAGGCGTCGTGATCACTCGATGAATTTTGATGAATCCCACTGGCAGCATCGTATGCATCAATTATCACTCGACACTTCGTCAAAAGGCTTTGTGATCACTCAACGAATTTTGACGAATCCCACTGGCCGAAAATATTTTAAGTCCAAGCACCGTATGCATAGAGTATCACTCGACACTCCATTGAAAGGCATTGTGATCACTCTATGCTTTTGAGTCCAGTCGACGCACTCGATGCTTTGAGTCCAGTCGATGCACTGGATGCTTTGAGTCCAGTTGACGCACTCGATGCTTCCCGAATCCAATGCACGCTAAGCCTGAGTAAACTCTCTTGACTCAAAACACGTGCGAGGGGTCTAGCACGAAATGGGACATTACAAATCCTATAAACAAAATAAAAGATTTCGTCCCTGAAATCAGGCTAAGTCTGTGGGGGAAAACAAAGTACAAAGAATACAAGGTATGCATTTAAGTTTACCTTGGTGAAATAACTCTGGGTAGCACTTCCGCATCAAGTCCACTGACTCCCAAGTGTATTCATCTTTTCCATGATTAGACCATTGGACCTTCACCAAAGGAACACTCTTTCGCCGCAAGCTTCTTGTTTTGGTATCCACTATCCGCATCGGCTCTAGTCGAACAAACCTATCAGTTGCCACCATTCTATTTGTAGCGAGGACATGCTGATTGGGCCATAGTAGTGCTTTCCGAAGATACGACACATGAAAGAAATCGTGCAAATTTTCTAACTCAGGTGGTATCTCCAGCCGATAAGCCAAAGGACCAATTCTTTCCAATATAACACAAGGCCCCACATATCTCGAGCTGAGATTCTTTCTAACGCGCACATATGATACTCCATGTATTGGCCTGATCTTCAAGAACACCTTGTCACCCACTTGGAACTCCACCATCTGGTGCTTCGTATTATAATACTTTGCCTGCCGACTTTGAGCCTAACATGCGGTCTCGTACCAAAGTAACCATAACATCAGTGTCATCAATATACTCCACTCCCAATGCCTTAGGATCTTCATCCTGAACCCATGATAAAGGGGTCCTGCACCTCCTACCAAAAAGTGCTTCATAAGGTGCCGCTCCGATGCATGCTTGGTGGCTATTATTATACGAAAATTCCACGAACGGTAAAATATTTTCCCACGACTTTCCCTTATCCAACACGCATAATCTCAACAAATTTTCCATGGTCCGGATGGTCCTCTCAGACTGGTCGTCCATATCAAGATGAAAAGCCATATTAAAGGTAAGGCAAGAGCCCATATATGCTTGAACTACCCTCCATTCCTTGGAAGTGAAGCGACCATCGCAGTCAGAAATGATTGTCTTGGGCACCCCGTGGTATCGTACAAACTACTCCATAATGAGACGCACCAAACATGTGACTCCTTCCTCATTGGAATGAACCTGGCAACCTTTGTCAAGCGATCCACAATCACCCAAACTGAATCGTTACCCGAGCGGGAAACAAGGTAACCCGTGGACAAAATCCATGGAGATATCCTCGAAATAATACTCGGGGATGGGCATTGACTATAATAATACTCCCGGGCTCTTACACTCCACCTTCACCCTTTGACAAGTCTCACAGTATGTAACATAATACCCAACAGCTCTCTTCATTCCTGGCCAGAACATGGTCTTCCGCAAGTCATTACATCTTGGTAATCCCGGGATGCACTGATTACGTAGTGCAATGAGCATCTCTCAAGATGTCGTCCCGGATTCCACCGCCCTTGGGTATATAGAGCCTGCCACGGAAATGAATGAGGCCTTCCTTTATAGTATACTCTTCAGCAAATCCACTCTCAATAGCCTTAAACATAGGGGCTAGAGCAGCATCCTTCCCTTGCTCTGCCCGGGTCTGCTCATGGATGTCACATACTATACTTAAGGCAACTAAGTATTTCAAATACATCTCAGAATGATTCTTACACACTAGTGAAGTCTCCATCTCCTCGAGCACTCGGGCCAATTCCAAACCCATCATTCGAGACTCAAGGCTCGACGTTGGTATCTTTCTACTTAATGTATCAGCTACAAAGTTTGCTTTCCCGGGGTGGTAGTTCAACTTGAACTCATAATCACATAAATATTCTAACCACCACCGCTGCCTCAAATTCAACTCCTTTACAGTACGCACCTTGATCGGTTCTACCGCTAATCCAGCACCACTAATAGCATGACCCAAGAAGGCAACTACTCGGAGCCAAAAACTCGTACTTGCTGAACATAACAAACAAGGAGTGCTCTCTTAGTTTCTTCAAAACTAAGGCCAAGTGTTCAGCATGCTCCCCTTCTGTCTTTGAGTAGACTAAAATGTCATCGATGAAGATGATGATGAAGACGTCCAAAATGTCTTCTGAATATCTTCCTCTTTTATCCTCAACTGATAGTACCCCGAACACAAATCCAATTTGGAAAACCAATGCGGCCCACCAACTGATCGAATAGCTCGTCAATCCGGGGTAAAGTAAAGGTTATCTTCACCGTCAGTCGGTTGAGTTCCCGGTAGTCTACGCACAACCATAGTGATCCATCCTTCTTTTTAACAAACAAAATAGGGGCTCCCCAAGGTGATGAACTGGGACGAACAAACCCTGATTCTACTAACTCCTGCAACGAAACTCTAAACTCAGCGAGTTCCTTTTGAGCTATTCTGTAAGGGGTCTGAGAGATGGGCTTGGGACCCGGTACTAGTTTTATCTGAGAGTCCACTTTTCAAGGTGGGGGTAATCCTGGAAGCTTCTTCGGAAACACATCAGGAAAATCCCGCACCACCGACACATCTTTCATGCTCGCCGCCATCTCTTTTAGTTCGAAACATATTATATACACCTCATCCCCTTTTGTATGGGCCATAAAGGCCTGAATTAAAGACAATAACATTCGGAGTACAAATCTAATACCTTGAAAAACGATCTCTGAGTCTCCATGCCTCAAGGTGATTTACTTCGCCGCACAATCAATTCTGGCATAGTGCCAATCCAACCATATCATGCCCAGAATAAGATCGAATTATGGCATCCCCAACACCGTTGTAGGGGTTTCAAAAAATTTTCCTCCAATATACACTTCCAAGACGCACTTGGCATACAAAGTCATCTCGGAGCTGTATGGGAGGCGTACTCTTCGAGTGACTGCGGTGAAATATTGAACGCCATTTAAATCTTTTACAAAGTCTGTCGAGACAAACGAATGAGTTGCACCGGTATCAAATAGAGTATGGGTATCCCACTAACAAGCACAGTGCCTAAATATCAAGTTATAACAATCTCAACGCTAGATTCCTAGCACAAACCCAGGCAAGCTAAGGACAAATGCTCATAAAGTATTAATCAGATTACGACATGTCTGCAAACACGTCCTGTGGGTTCCTCTCTTAAGTCATATCTAGAGCAAACATCTGCTCCCGAGAAGGTCTAGGATATCTTCCTTGTGGTCCTCGTCCTCGACCATGGATTTGCCCTTGTCCTAAAGCTGGGCCCTGCTTCACTCACACATATTGTGAATCTCTTACTGCTGGCCAGGACTCCTAAATGGTCCTCCTCCAGCCTCTTTGCCATATCTAATATCTCCGCCAGGCTCGAGTCCGCTATAAACAAAAGTGCTTGCCCTAGGGAATCTGTCATATCTATTATCTCCTCTAGGCTCGATTCCTCTATAAACAAAAGTGCTTGCCCTAGGGAATCCCGCAAGCATTTTTAAAATTGTTTCACGTACCCGCGATCATACAAACTATAGGAGATATACATATAAAGGAACAAACCTAAGCTCAGGTTAGCAAATTGTAAGGTAACAAGTGGACATTACACATGGGCACACCACTGTTTCTGCTATGTTAATTTGACCTAAAATTGACCAATCGAGCGGGGGTGGCACCATTGTTCAATGCTTCTTTAGTTCAGGATCGTTGCGCTCTGATACCATTTGTAAGACCCCCCCCCCCCTCGAAACACAACACATGGTCGAGGGGAGTCTTATGCTCAGAATAGCCACCTTACGGTAGCGTCAACACACAAGTTGTTTGGTACTACAAGACGGCTATCCTGCCGACTCTCACAAATATCATCTATGCCAACCCAATCAAAAGAAATGTACAGAAGTCATAGTATCACAAAAAGTAAATGCCCAAACGCAGTACATGAATAATAATGAACTACATTGGTTCCTTTAATATCAAAATACAACAAAAATTGCCCGAAGGCTACACCACAACGCTCAAACTCACATCGATCACCGAAAGCAGCGAGGGTATCGTCGTATCGGGCCCTGTCCCCCTGGTCTGGCTGCCCTCCTGCATAGCCTGTTGTTGCTCCTCTATCCACTGGGTTTTCTCCTAAAATGGTAGACGTAGCAACCGTTAGTCATAAAGACTAAGTGGCTATCACATCCGCTCGCCCCAGCGACTCTTAGGCACCGGAAGGGAGAAAGGAGAAAAGGTACAATATATATAACTATGAGTATAAGCATGTTGTATATTTCTATTCATCATCAGAGAAGCAATAACAGTGTATAACAAGTAATAACATCATTCTACACTAGACAGTCTATAAGATAAAGAGCAATCAACTACAGCATATAATTCTACAATAGAAATAGAACTTAACATATAAAAATGTTTATACAAATTTATAAGTTAAGGATCGACTTAATAGAAAGTAACTCATCATATAAAAGTGCACATACAAATTTAAATGATGAGGATCTTGTGTGATGCATTGTAATGCAATGCAATGATTTATGATGCACCCATGCAACTCACGCATTATGTTTTGCTATGTCGACATAGTCCTTTAGTTCCCACTTTTCGAGCAGGTAGCTAACCTCTCAGGCGTCATCTGTTATGGCCAAACGATGATTGTAGAGCAGATATCTCCACTACTAGGAGGGTATCCACACTATTAGGCCTAGGCCTTCATACGCCTCAATGTTAAGAGCACAACAGCGGAGCCTATGCGTACTACGGCTCAGAGGGGTCTCGGTTTGAAGTGCACCAAGAACACAACCCAAACTGACCTATCGTCGTGGCACGGAAGGAGCCTCTGGGAGCATATCACCAAAGTACCAAGCCCAACCGCCCATTGGAACTAAAGGAGCCTCGGGATTGAACACCGAGGACCAAGCCCAACCGCCCAAGGTCTATCTGCCAACTCCTGTCGGTGTGATGACTAGCGAGCTCGTAGACCTGCCACACTATCCTTAACCCAGGATTATGACATGGCGTGTCAACACACACCATATGCAATTACACTAAGCCATGTCATCAAACATCCAAGGGCTCTAATCAAGTCCCTTAGCATCATACCAAACTCGTGCTCAAAAGCATGCAAGGGCTCCACACTGAGTCTCTTCAACATCAACTTACCAATCTCGTCATATCATCATTACCTGAGATAAGTGACTAACATATCATATGGTCATGGGTGTTTTTTCATCTACCCTTTTTTATAAATCAGCATGCACCTGCATATCAAATTATATATCTTTTCCCAAATTTTATTTCATTAAACACTTAAGCTTCTACATGATCAACATAACCTTACAAGGAATACATCACATGTTCTTCCAATATTTTTAATTCATCGCATAGCTATAGATTACACATTCATGCATCATACATCACAAACTCTTCCAAAACTTATAATATTCTTCGTATTGTTATCAAGTGCATTTTTACCGGATTCCATGAATAAATCATTTATACAACCAAGGTTCATACAAAACCATTAGCTTATCATAGTTAAATATAATAAATTCACCCAATCCAAAATATCATCTGGCTATAATCTCCCTACTGAACCCAAAAATCCAGATGCACGACTAACACATAACTTAGACAGAAAGTATATTCCAGCCTTATGTTAGTTTAACGCAGCAACTTTCGTCGCACTTTACGGTAGCTACATTACTCACTAGAAAACTTTCAACCATCTGTTGGAAAGGTATTTTCGAGGGCTACAACTTTCATATTCATCCAAAGACTAAGAAGTACTCATTTCATGTCTTAAATCGAACACGAAGCCTATTGCATACAGAAGTTAGATTTCTGCACGCATCGTAAAGTCGAACGAATGACATCGGTTCATCTTCTTACTCTAGCCATTCATACAAGGTTACATTCAACACTTCCTCCTCCCTTATTCACCCTCAAGTGACCACCAATCTTCACGAAACCAATTCCATCATCTTCATAATGAAGAGAGGAGAGGTTGAAGACAACAAAACTCTAGGACAAAGGTCCTAGTGTGGTCTCTTCCTAGGAGATCTTCATCAAGAACCAAAGTCAAGCTCTCTTAAGCCGACATCTCTCTTATTTCATAACTAAAGATCTAGAACCGAGGGAGGGGGTAGGAAGCTCACCTCATTTCCGGCCATAAACCTCGTTCTTCTTCTTGCTGGCATGACGACGTCTGATCTTCTTCCAATCACTCTCCTAGAGACAAGGAACACCGAGAGAGACAACTTCGGTGTTCCTCTAGGATGTCTAGCACCAGCGATCTCTCCATTCTCATTGAGCTCGACACGATTCAACAAGGAAGAATAAGACGGCTAGGGTTTTTGATCATCCCTTTTTATAAGAAAATATTAGGGTTAAGGTCAGTTCGCCACGTCTCATTCTTTCACTGGACCTCCCATAATTATATTAAGTAGGTCTTGTTGAAAAAGACAGCCATAAGTAGACCCTCAGCACATATCCAGAACCCGGTTCAACCCGTAAGTAGAAACCCACAAACACAGCCTGGCCGAAAATCAGCTAAGCCAAATTCGTCTTATGCATCGAGTATCACTCGAAGATATCCGATATTTCGTAGGAATTCTCTGTGTCATCTCGACGAAATGGCCAAACAGTCTAAGTAAATCTGACGAATTCGTCGAGTCCAACTCGACGAATTCACCGAGTATCTTCGACGAGTTTCTCTGAATCTTCTAAGTCCAATCCATCGCTTGCATCGAGTATCACTTGACGCTTCATCAAAAGGCATCATGATCACTCGACAAACCCATGAATCCTTCACAATTCCACTGGCTTAAAATACTCTAAGTCCAAACATCTTATGCGTCGAGTATAACAAGAAGCTTTGTCAAAAGGCATCACAATCACTCGAAGAATTTTGATGAATCCTACTAGTAGCGTAGTATGCGTCGAGTATCACTCGATGCTTCATCGAAAGGCATCGTGATCACTCGACAAATTTTTACGAATCCTATTGGCCAAAAATATTCTAAGTCCATGCGTCATATGCATCGAGTATCACTCGACGCTTTATCGAAAGGCATCATGATCACTCGATGCTTTTGAGTCTAGTCATTGCACTCGACGCTTTGAGTCCAGACAACGCACTCAATGCTTTGAGCCCAGTTGACGCACTTGGCGCTTCCCGAATCCAGTGCACCCCAAGCCTGAGTCAACTCTCTTTACTCAAAACGTGTGCGAGGGTCTAGCACGAAATGGGACGTTACATCAGCTCTGAACCAATCCGCCGAAATCAAGATATATCTCGATCATGCTCCTCCTTCAAGTTAGCAAGTGAACTCTTCGTCACCCGGAGCTTCTCCTGAAGATTCAAGTATCCATATTTCAAACTCTAATAATGGTCATTCCACATAAACGTTATATGAGTCTGTGCTTCAATTTACAACCAAAAAGGAGAAGCTCAAAATTATATAAAGTAATTAAACTAAAAACTAGAAACATGAGAGCTCACTTACTATAAAACTCATCGCCTTCAAAGAAGAGGACACTTGGGGGTAGAAACCTCTGAATGAGGGACTCATAGGGAAGAAGACTCCAACACCCCAATCTCAGGATCAACTAGTGTATCCTCATATCAAGGAACCCACTCAATCTGACAATCTCTCTGCCTCAATAAAGGTCAAGGCTCCGCATCTGCATCTATAGTACCCTTCAAAATATGCTTTCTCTTCAAATAACGCACCAGAGACACCTCAATGACACACTCAGTGACAGCAAAAATCGCATACAACAACAGACATTTCTCATCCACAAACAAGGAAATGTAAAACAAGCGATTTATCAACTCCCGAGGCTCTGTAAATCCCAACACGGGTGAGAAGTCATGTTCTCGCTCCCTTTGACGATGACAATGATCAGGTAAAGAATTCTAAAGCTCTGACAGAACCCAGGAATTTTGAGCATATCCAAACAAAGTGTTTCTATGGCGGGGATCCATCTGATAATCAAAGTCGAGTCAACTCTTGTTTCTATAAATCTCAACGCGGTTGCCTCCACCGATACGAACATTGCACCAATCTTTGAACAAGTCCAAGGAGAATTTTGATCCATGCTCTCTAACGAACGCAACTAACCCCATGAGGCACGTCATCCTAAGAAGAGTAAATTGCGACATAGGAAAGTTGTAAAACTTCAAGATATCCACCACCTCTTCGCACTGCAAAAATCGAAATCCAGACTATAACGTCATCTCACATACAACCAACCAACCCTTCGACGGGTTCTGAACTCTTTCCTCAGCACAAGGAATCCTTACTTCAAGATCGGCGGGTAACTCATATCTCTTTCTCTAGATTGCAATTTTCTCTACGGAAAGTGTTGAGCGCAATCGCATCTAACGAGTCTACGCATTGCGCTTCGAGACCTGAAAATCAGGGCAAAATAATAATTACAAAAAATTACACAAAAAATGAGCAATTACAGCAAGGATAACGCTAGCGTGACAATCGCGCCTTGGGCGATCAAAAGAGCCACCGCGCACGAGCGTCCGCAGCCCCGTTGCCAGCACGAAAATATGCGTGAAAAGATGCACTCCACAGTACGTGGGCAAACATACCCGAAATAACTAAGACGCCCACTCGGGCGCACGCGGGCACCAGCGCGCCCATGCACGTACGCGCATGCGTACCTGTGCACGCGCATCAGAGTGCATGTGTGCACCACCGCACGGGCCCAGGTACGTGCGCGGGTGCGCACACAATACCGCACCTGCACTCATGATCAGGTACATGCAAGTGCGTGTATTCGGCACCGCGACCAGGTTCGTGTGCACAAATCTTCATACCTCTGCCTTTGCGCCTTTGCATGCCTCCACCTTAGCGCGTCTCCACCCCCGAGCACATCTTCTCATTCAAACAATTAAAAACACACCTTAGTGTGCACATCATCACCCATCTCTCCTACAAGTGCCTTTCTATTGATCGCCGTCATGATCGCCCCAAAAGAAAGCACAAAAAATTCTTTGCTCTTTTCACGCTTCGGTTCTAAGCATCGAGAATTTTGGGGGCATGTGATGAGCCCATCGTGATTTTTATAGGAAATTGGGGTGTAGTTAGCCCACTCCTCATGATCCTCAATAGCTTAGTGGGATCATGGGGAAACTACAGCTCGCGCGCTCAGCGCACCTGATCCCTTGCATGGCCCACACACAGATCCCACTACACGCACCATCTACGCAACCATCGTAACCAGATATCGGCACCGCCATCACCGGCGCCAAACAGTCTGTGCCCGGCCAGCCCTGCCGAGACTGACGCTACCCTCCAGTGGCCGCCGCACGCGGCTGCGGAGCCCCAAACGCTAAGTGAAGCCGCACCCCGTGGCTGCCCTCCCACGGCTATGTGGCTGCTCCTATAGTGGGCGATCGCTCCCTGCAGCTGCTCTTCTGCGGCCTCCGCCTGTGGGGATGCTCCAGTAAAGAGAGGCGGACCTTTTATAGCCTCTGCCCGCAGGGCCGCTCGTGCTATGGGCAGCCGCACCCCGCAACCCCCCTCCCCCGTGGCCACGGGGGAAAAGTTGCCCGCTTGTGGCGGTCCTTCACCACCGTCTGATCATCCCAACATGATCACCATCGTTTGTTACAAGAGTAACCACCCGCATAACTACCCACTAACCCCTATGGTTAGTAGGGAATATTATTTATTTATTTAAAGGCCTGTATATATTCAAAATCATGGAAATAATATGCGCTCGAAACTATATTAAATGTGATCTTCGATTAGTGATTTTGGGTGGTTGCGACGTGCTGATAGCCGTATTGTTGGAACATGCGTTCTGCATCTCTTTCTTTGAGAATAATAAATCTCAGTGTATTTAATCACATTTGTTGTGTGTTTATAATGGGCAGGATTACAGGTATGAAGACACCTTGGTTCCAGTTTCTGTGATCTGCCGCTGGGCGCTAGCACTACCGCTTTCGCTAGCTATATCGGCTTACAAGCTGGGGACGGAAGATTTCCTCGGTGATCTACTGTTGGGCTCTAAGACTACATGTCATAATAGCTATGTCGACGATCATTGAGTCGGTAGCGTCGAGAAGATCAGGTAGCGTCGAGAAGAGTCAGTAGTGCTCAGAAGATACAGATTGACCAGACTATCGCGTCGCGCTTGCAACCGTACTGCGGTTTCAAAAAGCAACAAAAAAATATTTTAGGATTATTCCTAATTTGGTGATGGACAGCTAGAAACAATGCATCAAAATACCTACCGCCAGGTGGTAACCATAGTGTCGGCAGTGCCTCATTTTAAAACAACTATACAAGCCCGCAAATCTTCAACTGATTGAGGAGCAGAAAAGGAAAGAGCTTTGATGGTGCAGCGCATACAAATCTATCACCTAGCGGTAACTTTAAGAAACTTCAAATATATCATGATTTGATTGAGAAACTGGAAGGAACATCGAATATTATTTGGAAGGCAATGATATATCTTATTTTCATGGGGATTAATTTATTTCTAAAGATGAAGGCAAAATCCATGAAATTGAAAAGAAGATAAGGAAGGATCACTATAACAAACTGCACATGTCATAAGGACTGAAATATCACTAAAACACAGTTTGTTACTAATAGCTATATTTAGTAATGAATTTTTTCTATTATTACCAAAAAGTACTTTTTGTAACGAATATTTTATATTTTGTTACAATAATAATTAATTTGTTATTATAAATGTAAGTATTTGTAACAACACTAATGTTACGTTATAAATAGTAAATTTTCCTCACAATATGTATCAATTGTAACCACATCATGATAGTTTTTTGTGACAAAGAGATTTTCATTACTATTAGTAATATTTTATTATTAAAGTTTTGTTACAATAAATATATCATATTTTATTATCAAATTTTGTACTATTTTATTATCAAAGTTTTCAATTAATTTTTTTTGTATACTTGCAATATTAGTACCCCTGCCTTGATAGTACTTTAACGCGATGACACTCCTACAGCTGGCAAACATCCGTACGCGGCTGTCGCAGTATGTGGTACTATTGCGACATGTGTATTTTTGCGCGTGCGGGGGTGGTTTGCGAGCTGCGCAATGTCATCATGTTGGGACACTATCTAGGCGAGGGTAATTAATGTCGCTCGGGGAACGAGCGGTTCTATGTTTTGTTAGTATAACGAGTGTTCGATAGCTAGCATTTTTGGCCTGTGAGAGCATTTTTCTCCCGAGCACGTGCTTTTCACTCGGACGCACGTTTTTTTTCCTCGAGCACTTGTTCTTTGCTTAATCGCATATTGCACTAGTTTTTTTTTGCTCGGGAGAATACAAAATTTTGCAAGTACACGTTTTTTGCTCGGGAGGAGCTAGCGTTTTCTTGTGAAGCGCATTTAATTTTTTTCGTGCTCACTTTTTTCGTACCAGTGATTTTTCGCAATTGTACCTGCGCGACAATACCACCCCCGTCTCGACAATGCTCCAACGCGACGACGCTCTTACAACTCGCAAACATCTACGCACGGCTGTCACAGACATATGGAACGTACTTATGCGAAATGAGTATATATTTTCGCGCGCGGGTGGGGTTGCAACCTGCACAGGGGCGGATCCAAGGGGGGGGCCATGGGGGCCCGGGCCCCCCCAAAATTTTTAAAATATATAAATATCTTTAATCCTATTGTGCCCCTTATAAAATCAACTTCCATTTCATTTTTTTGAGGTCTTTTTGGTCATTTCCTTATATTCTATTTTTTTATCTTTAATCCTATTGTGCCTCGCTGCACGCCTGCACGCTACCCTCATCTCTGTGACTCTGCCGAAAGCAATCTCTGTCAGGCCTTCTTTCTCCTCCCCCGCACGCTACCCTCACCTCCCGCCGTCCCGTTTTTCCTCGACTGCCACTCCCCGTAAATGCCTAAACTCTTCTCCACATCGGCGACATCGCGACAAATCTCCTCCTTCTAGCTCACGAGTCACGACAGAATCCTGCTCTCGGCAACTCGGCAAGTTCCTCTTCCTATATTCAGCCTCCCTTCTCCACGACGAAGGTATGAGCTCGACGCCATCACATTCTCCATTCCTGCTTTCAGTGCTTTGTTTAAGCTTTGTTCTGAACTTCTGATTTAAGCATTCTAATTAGCTTTGTTCATGTTTACAGAGCTCCTACTGGGCTACTCCATCTTCCGACAAATATCCTACACCATCTTCCGACAAATATCCTTCTTCCGAGTTCCGACGGACCGGCAAGCAGCAAGCTCCTGTCGGGCTCACGGCACAGTGTTTTCCTATCTTGGGCTTCACTTCTCCACGGCAGAGGTATGACCAAGTCACCAAAACACCTTCACATTCTCCATTCCCGCTTTGTTCAAATGCTTGCTCCTCCCGCTTTATTCTAATTTAAGCTTGGTTTTTATAAGCTCTGTTCTAATTTAAGCTTTGTTCATCTTTAAACTTTGTAAGCTTTGATAATGTTTAGGCTTTGTAAGCTTTTTGTAAGCTTTCATCATGTTTAATCACTGTATTCTTTGTTTAAGCTTTGTTTAAGCTAAGCTACGTTTAAAATTAAAAATTGATTTCATCAGCTAACATATAGGTTATTGGTTACTATGTCTAAAATTAAAAACCAAATATGTTTAGGGCAAATTGATTCGTCTTATTGACAAATTGATTCGTCTCATTTTGACTCTTTCAGTCTCAACAGCAACCACAGAAAGGTCATTCTCTGCTATGAATCTTGTTAAAATGAGACTTCGTAACAAGATGAAAGATGAATTTCTTGCAAATTACATGACTTTATATATTGAGCGAGAAATAGCGGAGAAAATTGACAAAGATTGTATCATAGATGAATTCTACGAAGTGAAAAATCGTCGTGCACAATTGAAGTGACATGTATATGATTGTTTGTATTTTTTTTGGCTTATTGAAAATATATGTTATGTTTTGTCAAAAAACTTTCTATATATTTTTACATCAAAAATTTTATTTTAAAATTTAATTGGCTTGACTTGGTGACTGGGCCCCCCTAGCTAAAATTCCTGGATCCGCCCCTGGACCTGCATGATCGTCGTTGTGTTGGGACACTATTAAGTTTTATATAAAACATTATATATTAAATTTCCTTATATACAGTTTTTATGAAAATTTATTAAAACGTGTATAAAAAGTTTTTTAAAAACTTTAATTTTTTATAAAAGTTTTTCTTCCTCTCTCCCTCTCTCTCACATGAATAACATATATGGGAAATTTCCCTCCATAAAATTTTGAACAAAACTAAACTAAAAATTAAAAATATATTAAATGTAAAATTGAATGCAAATATGACATTAATTTTTTAATATAATTTTGGAATAAAAATAAAATCACGCACGGACCCACACACACGCAAATGCACTCTCGCGTGCCCGCAAATGCACTCTCGCGCGCACGCCAATGCACTCTCGCGTGCACGCCAATGCACTCTCGTGCGTACCCAAATGCACTATCGCGCGCACGCAAATGCACTCTCGTGCATGTAGTTTTCTTTTTTTTTGCTTGAGCGCGTATTGTGTCGGGATGCATTTTCTCTAGGAAGCACCTTTTTAGCAATGACACGTGTTTTCGCACGCCCATATTTTTGGTCCTAAAAAGTATTTCTTCGCTAGCATGGAGCGCGAACACGTGCGCGCGTGGGTGCTGTCAACGCTTTGTGGTTGCACAACTAGCGTTTTCTTGCGAAGCACATTATATATTAAATTTTTTTATATAAAGTTTTTATTAAATTTTATTAAACCGTGTATAAAAAGTTTTTATAAAAGTTTTTCTTCATCTCTTCTTCTCCCTCACATGAATGAAATATATGGAGGGAAATTTCCCTCCATAAAATTTTGAACAAAACTAAACAAAAAATTAACTCATTCATGCATTTTTCGAAATATGTGCGCATTTTATTGATTGTTATATGAGACGCGGTTTAATGAAAATAGATGTAATGAAATTCATAAATACATGTCAATTCGATTGATAAATACAATATGTGGTACAATAAGAATTACTTTGTAAATAAGATTTTTTTTAGTTTTTTAAATAAGAATTATCTCTGTCTGATTTCAATTCGTCGGCTAGTTCTTGGATATGATGTTTGATAACTGACAGTGCACTTGAAGTTCCTCTTCCGCGCAAGATATATAGTGACCTCCGCCACATAGACACAAACACACAGACACAGACACACAAATAAAGACAAACAAAGACACGGAAAACCAAACACACAAACACAAACACGTACACAAATACAGCCACGCACACATAGACACATAGACACACAGATACTGACACAAACATACAAAATGCATAGACACGCACACGCACACACATAGACAAACACAGCTTCAAATAGAGATACTGACACAGATAGACACAAATACAAAAACACAGACACACACAGATATGGACACAGACTCAGACACACGCACACACACAGACAAAGACACACAAACACAGACACGCACACAGCCGCGGACACACACATTGATACTACATAGACACAGATACACATAATTAAATACATAAACACACATATACATATATAGGGACGCAAGACACAGACACGGACACAGACCCCAATAGGCACAGACAAACATATATAGGCACGCAACCACAGACACAGACACAGACCTCATCAGGCACAGACAAACATATATACTCACGCAGACACACATACATGCATATACTGATATACACAAACACCGACAAACACACATAGATAAAGACACACATAACCGCAGACACACACTGCACATAGACACTACACGCAGATATAGGGACACAAATGCACAAACACATATAGACTACACAGAGACGCATACACAAACACAGACAGAAATACAAACCCCAATAGGAACAGACAGACATAAAAACACAACTACACATAAATGCGTATACATGAACATGGACATACACACAAACAACTCGGCTCGAGCTCGATTTACTTCTCGAAAAAGCTCGAGCTCGAGCTCGAGCTCGTTTACGAGTCGAGCTTGAGCTCGTTTATGAGTCAAGAGGTCGAGCTCAATATTTTTTACTCATGACGGCACACGAGTTATTATTTCCACGCGAATTGCTCCCTAAAATTTCACAAAAAAATATTTCATGAGGATAAAATATTTGGAGGGAAATTTCCCCCCATCCCAAAAAAATATTTAACATTTTCTACATTACTTAAAGAAAGGTAAAAAATTGCCACATGTCAAACTCCCAAAAAAACAAAAAAAAAAAGATAAAAATTACGCTCAAAATCCACAATGAGCACGTAACTGCTCCTTGGTTTCTCTCCTTAATTCCCCCAACCCTAGCCGCCCGACAAATCCAACTCATCCGCCCAGGCTCTCCTCCACACGACCTCTCCTTTGGTCTGTGCGCCGCCACCAGACCTCCTCTCCTCTGCCCAGACTCTGCCCAGACTCTCCTCCGCCCAGGCTCTCCTCCTCCTTGGCTCTGCACGCCTCCTTCAATAACCCGGCAGAGCCGTTGTTCCCGGTTGCTCTACATGCCTCCTTCAACCAGAAGCTCTCCCAACCCTAACCAGATTCTGTCCGGTCTTTGGGCTTCTCTGTGTTCTCGCTCTGCACATCCTCATCCCCCGCCTCTGCATTCAGGTATGCGTTCATCCCATTCTTCGTGCAGAGTCTTTGTTCGATTATTCTCCGTTATTTCTTCAACTGTTAATCTTCTGGTTTCCTATGCATATTCAGTCTCTACTTTGTAATTTTCTTATGTGTTATCCTATGCAATTCCAGATTTTTCTCCGTTGATCTCTCACGCATCCTATTTTATGCTATGCATCCAGATTTTTCTCCATTGATCTAGAAGCAACGAAGAAATAATTTTCTTATGTGTAATTCTCTGCAATCGGTATCCTATTCTTTCTGCTCACCGTTGATCTGTTGCCCTTGCATAAATACAGAATTCAGTCTCTACTTTGCATATATTTTAAAATTTATTTTGGGTAATATTCTGTTTGTGTCCCTGCAATTTTAAAAACGGTTCCCTGCAATTGATTCCCAGAAATCAATTTGGGGGTTTTGAATTATATATTATTGTTTCAACTTATGATGGGATTTATGCAGGCCAGTGTTGGATTTTCGTGAAGCGGAGCTGGGGTGGAGGGGCCTAAGGCCGCCCGAGAACATCAAACACAAACCAACAAACCCTCCTTGGGTACGAACGGGCAAAGCACGTGAGCACCCAAGGAAACCAAGAGCATCGAGCACGGCCGATAAGTATCGGTTTGACTCAGGGTTACAGGAGATCGGGAGCATCGTGCACGGCCGGCAGGCCGTGCGAAGCCTGCTTGAATGCAGAGCAGGCAAAGCCCGCTTGGTTGCGGGCGAAGCCCACAACACCGCATCGAGAGTGGGCGAAGCCCGTTCAAAGATGCTAGTTATATATTATCAAATCCCTCGAATTTTTCAAAATAGGCCGCACGTGATTATTAGTGTTTAGGGTCGAATATTTTCATTTCTCACTTGATTTGGCTAGGGTTTTTCCAGATCCCGGCGAACACGAACACCCTGCAATTTTCCTTCTCTGGTGACATCTCCACTCCTTTAGGCCTCCGATGACAACAAATGCATAGTTATTCAGCCTCCTGGTGGTGCTTTCTCGCTTGATCCAGGCGTCGGCAGCGTTATTAGCATGTCACCCTGACTGTGAACATTTCTACACTATTTCTCTCCTTTCTTTTTTAATGATTCTTTCAAATTCGCGTCTCATGTCTGTTTTCATATATATTGTATATGTGTTTCTTGATAGTGTTATCCCTTTTTTTTGTTAGCTATGGATAAAAGCTTGATTTATAAACAAGATAGATTCAGTTCTACCTATACCAGAGGCATGGATTTATTTCTAGAGTTTGCATGGGAAAATGCTATTTACTTTGAATATAAAATTCTTTGCCCATGCAATGTATGTCGAAACTCTAAAACAAAGAGCCTCATTGAAGTTAAAATAGACTTGCATTTGAAAGGGTTTTACAAATATTATAAGGAGTGGATACATCATGGAGAAGCTAAAATGACTAGTTCTTTTGTGTTCAGTTCTAATAGTAACAATAGTGAACCTTCTCAAAGTCAGGAAAGTAACGATGATATTGAAGCCATCGATGATTTAGTTGATTTGATACATGAGATTGGAGATGCAGAACTTCCTGAACATTCTAGCGAGGATAGTACTGGAACTTTTCAAGTCTATTATGTAATGCCAAACATGAACTATACCCAGGTTGCAGAAAGTACTCTTTGTTAGCATTCATTGTTAAACTGCTGCATATCAAAGTAATGAACAAGATGTCAGATAAGTCAGTTAACATGCTTCTTGAATTGCTAAAGGATGTGATGCCATAAGGTAATCTTATTCCAAAATATATTTATTAGGCTAGGAAACTTCTTTCTGGTTTAGGTTTGGGCTATAAGAAGATAGACGCGTGTAGACATGATTATGCACTATTTTGGAAAGAGAATGAGAAGAAAGATGTGTGTCCTGTGTGTGAAGAACCACGTTGGAAATATAACAAAGGAAAAGGAAAATTAATTGCTTAAAAGGTTTTGTGGCATTTCCCCTTAACACCAAGACTACAAAGACATTATATGTCTTTTAAAACAACAGCTTACATGAGGTGGCATACTGAGAAGCATATAGAGATAGAAGGTACTCTGAGTCATCCGGTAGATTCACTTGCATGGAAGAGTTTTGATGCACACTATCCCATTTTTCCCGCAGATCCACGTAATGTTAGGCTTGGATTGGCTACTGATGGGTTCAATCCGTTTAGAAATATGAGTACTTCTTATAGTATGTGGCCAGTTGTGCTTATTCCATATAATATGTCGTTATACAAAGGTATAAAAGAGGAGTTTCTTATGATGTCATTATTAATTCCTGGCCCACGTGCGCCTGGAAAAGATATTGATGTTTATCTTTGACCATTGATAGAAGAATTAAAAAAAATTATGGAATGGTGCTAAGACCTATGACACATACACCAAAGAGACTTTTAAAATGCATATTGCACTTATGTGTACAATTAATGATTTTCCAGCTCTTAGTAATTTATTTGGGTGGACCACAAAGGGTTACGGGGCATGCCCAACTTATTTATATGATACAGATTCTAAAAGAATTCGAAGTAAGATATGCTACATGGGACATCGTTGTTATCTACATAAAGATCACCCTTATCGAAGGAGTAAATTGTTCAATGGAAAGTCGGAAACACGTTCAAAACCAAGGGAGTGGAGTGGTGCACAATTGCTTTCAGATTTAACCAAACTCGAACATAACTTTGATAAATTTGGAAAACACCCAAGCAAGCTAAAGAGGAAGCGCAATAGTGAAGAAGGAAATTGGGTAAAGAGAAGCATCTTTTTTGAACTACCTTACTGGCATAAGCTTTTGATACGACACAACGTTGATGTAATGCATGTTGAAAAAAATATTTGTGATAGTGTGTTGGGCACATTGATGAACATTGATGGAAAAAACAAAGATACGGAAAAAGCGCGAGAAGATTTGCGAGACCTTAACATTAGGAAGGAGTTACACTTGATTAGAAATGGAAGCACTATAATAAAACCTCAAGCATGTTATAATCTATCTTCATATGAGCAAAAAAGGTTTTGCAATTTTTAAAAAAATGTCAAGTTTCCGGAAGGCTATGCGTCAAATATTTCAAGATGCGTAAAGGATGGGAAGATTTATGGACTTAAATCTCATGATTGCCATATTCTATTACAACGGTTAATTCCTATTGGTATTCGTGGTTTTCTACGCCCAGATGTCATTGAGGCACTATATGAGCTAGGAGATTTTTTTTAAAAATTATGCTCAAAGACACTATAGGTAGAGCATATCGAGAAGTTGGAGAATAATATCCCAATTATTTTGTGCAAATTGGAGAGAATATTCCCTCCAGCATTTTTTGATGTAATGATTCACTTGGCTATTCACCTTCCAAAAGAGGCAAAGATTGTTGGCCCAGTTCACTCACGTTGGATGTACCCGATTGAAAGGTACTTGTTTTTTATGCATTTATACTTTATTATCTTACATAGCATAAATGAACAATTTTGTTGTTATTATCATTGATTTTTTCCTTTAGGTTTCTTAAAACTCTTAAAGGATACGTACGTAATAAAGCTCGTCCAGAGGGTTCTATAGCTGAAGGATATATTGTAAAAGAGTCTTTGACATTTGTGTCAATGTACCTAAATGAAATAGAAACAAGGTTCAATAAAGAAAATAGAAATGAAGATTCAGTGAAGCATCAACAAGAGTGTGAATTGTCTGTTTTTGTATCAAAAGTGAGACCCTTCGGACCACTTTGTCGTTGCAAAGTACTTTTAAAAAGGATCTAGATGCAGCTCAGAAATTCATATTAAACAATTGTAGCGAAGTAGATGATTTTCAAAGGTTCGATACATGAAAGAGCTCAATTTCCTTTGTAACTAATTTTAATGTACTTATTTTTTATTTTTAATAGTAAGCACATGGAGGAGCTTAAAAGGGAAAATGAAAGAAACATTGACAAAACTCATCAAAAGCAGTTTCATTATTGGTTTCAAGCTCATGTAAGCTCCAAATACGAAGATACCCTTGAGGACTATTAATTTATAGTTTCACCTATCTAATTAGCTTCATATTGTATTTTGTATAGATAAATAGAGTACATCACACAAACTCGGGCGAAGTCTCCGAAGAATTATGGGCATTGGAAAATGGTCCACAATTATACATAACAAAATTTTACTCTGGTTGTATTGTTAATGAAGTACGATTTCATATACAAGATCGAGATGATCTTCGAACAACACAAAAAAGTGGTTTACTTGTTGAGGGGAACATCAAAATATATTGGTAGAGTTTTATGGAGTATTAAGTAGGGTCGTTGAATTGACCTATCTTCATGGGTATAAAGTAGTATTATTTTGGTGAGAGTGATTTGACACTAGTGGGAAAAATACAATGCATAAAGATAAATATTTTTTGAGCATCGACATAACTTCTCGTTAGTGTGAGGATGATCTATTCGTTCTTCCAAACCAAGTGCAACAAGTGTTCAATGTCGATGACACAAAACTTGGTGATCCTTGGAAAATTGCACAACTCGTATGTCATAGACACCTTTGGGACATAGAGGAACACGCTGACCTAGAAGTGGAGGAGATGAATGATAACATAGTTCAATAATATGAGTCCTCAGAAACTGAATAAATATATGCTACCGAAGATCAGAACTTGCAATTCCTAGGAAGAGATGATATAGAACCTGATATTATAAATATAGAAGTTCTAACTAGAATCCACGAAGAGGAAGAACTTAATAATATTGTTGACGGAGATGAGTCAATAGATGAGGATGATGAAACACTAGTGCAATATTGTGATGACAGTGATGATAACATGTAAAGCTAATGCAAATGGTACGTTAAGTTTTTTCTTATTCATTAGTACGAAACAATAATGCAATTCTTCCTTTTTTATGATTTCTATAAATAATTTAATGTGATATTTAATGTTTGCATCTTATTTGCTTTGCAGTAATATGCCTCCAAAAAACGTTATTCTACGGCGCCCTATGACAAGGAGCAGCAAACAACTGCTTGCTAATGAAAAACCATCAAATATTGAGGTTGTTGAATTATCACCTGCGCCAAATACACCTTTACCTAATCTGCAACAATCACAAAGTAGATCACAAGCTCTTGATGATGATACAACCATTAATGAAGGAAATGATGAAAGTCCAATACAGGGTTCTGATAATACTGGTAAGTATACTTTATTTTATTTCACAAATTTATATCATTTACTTGAATCATATATTTATTAAGGGTTTTTAATTATGCAGTGGGAAGCTCCTCTATAAGAAGAGGTCGTGGGGTGACCGCTGAAAGGTTGATTGAGAAAGCAATACTAGAAAATGTATGTTTTATTTAGGTATATAAAAACTTACATACACTTACTATATGTTTACAGACTTTTATTTGTTTTATTAGGATAAGAAACAACTTGAGATTGAGTTCCCTGAAGGTTTTAAGAAGCCACGTTGCTTTGCAAAGCACCTTGCAAATGGTGTAGGTGTTATTGTAAGACACCGTGCGGGTTTGGATTTTTTGACCCCATGGAGTGAACTGGGGGAAGAGCTGAAACTTACTTTATATGCTGGATTAGGTGTAAGTAAATATTTATATACCATATATGTGAATTTGTTTGGGATAACCAAATATTTTATTCTTTTGTAGCAATGATTTGAGATAAAGAATTGGGAAACAGATAAAAGTGTGCAAGAGTTCATGGAGGACATGTTTCAACGTAGCTACACACATTGGAGAGGAATATTATCTCCAATGTATAGAGGTTATATTGTGGCAGGAAAGAATCTAAGAGCTAGTAGCCCATTTTAGTGGATCTCAATCGAGAATTGGTATCAGTTGTGCGATCTCTTCGAGAGTGAGACTTTTAAGGTGAATGTGACTACTTAAGTAAATTTTGTTTAATACATATGTTATTAATCACACATTCAATGAGTATCATTCAATACTTTTGTTTACTTACAGAAAAGGTCCAAGACAAATGTTGTTAATAGATCACACATGTTGTTTACTCATACGTCAGGTTCTAAATCCTACCATTCAAGACTGCTGGAAATGGTTATGCAATGATTACATGTGAGTTTTTGATTACTATGACATATTCTCAAATATTTTATTGATATACAAGTTAATCAAAGTTCTATTGATAACTTTGCTAACGCCCATAAGAAGAATGGGGTGTTTGTCAGTGAGAAAGCAGAAGCATCATACATAAGTCAAAATATATTTGAAACTTTCACAAAATTGATTGATAACATACGTTTCTATTATTACACTATATTTTACAGCATGAAATGGAAAGGCTGAGGACAATATAAAAAGATTCTTACAGTGATCTCATAAGCTCTGACAGAGAAATTATAAAGACTGCACTTGGAAATAAGTCTGATTATTATAAAGGATTAGTCTACGGCATGGTGCCTTCAAAACGAATGAAGAAGACATTGATAGAGACCACTCAGTTGAAAGAGAAGTTAAATGTAGCGGAAGAAGAATTGCGCAATGCCACGACTCGTATTACATCACAAACGGAGCTTATAGATAAATAGGAAGGTTGGATCCAAACTCACAATGCAGAGATTGCAGGATTAAAAGAGGGGCAAATTGAGCTGAAAGCGATGCTGTCTTCTATTCTGGAAAAATTTGGCACAATTCCTTACTAATTGATGCACACACCATTCACTTTTTGGTGCACTTTTTTTGTCAAATGATTTATGACTGTTAGTATTTTGACATAGTGCTTTGTTATTATTTTATTAATTCTACTTGGTTTAGACTATTATTTGATTGTTAGTATTTGGACATAGTGTTTTGTTACTATTTTATTACTTCTACTTTGTATAACTTTGATATATATGACTTGCTTATTTGGTGACCAACTACTAAAGCCTGCTAAAGCATACACTGTGCCTTTATACTTTATTACTTATGCTTAATATAACTTTGATATATCTGAAATTGTTGTTATGTTGTTCTTTGGGCCTTATGGTGGGCTTTTGTACAGATTCATTTAACAACTATAAATATTCATTATTTTCCATCATGGAGTAGCGATGGCAAAATTTGTGCAGCAGCGATTCTGTTGGATACCTATATATTATCTGAATAAACAAAACTAAGATACATTCACAACTATTTTATAGTTTATTCCAAAGAATTGATCTTTTTAGATACCTTAATGAGGATGTGGTCTCCTGTCTTCTCTATTATCTTCATATAGATGAGACGAAGGTAAGTGGTCCTTTTTGCATTCTGCATTTGCTTAGGTCCTGACCAAGTCTTTTTCAGGGTATAAAAGTTCAAAGATATGATGTGGTTGAGTTAATTATGCATTGTAATGAGCTTGCATCTGATATTTTGAAGGAGTCAACCACCCAGGCTCTGCTACCATTGATAAAAGTATTTATAATATTCACACATATTATGACCTAATTAAGGAACAAAATGTGAGTTTCTCTACTTATGAACAGAACCCTATGGTGCGTAAAAGTGGTCGTCATCTTAATGAGGTTTGTGCTTGCTTGCTTTAGGGAAAGATCATGTCTGCTTGCTCCTTTTTCACTTGCTATATATCTTGGTAATGATAGTACAAATCATTTGGTACTTCTCATTCATACAGTTCATAATTGTATTAGAAGGAGATTGTAATGACTTCATAATCATATGAGACAATCTTGCTGAAAGTGAGGATAAGATCTAGCTTACTCTAGAGGGGGGGGGGGGGTGAATAGAGTATATTAAAATAATTTACAATTTAAAACTGTAAAGCAGTGGAAGACTTGATTTACTTATATGTGTAATGTGCTAGCAGAAAAGTAAACATTAAGGAAGTAAGAAAACAGAAACACATAGCACACAACAAAGCAAAAAACACAGCAAACCAGATGACACAAGGAGTTATAGTGGTTCCCCAACAACTTGGGTACATCCACTCTTCTACCACCCTAGGTAGAAATCCACTGCAGGAATAGTTGATCAGGTGTCCTGGGCACCAATGAGCTTTTGATAAGGTGCTCAAAAACCATACCTAGATTTTTTGATAAGGTGTCTTGCCACCACTGAGTTTTGACAAGGTCTCAGGAACCAGCCACAAAACTTTTGAAGGGAGTTTTGAGAAACTCTTTTACAGGAGAGAAAGGAAAAAGAAAATGAGTTGAGTTGTTCTTCTCTGTCAACAATCTTAGAGAAGACAAGTGGAAGATGTTGTCAAAGCTCCCTCTGAGATCTGTAAGGGTTCAGGAAGATAAGCTTTGCTTAGGGTGATAGGCCTTCAGTTGCTTCAGATCTCCAGCAATAGATGATTTCAGCAGATGCTAAAATGTGTGATGTCTGTAGTGCTTGATGAAGCAGCTTTTGAACACTTGATGCTTGGAGGAGTAGAATAGCAAATGATCTCCTTCACAGTAATGTTCCTTGTGTTCTTGAAGAATTCTAACTCAGTAATTCTGTAAACTTTTGTCTACTGAGTCTATTCCAGAAGATGAATTCTTGATGAATACTTTTTTTGTTCTCTCTTCTGTATTCTTTTTTTTCAAAACTTGTCAGTTCTCTATCTTTTTTTTTCTCAAAATGACTCTGTAGTGAGTATATCAGATTCTGACTTCTTGATAGCCGTTAATCTGTCATAAATGACTACCTTAACTGATATCTGCTTCTGGAGGAAAGTCCTTAAAAAACATTCCAATTAGTCTTCCTTGAAACTTGCTCTAGATTGATTAAAACGGCTACAAAATCCTTTGCCATAAATGCTGAAAATAAGTATGAATGAATTCCATAACTGTCCTGAATTTGAATCCTAAAATCGTCGATCTCTTCAGAAAATCGTCGATCTGAGCTCAACGATCGTCGACCTAAGCTCAGAGATTGAACTTAGACTGAAAACAGAAATCGTCGATCTGAACTCTACGATCGTCGACCTGAGCTCAGAGATTGGAAAAACAACTAGAGACAGAGCGTCGATCTGAGCTCGAAGATCGTCGAACGAAGTTCGATGTCTCATTTGAACTGAGCTCAGAGATAGTCGAACTGAGTTCGACGTTTCGTCGACCTGAGCACACAACAAAGCAGTGGAAGATCTAGCTTACTCTAGAGGGGGGGGGGTGAATAGAGTATATTAAAATAATTTACAATTTAAAACTGTAAAGCAGTGGAAGACTTGATTTACTTATATGTGTAATGTGTTAGCAGAAAAGTAAACATTAAGGCAGTAAGAAAACAGAAACACACAGCACACAGCAAAGCAAAAAACACAGCAAACCAGATGACACAAGGAGCTATAGTGGTTCCCCAACAACCTGGGTACATCCACTCTTCTACCACCCTAGGTAGGAATCCACTGCAGGAATAGTTGATCAGGTGTCCTGGGCACCAATGAGCTTTTGATAAGGTGCTCAAAAACCAAACCTAGATTTTTTGATAAGGTGTCTTGCCACCACTGAGTTTTGACAAGGTCTCATGAACCAGCCACAAAATTTTTGAAGGGAGTTTTGAGAAACCCTTTTACAGGAGAGAAAGGAAAAAGAAAATGAGTTGAGTTGTTCTTCTCTGTCAACAATCTTAGAGAAGACAAGTGGAAGATGTTGTCAAAGCTCCCCCTGAGATCTGTAAGGGTTCAGGAAGATAAGCTTTGCTTAGGGTGATAGACCTTCAGTTGCTTCAGATCTCCAGCAATAGATGATTTCAGTAGATGCTGAAATGTGTGATGTCTGGAGTCCTTGATGAAGCAGCTTTTGAACACTTGATGCTTGGAGGAGTAGAATAACAGATGATCTCCTTCACAGTAATGTTCCTTGTGTTCTTGAAGAATTCTGACTCAGTAACTCTGTAAACTTTTGTCTACTGAGTCTATTCCAGAAGATGAATTCTTGATGAATACTTTTTTTGTTCTCTCTTCTGTATTCTTTTTTTTCAAAACTTGTCAGTTCTCTATCTTTTTTTTTTCTCAAAATGACTCTATAGTGAGTATATCAGATTCTGACTTCTTGATAGCCGTTAATCTGTCATAAATGACTACCTTAACTGATATCTGCCTCTGGAGGAAAGTCCTTAAGAAACATTCCAATTAGTCTTCCTTGAAACTTGCTCCAGATTGATTGAAACGGCTACAAAATCTTTTGCCATAAATGCTGAAAATAAGTCTGAATGAATTCCATAACTGTCCTGAATTTGAATCCTGAAATCGTCGATCTCTTCAGAAAATCGTCGATCTGAGCTCAACGATCGTCGACCTGAGCTCAGAGATTGAACTTAGACTTAAAACAGAAATCGTCGATCTGAGCTCTATGATCGTCGACCTGAGCTCAGAGATTGGAAAAACAACTAGAGACAGAGCGTCGATCTGAGCTCGAAGATCGTCGAACGGAGTTCGACGCCTTATTTGAACTGAGCTCAGAGATAGTTGAACTGAGTTCGACATTTCGTCGACCTGAGCTCGACGACAATTGTCCTAGTCTTCAGCACTTGAATTCTGATCTTTAGAAGGTCTTGAGGGCAGCTTTCAAACCTAAGTACTAACCCTAAGACTCATTTTAATTGACCTATCAGACTATACAGCAAGGTCAAAATAAATTCCTAAGCACATAGTGATCCTTACCCAAATTAGTAATAGGGTGTTCCAACAATCTCCCCCTATTTGAGTTAGGATTAATATTTACAAGACAAATAGGAAATAATAAGCATACATCAGAAATAAAAATAAAACAGAAACAACAATGCAGATAGCATATGTTGATCATTGCAGAAACACAGCAGGAATCACAGAATCAGTCAGAAGTAGATATGAGTATCAGCTTACACAAATTACTCATTGCCCTTTTTGAAAAGAATTTCTATGTTGGGATAGAGGGCTTCCTTCTTGGACCTTCTATCATCATCTGCACCTAAAGAGGTTTGAGATTTTGGCCTTGGAACAACAGCCTCAGGATGCAGCTTCATGTAGCTCTCTGGATCAAAGAATTTTCTTGAAGCATATCTTTCTAATTCTTTCTTCCTCTGCTCTGATAGGGTTGTGATATTGGAGGTATCTCTGCCTTGCTCTCTTCCTTTCTTGATCTGATCCAATGCAGCCAATTCTTTCATTCTAGCAGTCCAGGAGAGTGGATTGTTTTCAGGATCTTCAAAAGGAACTGAAGGTTCATATCTGTTTATTGTCACTGAATCATCTGAAGGAATTCTTGTAGCAACAGTTTCTTTTAGCTTGTAAGGGAAAGGACCGGAGGTTGAGTCAATAGGACCTTGCCCTTCCCTTTGGTATGGATGTTGCCTGGAGTAACCTCTGTAGTCTCTTTGACCTCCTCTATGCTGTCGTCTTCTTGACTGATAACCTCTTTGATAATGTCCTCTTGGTTGATATCTCTGTGAAGATTGGGAGGAGCTATGTTTTCCAATAGATCCAGACTGAGAAGCAGATCCTCCACCAGTACCTGCATCTGGAGGAGGAGGAGGATAGAAGTGTGAAGATCCTTTATCATATTTGTCAAACTTTCTCTTTTTCTTCATTGCTTTGAGCTGGTTCTTAGAAAACTGCATCCATGGTTCAGAAATAGGGCAGTCATGAAGAATATAGTATGGGATATCATTGTCATCTTTAACTTTCTCAGGAGGTACCCTCATCATTGCCTTGCTTCTAGCTTTCCTCTTCCTTGCAATAGTTGTAGAGGAGTCATCATAATCAGTTTGGAATTGGTCACTATCTGAGCTCCGAGGATTGTCATATAACTCATCAATCCTTTTGATGTAATCTTGTTGTTGCTTTGACTTTTCAGGAGAGATAATAGCAGCAGCAGCAGCAGTGACAGAAGCAGCAGAAATTGAGGTAGTAGGAGTAGTAGATACAAAAATTTCAGCAGCAGGTTCTTCAATATGAACATCATACTCATCAGCAGCACTATCAGAACAAACAATATCAACAGCAACAGCAGCATCCATAACATCAGCAGAAAGAACTTGTTCCATAGCCTTGATATATGCAGTAATTTGGCTGGGCTCACATCTAGCAGCAGGCACAATGGTCTTAGTTAGATCTTCTACTCCCTGAGCTGGTAAACAGCTGAAGTGAAGAATGTCAAAATCTGATGACAGTGACCTGACGTCCACTGTTAGTACAGGAGTTGAAGCTGGAACTGAAGCTGTCTCTGGTAAGAATTTCTCTGAAGCAGCAGGTACTATCTCTTCTTCAGATGGCATCTCCCCCTGCCTTGATTAAGTTGGAACTGGATCAAGGCACCCCATAGAAGGGATTGCCTGAGGAGGAGAAATAGAAGATAGCCTGGCAGACAGCTCCTGGATGGATTTCAGGAGTGGAGCCATGGAGGTCTCCAGCAGGGCTACTAGCCTGGGAGCCAGCATCCCATAAAGCTTGTTTGCTAGGGTAGGAATATCTATTTGCTCAAGTGAGACTTGAGTAGAGGTAGAGGTTAGAGAGACAGAGATAGTGGGTGAGGGAGCTGCAGAAGTAGTGATAGAAGAGGTGGATGGTAGGATGCATGGTTGAGAGATTGGAATTGTGGAGATGGAAGATAGTTGTGTGGAGATGGATGGGGTGAAAGATGGTTGGGCAAGTATGTCATGGAGTAGTTGTTGGTATGAGGAGGATGATGGAGGCTCAAGAGGTGAGGAGGGGGAATCATCCATGTAGGAATCATCCATGAAGTTGAATGATGGAAGGGAAGAAGAAATGTCAATGGATGAATAATAGTGAAGGGGATGGAATTGCTCTTCTGTGGTGACTGGAAGAGGTGAAGGAGTTGAAAGAGGAGAGAAAATAATGATGGGGGAAGAGAATGAGGTAGTGATGGTGGTTGTGGAAGTGGAGGTCGAAACAATAGGTGGAGAAGGAGGAGATGAGGAAGCAGACAACTCTTCTAATGGGGCAGTTGCCTGTGGGGGAGTGATTGTATCAATCCTTGTACCTGAAGTAGTGACAGCAGCAGGACCTCTGCTTGGCTTGGTAATCTGCCTGTCCCATTTGCCAAAAAGGGCACAGGTCAGCCTTTTGGAGGCATTTATGTGCATCCCACTGGACACCAGCAATTCAGAGCACCTGGAGTGCAGGAATAGCCCTATAATCCTCCCAAAATTTACAAGACTTTTGTTCAGCTTCTTTTTGATCATGTGAAAGAAAATCTCTCCCCAATTTAAATGTTTCTTATCCACAATTGCTCCCATCAAACAGAATTGATACCTAAAGATGGTATCATGTGCAGAGTGCTTTGCCAATAACACTTTCCCCACAACATCAGCAAGAAATCTATACTCAATTGATAAATTCTTTTTCAGCAATTTGTTAGGGTTAGCGACAGAATGTCCCATTCTATCTAACATAGTTGCAAACTCCTCTCCAGATAGCTCAATAGAATCATTTCCAGTACTTAATTGAAAGACATCAGTCAGGAGAGCAGGTGTTAGGGATACCTGAGTCCCCGCTATAGTACCAACAATTGTATTCTGATCCAGATTGTGCGCCATATATACCCATTCCTTGATCTCATCGGTAGCAATTTTCATCCTTGTGGTCATTATCTGCACTAACTGCTGTTCTCTGAATAAGTCCAGAATATCTTTGAAAACCTGATCATTGCCCTCGAATGAGTCCATGTCTATGTCAAAGCCTGTGTCGAATTTCATCTTGGAAAGGGTGGCGATGGACACTGCCATTGAATACCTGCAAAAATGAACAAACACGACCAAGTGCAGAAGAGTTTGGAGGGAAAGAAAAAGTTTGCAGAGAGTATGAAAGCGCCAAAGGAGAACGACGGCCGAAGAATGATTTTTATATTAGGGTTCGACGCCAGAAAAAAAAGATCGTTGAACTCTGTTCGACGATCTGGGCTTCTAGGGGAATCTGAAAGGTTTTCAACATCGTCGATCTCCGTTCGACGATATTGGAGAGCGTCGAGTTCTGCTCGACGATCGCTGACCAGAAGGAAGATAGCCTAGCGCTATCTGAAAGCGCTGAACTCCGGTCGACGCTTTCGGAAAGCGTCGATCTCCGTTCGACGATCTTGGGGAAAAACGTCGAGCGCAGTTCAGAGACTAAAAACAACCTACAGACACTAGAAAAAACAAGTTTTTAGTCTAGTCTTGGTCTGTTTTTAGAGTTTTAAAATCTTGGGTTTTATTTTAAACTTCCTCTATCTAACATTCCTAACTGATTTAGGAAGAAGGTATGTTTCTTTTCATCCAATGGTTTGGTGAAAATATCTCCCCTTTGCAAATCAGTTGGGATATATTGAATTTCAAATTTATTTTTCTCAACATTGTCTCTTAAGAAGTGATGCCTAATCTCTATATGTTTTATCCTACTATGGAGGACTGGATTTTGTGCTATAGAAATAGCACTGGTATTATCACAAAATTTTTTTGACCCTTTTAAGTTGTAATCATAGTATAGGAGCTGGTTTTTAATCCACAAAATATGTGAGCAACAACTGTCTGCTGCCATGTATTCAACTTCAGTAGTTGAAGTGGACACAGATGTCTGTTTCTTACAGAACCAGGAGACAAGTCTGTCACCAAGAAACTGACAAGTTCCACTGGTGCTTTTCCTGTCTACTATACATCCAGCATAATCAGCATCTGAAAATCCAGTTAGTTCAAATCCTGAGTCTTTTGGATACCAGAGACCTAGATTTGGACAACTTTTTACATACCTAAGAATACTCTTAACTAATGTAAGGTGTGACTCTCTAGGGCTTACTTGGAACCTAGCAAATGTACATATAGCAAACATTATATCAGGTCTACTAGCTGTAAGGTATAATAGAGAGTCAATCATTGCTCTATATGTTGTCTGATCAACATGTTTTCCATGTTCATCAGCATCTAATACAACATTAGTAGGCATAGGTGTTTTCATACAAGATGCTTCAGACATACCAAATTTCTTAAGCAGTTCTTTTGCATACTTAGTTTGAGAAATAAATATGCCTTCAGCATGTTGTTTGACTTGCAATCCTAGAAAGAAGGAAAGCTCACCCATGCTACTCTTTTCAAATTTTGAATGCATTAGTTTAGAGAACTTTTTGCACAAATTTGAATCAGTAGATCCAAATATAATATCTATATATATTTGTACTAGTAGGGTATGTGACTTATGGGTTCTAATAAAAAGAGTTTGGTCTACTCTACCCTTTATAAAAACATTTTTCAGAAGAAAGCATGCTAAGGTCTCATACCATGCTCTAGGAGCTTGCTTGAGACCATATAATGCTTTATGCAATTTGAAAACATGGTCAGGATAAGTTTAAGAGATAAAACCTGGGGGTTATCTAACATAGACTTCTCTTTGATGTCTCCATTGAGAAATGCACTCTTCACATCCATTTGGTAGACCTTGAATCCTTTGTGAGCTGCATAAGCTAGGAATATTCTTATGCCCTCTAACCTTGCAACTGGTGCAAAGGTCTGGTCATAGTCTATTCCTTCCTCTTGAGAGTATCCTTGAGCAACTAGCCTTGCCTTGTTTCTTATAATAACTCCTAGATCATCCAATTTGTTCCTGAACACCCACTTACTTCCAACAATGGAGTGATCCTTAGGCCTTGGCACTAGTTCTCAAACATTATTCCTCTCAAATTGATGTAGTTTCTCTTGCATAGCAATGGTCCAATGTGGATCTTGTTCTGCATCTTGAATGGATTTAAGCTCAACTTGAGATAGAAAGCAGGTGTGCATCAGGTTCTGGTTGACCTGATTTCTGGTTTGCACACCAGCTGAGATGTTTTCAATCACTTGGGAGGTTGGATGATCTCTTGTTGTTACTAAATCAACAGGGGGTGTTGATTGTTCACCAACCTGTGTTGTTGTTTCCTCTTGCGGAACAACAACTTGCTCTTCAAGATGGTTCTCTTCAAGATGTTGAGTACCAAGATGTTGTGTATCCTCTTCATCTTCACTGATTTCTCCTCTCTATTGGGTAGGTGAATATGTTGAATCCTTCTCTGCAATATGCAACTTGTCCAAATTTTCTGAAAAATAGTTTACCTGCAAGAGTTTTATGGTAGAAGTATTCTTCTCCTTGTAAAACATGTTAGTCTCATCAAAAGATACATGAACAGATTCTTCAATTTTAAGAGAAGTTTTATTATAAACCCTATAAGCTTTACTGATCATAGAGTATCCCAGAAACACTCCTTCATCAGCTTTAGCTTGAAATTTTTCTATATACTTCTTGTCATTATTGTGAATATAACAAATGCAACTAAAAATTTTAAAATAGTCTACTTTAGGTTTCTTCCCTTTGAGCAATTCATAAGGAGTCTTGCCCTTCAGTTTATGTATCAAACTTCTGTTCAACACATAGTTGGAGGTGTTCACTGTCTCTGCCCAAAAAGATAGAGGGAGGTGAGCATCTGTCAACAATGTGGTGGCAGATTCAATAAGGGTTCTTTTTTTCCTTTCAGCTACCCCATTTTGTTGAGGAGTTCTAGGAGCTGAGAAAGTGTGTCTGATCCCTTCACTCTGACAGAACTCTTGCATAAGAAGAGAATCAAACTTTGTCCCATGATCACTTCTGATCAGGGCAATATGAGTATTGAACTCAATTTGTATGTATTTGAGAAAATCTGTCAAACATTTAAAGTTATCAGACTTCTTTCTCAGAAAGAATACCCAAGTGAATCTAGAGTAGTCATCTACAATCACTAAAGTGTAAGATTTCCCTTCTAAGCTTTGTACTGTAATGGGTCAAAAAAGATCCATGTGTAACAAATACAAAATCCTAGGTGAATCACTCTTATTAAGTGACTTAAAACTATTTTTAGTTTGCTTATCTAATTGACAAGTCCTGCAGAGTCCTTCCTTCTTGTAGGGGCCAGAAGGTAGTCCTCTAACAAGATTGTCTTTGGATAGCCTAGCAATGGTTCTAAGGTTTATATGTCCTAGTCTCTTATGCCAAAGATCATTTGGTTTGCAAACTGAATTAAATAAACAGATATCTATATTGGTTGAAAGGAAATCTACAAGATAAATGTTACCTTTCCTTTTTCCTGTTAACACTGTTGTGTTATCCTCTGACTTGATCTTGCATAAGGATTTGTTGAATATCACTTGATAACCTTCATCACAGAGTGGACTGATGCTGATTAAATTGTGCTTCAGTCCTTCCACATAAACCACCTTCTTGAATGTGACTGAGCCAATCTGAACAGCACCATATCCTTTTGTTTGACCAAAGTTTGAATCACCAAATATCACTTTGAGTCCAAGTTTGGTTTTGAAGGATGTTAGATTCTCCTTGTTCCCTGTCATGTGCTTTGAGCACCCACTATCCAGATACCATTATTGGTTCATTGCTGGATAGGTCTTCACCTGCACATAAATAATTTATATGTTTTTTACCCAGTTTACCTTGGGTCTAGGTTGATAATCTTTAAACTCAGAAATAAAAGACATCCCTGACTGACTCTTATATCCTTCAGGATGGTATCTCCTAGGAGGTACTATCCATTCAGTATAAGGGTTGAATCTTTGGGATGTAGGACTTCTAGGATTGATTGTAGATTCACCTCTGAAAGTTTGTTCAAAGCTCTGAGCTCCGTTCGACGATCGTCGAGTTGAGTTCGACGATCTTGGGTCAGATCGTCGATCTCCGTTCGAAGATCGACTATGCCAGAGTTAAGAGTTTAGAAGTCGTCGACTTGAGTTCAACGATTGGAAAAACAACTAGAGACAGAGCGTCGATCTGAGCTCGAAGATCGTCGAACGGAGTTCGACGCCTCATTTGAACTGAGCTCAGAGATAGTCGAACTGAGTTCGACGTTTCGTCGACCTGAGCTCGACGACAATTGTCCTAGTGTTCAGCACTTGAATTCTGATCTTTAAAAGGTCTTGAGGGTATCTTTCAAACCTAAGTACTAACCCTAAGACTCATTCTAATTGACCTATCAGACTATACAGCAAGGTCAAAATAAATTCCTAAGCACATAGTGATCTTTACCCAAATTAGTAATAGGGTGTTCCAACACTTGCCCTGTTTCCCTGACTCGGCCTATTTTCTTAATAGCCTAATATATCATTATTGTTATTTAGGAAGAGATCTTATATATAGTTTTACATATATAACAAAAAAAATATTCATAAATTACATTTGGTGGGTTTTGCACTGGGCCAAAAAACACCAGTCTTTATTCATCCCAGTCCTATTGAGCATCATCTACTGTTATAGTTTCTTATGTTCATCCATTTCCTCTAAAAGATGCACTTTACGTCGAGTTATATTGAGATTAAAGTATTCTAATAATTCTTCTCAGGATGCGCATAGGAATTCCGGTGTCAGTCTATTTGGAGAAGCCAAAGGAACATGGTGTGATATACTTATAGCAGTTCTGAAAGATGAATGGAGAAATTGTAGGAGAGGCAAGTCTTGAACATTATTTGATAATGGTGAAATGGCATAAATATTTTTCTATTAATTTATGCTTTAGTGACACCACAGCAATTGAATAATCTTTACCTCTTAAAGATCTGAAGTCCATACTATTACCATCATGTACCTTCTCGTCTTGAGGTTAGACTGATGATTTGATTTTTCTTATGGCTCCATTTCCTCTTTGTAATGGGTTATTGTTTCTTGCATTTATCTTTAGATTGACTTCAATATCAGCTGAATAGTTTTCCAGGTGAATCTTCTTTTACAGTAGGTCAAAGGATGTCTACGATGGTTAAGGATAGCTTTCATCCAATTTATTTGTATTCTTATAGGTTTTATCCATGTATTCCATTCAGTATTTGACACTGATTTGCATGTAAGGCCATATTAAGTATAAGGGATGCTTGCTTTTACTTATTATGGCATATACATGTTCACTTTAGTTTTTGTTAATAGCAAAGAGTTATGATACAGCTTGATGATTCATGCATGTTATAATGTTCATAATTATGTGCCATGCAAAAAAATTGCCAGCAACTCACAAGGAGCTCAGAAGTGTGTTTTTGATGGAGATTGCAATGATCTGCTATTAATTTGACCCGAGTCCACGGATGCGTCTGGATGGTTGTGTCGAATTGATTTCATGTATTTATTTAATACTTTCGAGTTGTTTTGACACCCGATCAGTTCAGACATTCTGAGTCGTATAATCAATTTCATGTATTTCTTTGATTGTTTAATTACACAAACATATCAGATATTAGGCGTGATAACATAAAAAATAAGTAGTTTGTTGTTTGAAAATGTCGTACTTGTTTTCTGCAGGATTCCAAGTGTCATTCGTTGGGAGGAGGCACTGGATCTGGCATGGGGACTCTTCTCATCTCTAAGATCAGGGAGGAGTACCCTGATCGCATGATGTTGACCTTCTCTGTCTTCCCATCTCCAAAAGTATCGAACACAGTTGTTGAACCATACAATGCCACCCTCTCTGTCCATCAGCTTGTTGAGAACGCTGATGAGTGCATGGTCTTGTTATGTAATATTGTATTATTCTAGATGAGATGATAATAACTTGTACTCTCTGTAATACTTTTTTGTGTGAATAAATACATGTTGATCTTGTTATGTAATATTAAATATGTTTTCAAGATTTTATATTATCTTTAGCTAAATTTTAAGAAATATGAAATCATAATTATTATTTGTAATAAAATCTTAGGTACACAAAAAACTGAAATTGAATATTTTGATATATAAATGAATTGGCTGTAGTGAGAAGAATAGAAAATAATTGTAACAAATTTTTCGTTACTATTGTTTAATCTATGGTAACGAAATAATGTTTGTTATACTTTATTGTAACGAAGTAAATTTATTTTTAGTGAGGAAAAAATAAAACATTTGTAACGAAATAATATTTTTTGGGTGAGGAAGTATCATTTGTTATAATTAATTTATTTGTAACGACACGCATACATTCGTTACAAGAAGTTTTAGCGTTGAGCTTTAGATGGCGACCGTTACATAAAGTTTTTTTCATTAACAAAGAGTTTTTGTAACGATTTTTGGTACTTATTGTAATGATTTAGGTTCTTACTATAAGTGCAATTTGTTGTAGTGGATGTTGAAGACTGCCCGCTACCGTCATGCAGTATCTCCCTGTACAGCTTTCTCTTTTTAAAACAGCCCGAAATTGAGTTTCAGGAGATGGTTTATCATGAAATATGAAAGGGGAGTTTGCCCTAGCCGTTTAAAGGTAAGGAAGGGATTTTCCCAACTCATTTAGGAGGAGAGTTATTCAGAGGAGATAAGAAGGGAATTTATGCGCAGGGAATTCATGCGGAAGGATTGAAGGCTATCAACATGATGATCAAGAAGCCTTCTTCCTAATATTCATGTAGAGGATCTTTGCTACAAAAAACTCTCATCAAGTTCACTCCTTCACGGATCTGAAGGACATCAAAGAGGAAGACTCTCAAGCCACAAAGATCGAACCTTTGCAAGATAATCGACATCAACATCAAGGGTTCTAGTTAGAAGGGTATTTTCTCTTATTCTTGTATTTTCTTTAACCTTTTTGTATTCTGTGCGGAGAAATCGTCTGGTGTGGATATCGAATTCCTAGAGGAGTTTGTGAAAAATCGGCCTAGGAGGCCGTCAGATTTTTGGGAGGAATCTGTGGAAATCATCCTAGAAGGACGTCTAGATCTAGGAGATCTAGTAGGATCTAAGACCCTTTGGGGAGGAAGGTGAGGAGTCGGCTCATCAATCTTCTTAGGAAGAAGAAAGAGAGCCAACCGGTCCTAGATATGGGTCGGCATAGATAACGAAAAGGGATTTTTATTTATTTATCGCCTTAATCTTAGTGTCATAAGATCAATGTTTTGTAATCCTTTTTATTGAAATAAAAATCATGTCTATCCTTTTGTTTTATTATAATTTCATTTCATATATCAGGATACACTTTATATAATATCTCTCTATCAAAGCCTCAACTCTAAGTACATTGAAAATTACTTCTAATGATTCGCTGTAGGATTTCATCTTCTGGCAGTAGTACTCGGTGGTAATACTTCTAATGGTGCATCATGATATCGCATTATTTAGAGGGGATGAAAGTTTATTAAATGAAAATTCATTAGCACCACCTTTATTTATGGGTGAAAATTATTAAGGGTGGAAAATCATCATGGAGAAAATTTTAAAATCTTTAGACATAGAGATTTGGAATATTACAATTAGGAAGCCCCCGAACATACTAAATAAAAATGAAATGTTTTTAAATTCTAAATCAATGAATAGTTTATTTTGCACGCTTCATCAAAAATTTTCAAACTTATTTATGATTTACTGAAATCTGAAATTTTCTTGAAAATACCAATGATTTCCCTTTTATAGGTAAGGAGTGCACGTTAAGAGAAAAGAATGAAGAGAACACATCAAACTGAGGGAAAGATGAAAATATATCTTTAGAAGAAGAAAGTCAATAGGAAGATGACAAAGGAATCTTGTGTTTAAATCATGCCTAGTCCATGGGCGTTGTGAGAAAATCAAATTCCCTTCTTGTTTGTAATTCTATTTCTACATTGCATGTATTAGATGCGGCTAAACGTTGAATTAAGAAATTGAAAAATATTAATTCAGAATTTTATTTAGAAAATAAAATTTTAAAAGCACAACTAAATGTAGAACCAAAGCTTGATATATCATGTTCTCCCTATTTCTCTGTAGTTAAAAATATTATATCATGTTTTGATTGCAAAGAATTTAGAGAAAAATTCAAGGTTTTTGAAAAAAAAAGCTAAATATTTCTAAAGAGCACAGTAAAAAGTTTTTTGATGAAAATAATGGCTTAACTCGTAAACTAGAATCATTAAAATATTTGTGCAAAAAATTCCTGCCAATAAAAAATATGTTATATCTAGTTTATCTTTACAATTATGTAAGGTATCTACTAGCATTTCAAATTTCATAAAACGTGCACATAATAGAATTTCTAACCCTCATTCAATTTCTCTCAACGTTAAAGTAAGTGCTAACAAATTTCCTATTAATAATACTTTCAAAAATCACTATCATTCTAAGCATCAACTTAATGATTATGGAAATTTATCATATAAAAAGAATATTCAACTAAAGTATGAATGGAGGCCCATCATTAAAAATGACGCACCTACACTGCTCAAAAGGTCACATTCTATTGGTATTACTATGGTGATCTGGAAATGATCAAACATGTACTCTATAATGTCCCATTTCACGCTAGACCCTCGCACACGTTTTGAGTCAGGAAAGTTGACTTAGGCTCGGGGTGCACTGGTAGCAGGCATTGAGTGATACTCTACGCATAAGAAGAAATGAACTTATAATTATACTAGTTTTAGTAGGCGTCGAGTGCGTTGTGTGGTCTCAACGCCATTCGACGAGGCATTGAGTGATACTCGATGCCTAAGAAGAAATTGACTTAGAATAATTCTGGATTCAGGAAGCGTCAAGTGCGCTAAGTGAACTCGACGCCACTCGACAAAGCGTCGAGTGATACTCAACGAACTCAACGCTTTGACTTGGAAAATTTCGGGGCTCAACGAGGCGTTGAGTGATCACGCCGCTTTCAACGCAGCATTGAGTGATACTAGACGATCTCAATGCTTTGACTTAGAAAATTACGGGACTCAACGAGGCATTGAGTGATCACGATGCTTTCAACGCAGCGTTGAGTGATACTCGATGATCTCAACACTTTGACTTAGAAAATTACGGGACTCAACGAGGCGTTGAGTGATCACGACGCTTTTAATACAGTGTTGAGTGATACTCGACGATCTCAATGCTTTGACTTAGAAAATTACGGGACTCAACGAGGCGTTGTGTAAGACCCCCCTCCCAGAACACAAGACACAGCCGAGGGGAGTCATATGCCCAGAACAGCCACCTTGTGATAACGCCTGAAAGTGAGGTGTTAGATCTGGAATACTCAAGGGGGGGGGGGTGAATAGAGTATACTTAAAAAAAACTATTTGAACTTTTGCAGTAAATAAAAATTGCATAATGAAAAAATAATTAAGCAAAAATATAGCAGTCCTAACTAGCACAGGCATAGCAAGAACAAAAAGAAAAGGGCAACCAGACAATACATGAACTTATAGTGGTTCCCCAACCTGGGTACATCCACTCTTCTACGACCCTGGTAGGAATCCACTCAGATTTTTGATCAGGTGCCTGACACCAATGAGCTTTTGATTAGGTGCTAAAAACAAAACCTTAAGTCTTTTGGTTAGGTGACTTCCAACCAGGAATCACTTTTGAAGGGAGTAGAGAATCCTTTATACAGTGGGGGGATGAGAGAGTGATTATGTCTTCTCTTTCTCAATTATACAACTGAGAAGACTCTGTGGATTTGATGGTAGCAAAAGCTCCTCCTGAGATAGTGAATAGATTCAGGTGGTTGGAACTTTGCTTCAGGGTGATAGGCCTTCAGGCTTTTAGCTTCAACCAGAAGATCTTCAGGAACTTCTTTGACTGATGCAGTAGTTGTTGTCATTTGAAAGTTCTTGAGAGGATGACAGAAGAAGAAGACTCTTGATTTGAATAGTTGTTCTTCTTCTTCTGAAAGCTATTCTTCTTATGGTCTAGCAGTTCTGTCTTTCTAGCACTTTGTTGTCAAGAGGGAGCGAGAGAAGAGAAATCCTTGATGCGAGACGATGGTGTTCTACTCTTCCTGAATGGTTTTCTGTGTGTCTGTATCAGTTGTTTTTAGGGAGAGGAAAAATCCATCTTTTATATTTTTCATGTAAAATTCCTTTTGAATTTTAAAATCCTTTCTGCATTCAATGTTGACGGCTAGAGAATATTTTGCATTGACTGATTTCCCCATCTGTCCCTATGAAAAATGGCAGGCAATAACCCTGATGAAGACCATAATTAATGCTCCGTCTAACGGTAATAATTCAGAGAATATTTTGGCATTAATTACTCAGGAATTATTACATTATAATAGAGACAGAAGGATGAAAATAACCAAGTCTAGATTCGTTGACCTGAGTCCATAGTTCGTTAAGCTGAGATCCAAGATCGTCGACCTGAGTTTGATTCTGAACTTAGAATATTTGAGATGTTCTCTAGCGTTGAGTGTTCAAGCATATGATCCAAAATTAGTTGACCTGAGACCTATGAACTGAGTTCATCGATCTGAGATCCAAGATCGTCGACCTGAGTTTGATTCTGGACTTAAAATATTTGAGATGTTCTCTGGCGTTTAGTGTTCAAGCATATGATCCAGAATTAGTCGAGCTGAGCACGACTTTCGTCGACTGAGTTCGACGAACGTCGAACTCATCTTTACTGAGTCTTTGAAATCTCTAAGTCTTGAGTCTCTGGCAGTCTGTTGATGGCTGGTCTAAGTGATGTTGACTCTAAGGACTTAGCCTAGACTCAAGGACACAACCATGACCCTGGCTATACATGTTGGGTCATAAGATCCTAACTTAGTGAACCTAGCCCAAATCCTACTAGGAATCCAACAATCTCCCCCTATTTGGGTGAGGTCACTAATTACAGACTCAATGATAAAAAGAAATGTACAAAGCAAGAACAACATATATCTGGCAGAGAATGAAACAATATATGCAGCAGATATATTTATACACAGTAAGCTTTATATCATAAGAGCACAGTTTTTCAAAAATAATACCATAAACACAGCAGTTCAGGTTTTATTTCTTCTGCTTCTTTTCCTTTGGCCTCTCTTCTTTGCTACTATCCCCAGGCTTAGTGAAAATGATCTCCTTATTGGGATTGGCAGCTTCTTTCTTTGATATGTACAGATCTGATGCTCCAATAATAGTTAGGGTAGAAGTTCTGGGTACAATAGCCTCTGGATGTAATGTCATGTATTCTGTTGGATTAAACACTTTCTTGCTGACTTGAAGTTTATCCAGTTCTCTTTCTCTATATGATGACATAGTTGTAAACCTTGATGGATCTTCACATTCCTCCATAGCCTTCTTTATTTGTGATAGACCAATCAACTCCTATAGTCTTGCCATCCTGAAATTGGGATCAACATCCTGACTAATAGATGACTATAATCTTGTGGAGGTAGTAGGGTAACAGGCTTGAATTGTGTGGATTGTGCTTAGAAACTTGTTACTTTTTGGCTTTCATCACTTTGAGTGTATAGAGACTTTGGAGGAGCAGCCTCACTATATTTTCCTTTGGGCTTATGGGGCTCTATGTGCCTTCTGTATTGGTATTGTGGAGCTTACTGTTTGGGAGGTGAGAATTCTGGTCTTTGATAGACGACTTCCTTGATTTCCTCTGTAGAACTGATATTCCTTTGCTGACTGCCTCCTTAGGAATGATGTCTGGATGACCTTTCCTGCCTTTGATATGTTTTGTTTAAAGATGTAGGCTTGGAAGATACATTTGAACTTTGAGAAGTAGCTCCTGAGGCACCAGCAGGAGGAGGAGGAGGAGGAGGACCTCTCTTAAATTTCTGTGGAGGAAGAGAGTATCTTCTGCTCTTCTTCCTTGCCTTCTGTTCATTTTTGGATAGCCACATCCATGTTGGCATACCCTTATATGGATTTATATTCTACAAGATATAGTAGGGTGTGTCATTTGCTGGATTGGGTTTTGGGGCAGGAGGTGGAGGAGCTTTTCTCTTCTTGGAAACTTTCTTCCTCTTTGAATCCTCATCAGAATCATCATCATCATCATCAGATTGTTGTGGATTGTCATACAGTGCATCAATCTCTCTTATTGTGTCATCAGGAATTGCTGACTTTTCTGTCTTGGAAGGAACTGGAGCAGAAGCTGGAGAACTATATACATCAGTGTATTCAGCAGCTGATTTATTTTCTTCCTCAATATCAGCCATGACCAGTGCATCTAGATCAGGCATTGGAGAATCATCCATAACATAAACTGGTGCATTAGGGGATGAGATGGTGGGGGAAGCAACTCTGGGAGGAAACTCTGGATCTGCATAAGTGTCCTTAAGCCAGATTAGTGTGATATAGGGAATTATAGCCATGGATGGCTTAGTGCTGTCAGCTGGTACATCTGCTGCTATAAATTCTTCTTGTACATCTGCTGCTACATTTGATACTATTTCCAGTTCAGTTTCAACTAACTCTGCTGCTGCTGCTTTTGTTGCTACATTTGTTGTTGCTTCTACTGTGTCCATATCCTTTTCAACTGATTCTGCTGGTGCTGCTGGTTCTACTATAGCTGCTGCTGCTTCTTCATCAAGTATCTCCCCCTGCCTGGTTTCAGTAGGAACTGAATCCAGGCCCCCAACTAAAGAGGGAGCAGTAGTGAAAGCAAATATTTGTGCAGCTAGAGAGGAGATGGAGGCAATAAGAGGAGAGATAGCCTATGCTATGAGGGATTTTAGAAGGGGTGTGAGGAGGGTAATGAGTGGAGAGACAATGGAAGGATCCAAGAGGGGGGAGGTAGATGTTGTGGCAGGGGTTGGTTGATTGGAGGTGGTATTTACTATTGCAGTTAGAGGTGGAGGTGGAGGTGGGAGTTTAGTGTCTTGGTGAGAGTCATTTGGAGGAGAGGGAGTGTTGAGAGGGGATGATAGGAGGTTGAAGGATGGGAGGGATGAGAGGTTGGATAGGGGGATGTCAGCTAAATGCCTTGGAAGAGGAGATGGGGGTGGTGATTGTTGGAGTTACCATGGTGATCTAGAAGTGGTCAAACATGTAATCTCACTGCTAACGCGATATGAGCCTGCAGGGTCGCACATAAGAGCTGTGGAGGAGTTGGAAGATTGACCGTATTGGTAAAGGTTACCAATCACCATTATGTATGGGGTCAGGCAATTGTTGCCAATAAAGTTCATAGGGCATGGATAGTCGAAAGGTCGTCGAGAATGTCTCGACGACCAAGGCAAATCGTCGAGAATGTCTCGACGACTAAGGCAATGTCGTCGAGAATGTCTCGACGACCAAGGCAATGTCGTCGAGAATGTCTCGACGACTATGGGGTTTTAGTTGAGAATCAATCTGATAGATTCGTCGAGAATCAAAGACTTAGTCGTCGGGACTATCCATTGATTCTCGCTGAATCTGCCTGATGATTCTCGCCGATCGACGAGTATCGTCGAGAGTTATCGAGTATGACTCGATGACTAAAGGCCATTCGTCGAGAATCGTCCCTGATTCTCGACGACTTGGCGGATGATTCTCGCCGAACGCCTTTGCCGATTCTCGCCGAATTCTTCCAGGGACCCTATGCTGTGTGGTCTGCGGATAGCCATTCCTTTAGGTCTATTTATACCTTTGGTATAAATAGACACTTAGGGTTTTTGGAAAAAAAGAGAGACTTGTGCTTTTTGCGGCCGATTAGAACCCGACGGAAATAGTTCCGCCGATCGCTCGTTCCGCCGCATCCCGCACATCGCCGGACGGAAGTGTTCCGCCGCCGCCGTGTCTGCTCCGCCGACCCTCCCATTTCCGGCGATAGTCGTCGTTCTTGCCTCTCCTGGCGCGGACCTAGCAGTCCGTGGAGTTGCAAAGGTACGGCTGTCTTCCTCCCGTTCGTTCGTGCGACGAACAGTTCGGGTTTCTCCTGCTCGTGTGGATTTCTGCAGAGACGTGGATATTATTCCACGTGCAACTCGCCACCGACAGCACTCAATACTTGGAGCATCTTCGTTGAGTTGTGACTCAACGCCACTAAGGTATTTTGCCCTAGTTATTTTGTTTACTTCTTGATACAACGATCATGGCCAGATCCAGTTCTCTTGGGCTGTTCTAGTACTTTTCCTTTCCGCTGCGTGCACAAAGTGTTGTGCCAACCCTCACGAGAATACCCAACAGTGGTATCAGAGGCAGGTTGCGGCCATGATTATTGTATTGGAAGTTAGGGAATTCCAACACGTGTAAACCTAGGGATTTAGAAGTGTTCTAAATGTCTAGATTTATTCCTGGAACATCAATTGTTGATGATTTTTCCAAGGGAAATCGGTGGTGATTTTGCAAAATTTGGTCGGGGCGCTGCCCCGCACCCCGCAGGGGCTCTGCCCCTTGACCCCGCCCGCTGATCGGTCAGCGGGACCACCGCCAGGGGCGCTGCCCCTTGGAACCCCTCCAGGAACGTCTGGGATTTTGTAGCAATTTCTAATTGTAGAAGCTGTTGTCTCCTTAGCAGTAACCATCCCTCGAGATTGTTTTGGATTTTGAATCCAACATGGAGAGATGAGCTTGTCTACTGCTTTAAGTTGAGTTGCCTTTGCCTTTGTCCAATGCATGTAAATCTGAAGATTTGGAACAGTCCGGATGTTCAGATTTAGCCCTTCATATTATCAAATGTTGATAGTGTCAAGTTGTGCACATAAGGGATGCATGTGGCTTTTGAGAATTATTTTTCTTTAGATGTGCACTTTGATCAAATGTTGATCGTGGTTAATTGTTAGCCTATAATTTAAATCCCTTCATCAAACATTAAGTGTTCGGATGCCTTCCGATGGATGACACTCTTCCTGCCTCGATCGATGAAGTGTGGGCTTGCCAAAGCAAGGTGTATTAATCTATCTTGGTAAGGGTGCGAGCGGATAATTGTGATATCCCACTGTCGACATCGGGCCCCACTTAACTAGGTGACCTCAAAGGTTGAGCGCCTAGAGGCATAGGGTTGGCATGCACCATATGATGGATGCGAATAAAGAGTTATTCACCAACCATACAAGAATTGCATGAGGATGCAATTGGCAAGCGTTGCCTACCTAAATAACTACATCGTGAGAGGAAAGCCAAAGCTGACTCATTGTGTTGGTGAAATACGGATCTTGTCCACTAAGAGAGTAGCTCGCATGAACTCTCCGAATTGATAGTGAGGGCTATTAGTTCGAATAAAATAGTGGGAGTTTTAATTAGAGTCCAAATTAAAATAAATTGTATTTTGAAACTTTGGTACTGATTTTATTCTGCATGAATTCTTGTAGAATTCCATGGCAAGTGGTTCACACTCCACTTTGTCTCTGAGAGCCATCCTTGAGAAGGATAAGCTCAATGGGACTAACTACATGGACTGGTACAGGAGCTTGAGAATTGTTCTCAGGCAAGAGCGAAAGCTCTATGTCTTGGAAGAAGAATCCCCCGAGGTGCCGACCGGGAATTCTTCCCGTGCTGATAAGGATGCTTACAAGAAGTATACCGATGATGCTTTAGACATCGAATGCCTCATGCTTGCCACCATGAACTCTGAGCTCCAAAGGCAACATGAGAACATGGGGTGCAAGGAGATTGACGAGCATCTCAAGAAAATGTTTCAAGGGCAGGCTCGTCAAGAGAGGTTCGACGTCACGAAAGCATTGTTTCAGTGCAAGATGGGAGTTCGAGACTCAGTAGGGACTCACATACTCAAGATGATTGGGTATATAGAGAACCTTGAAAGGCTGGGTTTTCCTCTGGGTCAAGAGTTGGCCACAGATCTGATCCTGCAATCGTTGCCGGACAGCTACGAGCAGTTTGTCTTGAACTATAACATGAATGAAATAGACAAGACATTGCCCGAACTCCTAGGCATGTTGAGAACTGCCGAAATCAATATGAAGAAGGCCAAGCCTGCCAGCCCCATACTGATGGTGCATAAGGGCAAGGGCAAGGGCTTCAAGAAGACGAAGGTGGGACCTAAGTCACATCTTGAGCCCAAGTCTTCTGCACTGAAGAAGAAGAAAAGCACGGTGAAGGAAGGGAAATGCCACCACTGTGGCAAGGCTGGTCATTGGAGGAGGAACTGTCCTTCTTATATTGAGGGTCTGCAGAAAATGAAGGGAGGTATGACTTCCGCTTCAGATATTTATGTTATAGAGATAAACCTTTCTGCTCCTTCATCTTGGGTATTGGATACCGGATGTGGTTCACACATTTGTACAAATGTGCAGGAACTGGAAAGGAGAAGATTGCTGAGTAAAGGGGAGGTGGACCTGCGTGTCGGCAATGGAGCAAGAGTTGCTGCTGTAGCCGTAGGGGTTTACCGTCTTTCTTTGCCCAGTGGGCTTGTAATAGAACTTGATAATTGTTATTTTGTTCCGGCCATAACTAGAAACATTATATCTATTTCATGTCTGGACATGATTGGATTTTCTTTTATAATTAAGAACAACTGTTGTTCCATATTTAAGAATGATGTTTGTTATGCTGTAGCCCAACTGTTTAATGGTCTTTATGTTTTGAACTTAGACCATATGATCTATAATGTAGAAAATAATAAGAGACTAAGAACAAATGACTCAAACCCTACGTATCTCTGGCATTGTCGTTTGGGCCATATAAACGAGAAGCGCATATCCAAGCTCCATAAGGATGGACTTTTGGACTCATTTGATTATGAATCATTTGAGCGATGCGAATCTTGTTTGTTAGGCAAAATGACAAAAGCTCCTTTCACTGGTTATACTGAGAGGGCTGAGGATCTCTTGGGTGTTGTACATAGTGATGTATGCGGACCCATGAGTTCCATGGCTAGAGGTGGGTATTTCTACTTTGTTACATTTACTGATGATTTCAGTAGATACGGATATGTGTATCTTATGAAGTGCAAATCCGAGACCTTTGAAAAGTTCAAAGAGTTCAAAAATGAAGTAGAGAACCAGTTGGGTAAAAGGGTTAAAGCACTCCGATCTGATCGAGGTGGCGAATACCTGAGTCATGAGTTTCGTGATCATCTGAAAGAGTGTGGTATTGTATCACAGCTCACTCCACCTAGAACACCACAGCACAATGGTGTGTCTGAGAGGAGAAATCGTACTCTGTTAGACATGGTACGTTCGATGATGAGTCATGCAGACTTGCCTGTTTCCTTTTGGGGTTTTGCTTTAGAGACTGCTGCAATGACATTGAATCGCGCTCCAACGAAAACGGTTCTGAAGACACCATATGAGATATGGACTGGGAAGCGTCCTAGCATGTCGTTCATTAAAATTTGGGGCTATGAGGCATACATGCGACGTCAAATGCCTGACAAGCTGGAACCCAAATCAGATAAATGTTATCTGGTGGGATATCCTAAGGAAACGAAAGGGTATTACTTTTACCTGCCGTCTGAGGGCAAAGTGTTTGTCGCAAGGACTGGCGTCTTTTTGGAGAAAGAGTTCTTATCTAGAAAGACTGAAAAGGTAGAGCTTGAAGAAGTTCAAGACCCACAGGTAGTGAATGAACCGAAATTGGATTCTGAGACAGGACTACAAGATGTTGTAGCTAGAGAACCTGCTCAAGAAGCACAAGTCCTACGTAGATCTGGTAGACCGAGGTTTGAGCCTGAGAGATATGGATTTCTCGTGTCTCAAATAGGTAATGTGTTGCTTATGGATCATGATGATGAGCCAGCAACCTACCAAGAGGCTATGAATGGACCGGACTCCGACAAATGGCTTGAGGCTATGAAATCCGAAATGGATTCCATGTACGCAAACCAAGTTTGGAACTTGGTGGAACCACCTGAAGGGGTACGACCCATAGGGTGCAAGTGGGTCTTCAAGAAGAAGACCGACATGGATGGGAATGTACAGACATTCAAAGGGCGACTGGTGGCTAAGGGTTTTAGACAAATTCATGGTATTGACTATGATGAGACCTTTTCCCCTGTTGCCATGGTTAAGTCCATAAGGATATTGCTTGCTATTGCTGCGTATTATGACTACGAGATCTGGCAGATGGATGTCAAAACAGCTTTCCTTAATGGAAACCTCCTTGAGGAAGTGTACATGACACAACCCGAGGGTTTTGTATCCCCAAATGAAGCCACTAAAATATGCAAGCTGAACAAGTCCATCTATGGACTGAAACAGGCCTCTCGAAGTTGGAATCTTCGTTTTGATGAGAAAATCAAAGAGTTTGGTTTCATCAAGAATGAAGATGAGCCTTGTGTTTACAAGCGAATCAGTGGGAGCATTGTTGTCTTCCTGATATTGTATGTAGATGACATACTGTTGATTGGGAATGACATTCCTACCCTGAAAGTTGTTAAGAACAACCTAGGGAACTGCTTTTCTATGAAGGATTTGGGTGAAGCGACTTATATACTTGGTATTAAGATCTATAGAGATAGATCGAAGAAGTTGCTGGGTTTGACCCAGAGTACATACATCGATAAGGTGTTGAAGCGGTTCAACATGCTTGAGTCCAAGAAAGGATTTTTGCCCATGTCTCATGGTGTGAATCTCTCTAAGGACCAGTGTCCAAAATCTTGTGAAGATAAGGACCGCATGAAGTTGATTCCATATGCTTCGGCAATTGGATCAATCATGTATGCAATGTTATGTACTCGACCCGATGTCTCCTTTGCTTTGAGTATGACTAGCAGGTATCAGTCAGATCCCGGTGAGTGTCACTGGATTGCAGTCAAGAATATCCTGAAGTACTTGAGAAGGACTAAGGATGTGTTCTTGGTGTATGGTGGAGAGGAAGAGCTCGTTGTAAGTGGTTACACGGATGCTAGCTTCCAAACTGATAGGGACGATTCAAAGTCTCAGTCAGGGTTTGTGTTTTGCCTGAATGGAGGAGCTGTGAGCTGGAAGAGTTCCAAGCAAGAGACAGTTGCTGATTCTACAACGGAAGCCGAGTATATCGTTGCAGCTAATGCAGCGAAGGAGACTGTATGGATTAGGAAATTCATCGGCGAGCTTGATGTAGTTCCTAGCATTGTTGGTCCCGTAGTTCTCTACTGTGATAACAATGGTGCAATTGCACAATCTAAGGAACCTAGATCCCATCAGCGCTCCAAGCACATACTTCGGCGGTTCCATCTTATTCGTGAGATTGTCGAACGAGGAGATGTGAACATTTGCAGAGTGCCGACTGAGGAGAATATTGCAGATCCACTGACAAAGCCTCTCGCGCAGAGAAAGCATGATGGTCATACTAGATCAATGGGTATACGATACCTGAATGATCAAGTCTAGTGGGAGCCTTGTGGGTTGCATGTAAAGATATATTCTGTTGGCTATTTATTGTTTATTCATATGATGAATTGTGTACCTAGATTTTCTTTTTACAATTAATGGCATATTCCGTTATTATGGTTTTTCTATATGATAGTTAAATGTTAACATAATGAATACCCTTAGAATGTTCGCTTCCATAGGACATCAAGTACGTGACTTGAATGTGAGAGCCTATGATTCATTTGAAGCTTCATTCTTAAAAGTCCCTGGTCGTGGTATCGTCATAGGATCTAAGGGTAATGATGATACATGAAGACTAGCACGTGCGTTGACTGATGACCAGTTCTCACAGGTCATGATATTGTGATATCAAGTCATCACGTGGGTACTTGTTAGTGAACAAGTTGTACTGGACAGACCCAACCAGAGACTACTTTGTGGATTGTTATCTAATCGTGTCACAAGTAGGTCTCTATTGATGATGGTGTTGTGGTCCTTTGACCTGAAGTCACAGCATTCATCAAGTGAGGAAGAGCATGCTTTGATGCCATCTAAAGTCTTCCTTGAGAAAGGTTGATGATAAGGGTGGTTGTTGGGCACGTTACGAATCATTTGGATGTTTGTGTGTGAGCAGATATGGAATTTGTCCTCCTATATGACAGGAGTTGCATCCATGGGCCCCTTGATGGAACTGGACTGAGAAATGCATGGTCATGCTTGGTGGAGTCAATATGTGATATTGGCCTCACCATTCTCTGGATGTCCGTTCTAGATCAGGAAACTTGGATTGAGCTATTATGAGGGTGACACGGTCCATGCCTCTAGTTCTTTCCGGATGTAAGGGACAAAGGGACAAAGACAACGCTGATACATTGTTCATGAAGGCTTATGAGTTATAAACTCTTATTGCTTGGGGAGCAATGATGCATTGCTAGATGCCGCTCATTGTTTGTGAGGTTTATGGTTTGATACTTTCAAGATCAAGTGGGAGACTGTTGGAGTTACCATGGTGATCTAGAAGTGGTCAAACATGTAATCTCACTGCCAACGCGATATGAGCCTGCAGGGTCGCACATAAGAGCTGTGGAGGAGTTGGAAGATTGACCGTATTGGTAAAGGTTACCAATCACCATTATGTATGGGGTCAGGCAATTGTTGCCAATAAAGTTCATAGGGCATGGATAGTCGAAAGGTCGTCGAGAATGTCTCGACGACCAAGGCAAATCGTCGAGAATGTCTCGACGACTAAGGCAATGTCGTCGAGAATGTCTCGACGACCAAGGCAATGTCGTCGAGAATGTCTCGACGACTATGGGGTTTTAGTTGAGAATCAATCTGATAGATTCGTCGAGAATCAAAGACTTAGTCGTCGGGACTATCCATTGATTCTCGCCGAATCTGCCTGATGATTCTCGCCGATCGACGAGTATCGTCGAGAGTTATCGAGTATGACTCGATGACTAAAGGCCATTCGTCGAGAATCGTCCCTGATTCTCGACGACTTGGCGGATGATTCTCGCCGAACGCCTTTGCCGATTCTCGCCGAATTCTTCCAGGGACCCTATGCTGTGTGGTCTGCGGATAGCCATTCCTTTAGGTCTATTTATACCTTTGGTATAAATAGACACTTAGGGTTTTTGGAAAAAAAGAGAGACTTGTGCTTTTTGCGGCCGATTAGAACCCGACGGAAATAGTTCCGCCAATCGCTCGTTCCGCCGCATCCCGCACATCGCCGGACGGAAGTGTTCCGCCGCCGCCGTGTCTGCTCCGCCGACCCTCCCATTTCCGGCGATAGTCGTCGTTCTTGCCTCTCCTGGCGCGGACCTAGCAGTCCGTGGAGTTGCAAAGGTACGGCTGTCTTCCTCCCGTTCGTTCGTGCGACGAACAGTTCGGGTTTCTCCTGCTCGTGTGGATTTCTGCAGAGACGTGGATATTATTCCACGTACAACTCGCCACCGACAGCACTCAATACTTGGAGCATCTTCGTTGAGTTGTGACTCAACGCCACTAAGGTATTTTGCCCTAGTTATTTTGTTTACTTCTTGATACAACGATCATGGCCAGATCCAGTTCTCTTGGGCTGTTCTCGTACTTTTCCTTTCCGCTGCGTGCACAAAGTGTTGTGCCAACCCTCACGAGAATACCCAACAGTGATGGCAGTGATGTATCATGCTGGGGGGGAGGAGTATGAGAAGGAATATGGGTTGGACATGTAGGAATTGCTGGCTGGGATGGAGTTTGGAGAGCTAAAGGTTGTGTAGTGGTGGATGGAACCTCTTTAGTAGGGTGGGAAGTGGCTGGAGCAGCCCTTGTACTCTCAGGAGCTTGGGTGGTAGAGGATGAAGCCTTAGAGGGCTTTGTGATTGTCCTCTCCCACCTGCCAAACAAGGCACAAGTGAGCCTTTTGCTGGCATTGATGAATATAGTTTGGGAGACTAGTGATTCAACAGATTTTTCTTTCAAGAAGATCCCCAGGATCCTTCCAAAGTTAACTTCCTTTTTATTGTTCTTTTTCTTGATAAGATCAAAAATTATCTGTGCTCAGTTCACATGTTTCTTATTCACCACTGAACACATAACCAGAAATTGATGTCTGGTTATATAGTCGTGCGCAGTGTGCTTGCCGTGCAAGACTTTCCCAACAATATCTGCGAGAAACTTGAACTCAGCAGAAAGGTGTTTCTTCAGCAACTTATTTGGGTTTTCTACAGAATAACCCATCATACTCAGCATCATATCATATTCTTCATTATCGATTTTTAACTCTTCGTCTCCATTATTTAATCCAAAAATGTCAGTTAAGACGGCAGGAGAGAGAGAGACGATAGTACCCGCTATTGATCCGATCATGGTGTTGTCCTCTACTGTGGACGCAGTGTATACCCATTCTCTGATCTCTGTGCCAGGTAATTTGATTCTGGTGGTCAGCAGATTCTTCAGTTGCTAGTCTTCCAGCAGTTTCAGAATGTGTAGGAAGATTGGATCCGAGTGCTAGAAGGAATCAAAATCCACGTCGAATCCGGTGTCAAATTTCATCGCTGCAAGTGTTCCTATTTGAATCTCCATGAGTGCACCTGCAAGAGAGAAAACGAAGATCAAGTGCAAGGGGAACTGAAAGGGCGGGACGGAGGTCGAAGAAAACCTAAATATAAGGTTTTCCAGAATATGAAAAGACAAACTCCGTTCCACTAAAAGAAATAGTTCTTCGATCTGAGGTCGACGAAATAATTTGGAGTTAAACAATTCGTCGATCTCAGTCTGAAGGGTTTAAGACATTTCACCGAGCTACGTTTGACGAAAGTTTTCTGAAGTAGGTTCGTCGATCTCAGTTCGACGAAACTAACATTACTAACAGGGAGTTCGTCGATCTCAGGTCGACGAAATTTGAAGAGTTCTTCGAGTGTAGACAGAAACTAAACTAAGTCTTCTCCATTGATCATTCCAAGCTAATTTATAAAGAACAAGTGATTTCTTTCATCCAAGGGCTTGGTGAAAATATCAGCTTTTTGCAAATTAGTGTAGATATAGACAAGTTTAATTTTGTTTTTGTCTACACACTCTCTAATGAAATGATGCATAATGTCTATATGTTTTGTCCTACTATGATGGACTGGATTGTGTGCTATAGCTATAGCACTTATGTTATCACATAAGAGAGTTGAATTATTTAAGTTGAAGCCATAGTCCAGGAGTTGGTTTTGGATCCACAGCATCTGGGAATAGCAACTGCCAGCTGCAATGTATTCTGCTTCAGTAGTTGATGTAGACACAGATGACTGCTTTTTACAAAACCAGGACACTAATCTCATACCAAGAAATTGGCAGGTTCCTGACGTACTCTTTCTATCCACCCTGCTTCCAGCAAAGTCAGTATCTGAGTATCCAGTTAACTAGAATTCTGACTCAGTGGGATACCAGAGTCCTAGACTAGGACAACTCTTTATATATCTTAAAATCCTTTTTAGAAAAACTAGGTGAGATTCTTTAGGGTTCACCTGGAACCTAGAATAAAGACATGTGGCAAACATGATATCAGGTCTTCTAGCTGTAAGATATAATAGGGACCCAACAATGCCCCTATATAATTTCTGATCCACAAGTTTCCCAAGTGCATCAGAGTCAATTACAACATTTGTAGCCATTGGTGTTTTCTTTGCTGAGGCATCATCCATCCCAAACTTTTTGATAAGCTCTTTAGCATATTTAGCTTGGGAGATAAAGATTCCATCAGGCAGCTGCTTCACTTGGAGACCAAGGAAGTATGTGAGCTCACCCATGCTACTCATTTCAAATTTTGAATGCATGAGGTCAGAGAACCTCTTGTATAATTTGGAATCAGTAGACCCAAATATAAGGTCATCCACATAAATTTGTACTAACAAAGTTTGGTCCTTATGATGTCTAGTGAATAATGTTTTATCTAATATGCCTCTAGTGAACTTATGCTCTATCAGAAAGCTAGCTAGGGTCTCATACCAAGCTCTTGGAGCTTGCTTTAAACCATAAAGAGCTTTATGCAATTTGAAGACAAAAGAGGGATGAGTTGGAGAGACAAAACCTGGAGGTTGTTCAACATAAACCTCTTTTTTAAGTTCTCCATTTAAGAATGCACTCTTGACATCTATTTGATATACTTTGAACTTCTTGAATGCAGCATAAGCCAGAAATATCCTTATGGCTTCTAGCCTGGCAACATGGGTAAATGTTTGATCATAGTCAATGCCTTCCTCTTGTCTATATTCTTGAGCAACAAACCTAGCCTTGTTTCTCACAATCACTCCTTGGGCATCTAGCTTATTTCTGTATACCCATTTGGTTCCAATGACTGGGTGGTCTTGGGGTCTTGGAACCAAATCCTAAACTCTACATCTCTCAAATTGGTTTAATTCCTCTTGCATTGCAATGATCTAATAGGGATCCTGCTCAGCATCATGTGTGGATCGAGGCTCAACCTAAGAGAGAAAACAGGCATGCATCAAATTATGGTTGAGTTGATGCCTTGTCTGTACACCTACTGAGATGTCTCCAATCACTTGGGATCTAGGATGATCCCTTAGTGTGACAAAGTCAGTGGGTGGAGTTGGTTCTGCAACAACATTTGGAACTAATTCCTCTTGTGGAATTGTGTGTGCTGTTGAGGGATTGTCAATTCCTTCAGTGCTTTCTTCTTCACTTTCTTCATTAACTTGTGGAGAATGATGTGTTGGAACCTCTTGGGTGAGGCTTAGTCCATCCATTCTTACACAAGTGAGGTATCTGCAAAGGACTATTGGTAGAAATCTCTTTCTCCTTGCAAGACATGTTAGTTTCATCAAAGGTAACATAAACAGATTCTTCAATTTTTAAGGATGATTTATTGAAAACTCTATAAACTTTGCTTACTTGGGAATATCCTAGAAAAATTCTCTCTTCAGCCTTAGCTTCAAACTTTCTAATGTATCTCTTGTTGTTGTTATGTACATAGCATATACATCCAAATACTTCAAAATAAGTGATTTTAGGTTTCTTCCATTTAAGTAATTCATACGGAGTCCTATTCTTTAGTTTGTGTATCAGATTCCTATTCAAGACATAATTTGTTGTGCTTACAGCCTCTGTCCAGAAGGTTAGGGCATGTAAGCATCTGCAAGTAATGTGCCTGAAGCTTCAATTAGGGTCATATTTTTCCTTTCATCTACCACATTTTGTTGGGGAGTTCTAGGAGCTGAGAAGCAGTGTCTGATACCTTCCTTCTCACAGAACTGCATATGAAGAGACTCAAACTCTGTACCATGATAACTTCTGATCAATGCAACATTGAAATACTTTGTTTCAAGAGCCTAAACACCTAGAGGGGGGGGTGAATAGGTTCTAATCTTGTAAAGTCCTTTTTAGGCAAACAGTTAGATCATTATTCAACACAGATAAATCAAATCACAGAACATAAACACATCACAGCAAACACCAGATCTATAGAGGTTCCCCAAGATATGGGTACATCCACTTTCCCCCTTCGCCTATCTAGTAGATAACTGGATTCAACCTAACTTCCTTCCACTGGCTCGGATCCGCAGATCTTATAATCTCAGAACCAAAATGGTTCTTACAGCTCAGACTTAACAAGTCCTACCTCAGATTCTTCCCCAGAAGCCTACCTCAGGCCTCAGCCCTACCTCAGCCTTTATAACTAGGCTTACAACTCAGACTTTCCACAAGTCCTACCTCAGATTCTTCCCCAGAATCCAACCTCAAGCCTCAGCCCTACCTCAGCCTTTATAACTAGGCTTACAACTCAGATCTGATAATAGATCTTACAAGAAATATAATGTAATAAGAAACAAACAAATTCACCAGATTTCTCTGTTAGTGTAGCCTTCTTGATCAGTTCTTGACTGAACTGATCCTTCTAATCCAGCCTGACTTAGCTTCTCAAAGCTTCTTAATAGAACAAAATAAGGTGGATCTTCTTGTTGTTGAAGTTGATCTTCAGTCAGCTTCTTCCTTAAATTCATATTGGAATCTTAATCTTTCTTACAAAATAATTCTGAATCTGTTTCTCTTCACAGAATTCTCTTTTTCCTTTTTCTCCACTCCTTCTGTAGTTTCTGATCTGTCTCTTATATAGAGTTTGCTTCATGGTTACCGACTAATCTGGTTTCTAACAAACTACTGACAGATCTGTCATAGGTGTCAGACCGGTTGGATATGACAGCTGTCAAGTCACCAGACATGTCAGTAGATTCTTCAGAGTCATTCCAACTCAGTACAAATCACTCAGCAGGCTGCTTCATATGTGTCGACACATATTGGCCAATTGTCGACACAAGTCTTCATGGTGTCGACACAATACTCCAAGTGTCGACACAGACATACTTCTTCTTCTCGACACATCTTTTGTTGAATATGTCGACACAAGTCCTGTGTGTCGACATAAATGCTTCCGGTGTCGATACAGCTGTTGCTGGCAGATGGCGTTGAGTATGTGTCGACACAAGTTCTGTGTGTCGACACAACTTCTTTTGGTCTCGACATAGCTGTTGTCAACAGACGGCGTTGAGTGAATGTCGATAGTGTTGAAAGTATCCATACGGCGTTGAGTGTGTGTCGACACAAGTCCTGTGTGTCGACAAAATTACTTCTGGTGTCGACATAACTCCTGGCTCAGGTGTCAACACAATTCTGAGTGTCGACACAGCTTCTTCAGAAGTGTCGACTTAGCTTGTGTGTCGACACAACTTCTTCATAAGAGTCGACACAACTTGATTGTCGACACAACACCATCATAAGTGTCGACACAACTTCAGAGTGTCGATACAAGTTCTTCATAAGTGTCGACACAGCTTCTTCACAAGTGTCGACACTTGTATTTAGAAAATTTTCTTCAAATGCTTAAACCTGCACAATGTAACTCAAACATCTATTAAATACAAATTGATGCATATCATTGACTAAGATGAAGCTTCTCCAAATATGGTACATATTTTCCAATGTACCCAACAATCTCCCCATATTTGGAGAAGTCATAACCCTTAGTCAAAGATATATATCTCTCATAATAAAACAGAAATATAAATAGATGAACATTCAATTTACAGCAGGTAAACACATAATAATTGTAAACAACAAAGAAATTAAAACTGAACTGATTTCATTCAATTTTTAGAAAGAAAAAAAAATGTCATGTTTACAAGGATTTTTTTCTAGATCAAAACACAAAATGTTACATTGTTGTAATACATAAGCCTATCTATCATGTTAATGACTAGGCTCCTTAATGAAAATTCCTTTGCAAGTCTTGATTTTTGCCTGTATAGAAGGTTCAGCATCTTCAGCAGGCTTCTTCCCTTTCAGGGCTTTCTTCTTTAGTTCTTCAGCCTTAATTTTCTGCCTTTCAAAATATTAGAATTGCTTTGGGAAATACTTGCTTGGCTCCTGAGCATTAGCAGGTAGCTTCGCAGCCTTAGCTCTTCTTCTATGATGAAGAATGGCTTCTTGTCCAGCTTGGTATTTATTCCATTCCTATTCTGAATACCATTTACTCCTGTCATGGGTTTTATCCTTTACAGCTTTCCAGGCAGTAAGTATAATGTTTCTAGAAGTTGGGCTCCACTTCTCAAAGTCTAGCTTCAGCTCAGCCTGCTCTCTGAATCTCTTCTTGGATAGTTGAGCTTCCTTCTGAGCTTCTAAGGCAGCTTCTGACATATCTACTTTTTCCAGAATTATATTTGTCTCTTGTGAAGGACTATACATTTTCTGCACTTCTTCTTGAACCATTTCAAAGTCTGCTGGGGGTAGATCACCTGAGCAACTTCAGACTGATCTTCTTCAAGATAGGCAGGTTGTATCCCAGATTCTGCCACATTATCATCATCACAAAGAGGATGATATCCAAGAGTGGCTCTGATGCTATTGGAAATCCATTTAGCATGTTCAGAGCTAGTTTTGACTAGTAATCTCTCCCCCTTTATGACTTCTCTTTCAATATGACTTCTCAAATCATCCTTTTGAAACCTGACCTGATTAACAACATGGTCAGTTCCTTCCTTAAAGTAATCTCTGAATTTTATCAAAAAATCAGATATATTATTTTGAGAAGCTTGAAAGGTGGCCTGAACCACATCTATATCTTCCTTGATTTGCTTTGAAACTTAATCTTTCACAGCAGTTGATAAATCATTTATCTTTGACAGTATAACAAAGTGTGAATCTTTAAGATTGTCATTCATTCTTATCTGATTTTCAAGTACATATCCTTGCTTTACTTTAAGTTCATCCACTTTAACTGTGATAGCTTGTTGTTGCTTGGCTAGGAACACGACAGCATTACCTCCTTTATGGAAGCAATCTGTCATCTCCTTCATATTTTGATTCACTTCAAATCTAATAGATTTGATGTCCTGGGCGAATTGAAACTGTAACTCTTTATGAGTTTCATCCACATATTTTTTGATAGATTGTCTTTGTTCATCCAATTTAATCTGCATCTGGACTAGTAAAGAACTGAAGTCCAAGTTTGGTGCAGATGGTTTTGTGCTTATTTGCAATGCCTTTTTATATCCAGAACTATTTTTCTTCAAAGCAACTAGTTTCCTTTTCTTTGCCATTGTGGCTTCTTCATCTTCAGAAGATTCAGTTGTACTTTCAATATCAACTGTATTCTTTTCAACAGGGGCATCCTTAGACAACTCCCCCTTAGTCCTTGGAATATCTTTTTCTTGTGCAATCTGCTCCCCCTCGGTACTTAGAATATCTTTTTCTTGTGCAATCTGCTCCCCCTCAGTCCTTGTAGGAGGAAGATCAGAGAATAGGTCATCCATGGTGAATTCCTGTTGTATTGGCTCATTTTGAGCTTCTATCTCAACAGTTTCTTGAGCTGCAATGTTGATTTCAGATGCTATGTTCATGACAATATCTGCAGCCAAGTCACTTTCTAAAACTGCATCATCAATGCCTCCCCCTTGGGCAGGCAAATCAGTTGTTTGTTCTATGTGTTCTCCCCCTAGAGTTGTGTCCATTTGTTGTTCTTGGGGCACACTGCCCTGCACTTGTTCTTGTGTATCCTTTTGTTGCTGGTCTTCATCAGAACTGAAGACCACTTCCTCCTCAGAATCACTGGAGGATCAAGCCTGTGGAACCGCTTTCTTCTTTTTCTTATCTTTCTTAGTTTGCTCCTGAGGAGCAGGGACTTCCTTGGTAAGAACTCTATCACACCGTGATAGAATTCTTACATCCATCCTCCTCATATGATTTATTTTTGATCCAGCTACTTGTTTCAAGACATCTGGTATTACAGTAGATAAGCATAAACTCAGAATTCTTCTCATGTTTGGTTTCTTAGTTCCTTCATGAACTTTATCAAACACTACTTCTGCCTAGTCAGTGTTTATCTTGAATATGATCCTTACCATAAGATTGAACATGTGGATAGAGATTCTATTATGTCCACCAGTTTTGCAAAGAATCACTTTGCCAACTACTTCAGATAGGAATTTTCCTTGGGAATTCATCCATTTTCTGGTAATAGACGATCCAATCTTAATATTGGGGCTCAGCCCACACCAGCTTAAAGCTTCTATAATCTGGGAAGGGATTATTTCTTCTGTATCCTTGACTGATGGAAGCTGAAGTGATTTCCTGATAGTTTTTGTGTGAGTTTCACTAGGGAATTTGGAACAGTCCCTTTAATTTTCTTGCCTGCAGAATCCACTGTAGCGGTTGAATAAAACTCCAGAACTTCCTTCTTCCATATCTTTGTTGGTTCAGAAACCAAGTACTCCAATCCATTTTCTGAAATTAGGGAAATAACACCCTGAATTTCATCTGAAGCTGTTGTGAAACCTTCACGAACCAGTTCATAACCTTCATTGACTTTGTCTTCTTGACGAGGCGCCATTGACGTAAGAGTTGGAAGAGAAGAGAAGAGAAAAGAAAAGCTTTGTAGACAGAAAGAGGAAAGTCAAGAATACTGAAAGCGTAGTCGACCAGATTTTGGTTTCACCTATTTATAGTATAAGTGTAAGAGCAGGTCAAAAGACATGCCAGTGTCGACAAGTTTTTATACTTGTCGACAGAAATGACCTAAGTCTCAATAATACGTGTTTTAAGTCGACATGACTATCTGTCAACATATTAATGTCAGAGTCGATAACTCATCTTAAGTCGACACATTTATGTGTCGACAAACTTGTGTCTGTGTCGACACACTTGTGTTTGTGTCGACACTTACTACTTAAGTCTCGACAGACTTGTGTCGACACTTGCTTTTGTGTGTCGACACATGAATCCTCTCGACATATGATCTCGACAAAGTTGTGTCGACATCAATTCTCCTGTCGACACAAATACTGTTTTTGTGTCGACACTTCCTTTTACTTAGTCGACACAACATATTGAGTATGTCGACACAGCTTGTTTGTGTCGACACAAACATTGTACTTAGACAAATTTCCAGAGAAATTTGATGCTTACATATTCACCTTAGGGATACTTATGCTAACCTATTCTAGGTTCAGCATTCCTAATTCAATTTTAAAATAATTGAATTTAGTTTCATCTAGAGGTTTTGTAAAAATATCAGCTATTTGATTATCAGTTTTCACAAATTCTAGGCTAATATTTTCCTTCTCTACATGTTCTCTAATGAAATGAAACTTAATTTCTATATGCTTGGTCCTACTATGTGATACAGGATTCTTAGCAATAGAAATAATACTTGTAGAATCACAAAATAAGAGAATTCTACTTACCTGGATGTCATAATCTTCTAGTTGATGCTTTATCCACATCAATTGTGCACAACAGCTGCCTGCAACTATATACTCTGATTCAGTTGTTGATATAGTACACTAGTTTGCTTCTTGCTGCTCCATAACACCAGCCTCCCACCAAGGAATTGACAAGTTCCTGTGGTACTCTTCCTGTCTTCTTTGCATCCAGCAAAGTCTGCATTTGAGAAACCAGTTAGAAGGAAATCTCTATTCTTAGGATACCAAAGGCCTAGATAAGGTGTACCCTTAAGATATCTCAGAATTCTCTTAACTGCAGTATAATGAGATTCCTTAGGGCAAGCTTGATACCTAGCACATACACATGCTGAATACATGATGTTAGATCTACTAGCAGTCAAATAGAGTAGAGAGCCAATTATCCCTCTATACAAAGACTCATCAATAGGTTTCTCTGCCTCATCTTTGCCTATAGGCATACTTATTCTCATTGGAGTTTTCATGGTAGAAGCTGAGTCCAAACCATACTTCTTAATTAGCTCCTTGGTGAACTTAGACTGGGATATGGACAATCCATTCTCAATCTGTCTAACTTGAAGTCCCAAGAAGAACTTCAGCTCACCCATACTGCTCATCTCAAACTTCTCTTGCATAAGTTTGGCAAACTTCCTACAAAGGTTATTTTCAGTAGAACCAAAGATAATGTCATCCACATATATCTGGACTAGTATTATCTTGCCTTTTGATTCCCTATAGAATAGAGTTTTGTCTATCTTTCCTCTAGAGAATTTATTCTCAATAAGAAAGGCAGACAAGGTTTCATACCAAGCCCTTGGAGCTTGTTTCAAACCATATAGAGCTTTCCTAAGCCTATATACATAATATGGAAAGTGAGAGTCTACAAAACCTGAGGGTTGTTCAACATAGACTTCTTCTTTTAAATCACCATTCAGAAATGCTGATTTCACATCCATTTGGTATACCTTGAACCCTTGGTAGGCAGTATAGGCCAAGAACAGCCTTATAGTCTCCAGCCTTGCCACTGGATCAAAGGTTTGATCAAAATCAATACCTTCCTCTTACATGTAGCCTTTTGCAACCAGTTTAGCCTTGTTCTTGACTATAGTGCCATTCTCATCAAGCTTGTTCCTATATATCCATTTAGTTCCTATTATGTTGTGATCCTTAGGTTTTTGCACAAGTTCCCAAACTTTACACTTTTTGAACTTACTGAGCTATTCTTGCATTGCATCAATCCAGTTGGTGTCTTGCATTGCTTCTTCAATCTTCCTGGGTTCTATTTGAGACAGGAAGCTAGAACATAGAACTGTGTTCATGCTCCTGCTCCTTGTTAGAACACCTTGACTTGCATCACCAATGATTTGGTGATATGGATGATCCTTCAGGTGTCTCCTTGCTGGAGGAAATCTATCAGCATTATGGCCTTCTCCAGTTTCCTCAACTTGATGCTCCACACTGTCTTCTTCATCCAGAGAGACTTGTTTTACCCCTAGATAGCTGGCATCTTTATCTTCATCCAACCTAGCAGGAACATCTTCATTGATGGTCAGCTTGTCCAGCCTATCTGTTAGACCATTTTCTGATCCACCAAAAATAACTTTGGGTCCATTCTCTATGGGCACATAGTCCCTCAACATTCTCCTTATTCCTATCATATGTCTGGAACAACCACTATCCAAGTACCATATAGGGGTATGGTCACTTGGATTCACCTGCAACACATAAAGAATTACTTACCCTTAGAACACAACTTGCTAGTGGATCCTAGGTCCTTGTTAGTTTGAAATACTGCAACTGTTCTAACAGGAAAACTACTCTTGGTTTTAACACTAGTGTTAAACCAACAATCCATGACAAAGTGCCCCACCTTGCCACAACACCAACACTCAAACCTATTATACCTTTTCTTAGGTACAGACTTTACTGTTTTGTTGTCAACAGTCTTGTTGAGTGTTGGTGCTGGAGCATCACTCTTCAAGAATTCCTCTTGAACCTGATGGGCATGCCTATAGTGTGGTCTATAAGCATTTGCACCCTTGCCCATGTGATTTCCATGCTCACAGTGACCATGTGTAGTGTCATGATCATACCTGTTAGTAGGATTCACCACCTTCCTAAAGAAAATAGGGGGTTCAGCAACTAGATGCTGAACTGGGCCCTTACCTTTTCTATGTGAATTGAAAGCCCTAGTTCTTCCCTTAAAGCCTAGACCAGTCTTCCCTTTTTGTGAAATAAAATTGTCTATTAGGGGTAAGACAGATTTTGGCTTGGAGAATTTAGCTGATAGCTCTCTCTCTCTTGCTGAAGTTTTGTCTCCAGTTTCTTGATATGATTCTCTTTGAAAGAGATTGTGCCCATTTGAATAACTGTAATGTTCTTCAATTTGGCAACCTCATTCAATTTTAGATCCAACATCTTAGCTGAATCTGCTGCAGCCAGCTTAAGAGACTCAATCTCTTTGGTCTGCACTTTAACAAGAAACTTGCTCTTCTCAGAGCTTGCAATAACCCACCATACTCATCAATGAGTTGGTGTACATACCCTTCAGACTCAGATCCATCCACTTCTTTTAAAGAAGATGCTTCTGATTCTGATCCAGTAAAGTAATCTGAAACTAAGGGAGAATAATTTACCTTACTTGGTCCAGGATGATCCTGACACTGATCATCTTCAGATTGAGCCATCAGCCCTCTACAGCAATGTTCTTCAACTCCATTTATGGAGTCCAGCATCTATAGGAATTCTAGTTCCCTAGACTCCTCTTCTGTTGAGAATAGCCCAACATATGCTTCTGCTTCTTCTTCTCCAAATTCTGAAGATGACGAGTCTGTCCAACTCTTCTCCTTCTGAGCAACTAGAGACATCTCCTTCTTACCTTTGGCCTGCTACTTCTTCTTGTCCTTTGACTCCTTTCTTTTATCAGGAAAGTCAGTTATGACATGTCCAGTCCTATTGCAGCAATAACACACAATCTTAGTATTAGATTGTTTACCAGGTTTAGAGGCATACATGTCCTCCTTGGGTGTCTTCTTCTTCCTATAGTACACATCCTTGGAATAGGATGAAGATGATGGCCTGGTTCTCCATTTCTTTTTCTTTATAAACCTTTGGAATTGCCTTGTAAAGGCAGCAAAGTCCTCATCAGAAGTATGACTATCTGATGTGTTATTATCAGAAATTCCTTCTTCTGCCTCAGCACTCCTTCTAGGTGGAGAATGAGATTTTCTCCTACCCTTTCTTGAGCCTTCAGCTTTGAAGGCCACTGACTTTTCCTTAACCTCAGATCTGCTGCCCTTCTCCTCTTCTTTTCTGGCAGTATGCTGCATTTCATATGATAGTAACTTTCCAAATAGTGTAGGTGGAGGTGTATCAGCCAGCCTGGCCACTTCTCTGATGGCACATATCTTAGAGTCCCAATCCTTTATTAGAGACCTAAGAAACTTATCATTCAGTTCATAAGTGCTGAAGACCCTTCCATAGGTCATCAGCTCATTCACTATTCTAAAAAACTTCTTATAGCATTTAGCTATGCTGTCAGATTTGGATTGTCTAAAGCTCTCATACTCCTGGTTCAGCATAGACTTCCTATCCTCTCTGACTTCTTCTATGCCCTACATGTAGACAATCAATGTGTCCCACATTTCTTTGGAGGTTTTACAATGCACCAGATTCTGAAAAGTGGCATCATCTATAGCACTTACAATAATGTTCGTTGCTCTTTTATCTAGTGTTGCCAGGATGATTTCATCCTTGGTCATTTCAGAATAGCTCTTTGGAGTTTGAATATTTGCATCAAGAACTGATACCTTTATTGGAATGAAGGGGCCTTCCTGTACTGTGATATAAATTCTTGGATCAGATGCTTCCATAAACAACCTGACCCTTTCCTTCCAAATGCCAAAGGATTCTTTCCTGCATATAGGTAATTTCATAGATCCAAATTCCTTTTTATTCTCATTTTAACCCATTCTTGATATCTGTTATTTGCCTTGGAAAATAACTCTGACTGTTAATTCAATCTTTGAGTAATCTCCCTCTGATACCACTTGAAAGACTTTGTTTCAAGAGCCTAAACACTTAGAGGGGAAGTGAATAGGTTCTAATCTTTTAAAGTCCTTTTTAGGCAAACAGTTAGATCATTATTCAACGTAGATTAATCAAATCACAGAACATAAACACATCACAGCAAACACCAGATCTATAGTGGTTCCCCAAGATATGGGTGCATCCACTTTCCCCCTTCGCCTATCTAGTAGATAACTGGATTCAGCCTAACTTCCTTCCACTGGCTCGGATCCGCAGATCTTACAATCTCAGAACCAAAATGGTTCCTACAGCTCAGACTTAACAAGTCCTACCTCAGATTCTTCCCCAGAATCCTACCTCAGGCCTCAGCCCTACCTCAGCCTTTATAACTAGGCTTACAACTCAGATTTTCCACAAGTCCTACCTCAGATTCTTCCCCAGAATCCTACTTCAGGCCTCAGCCTTACCTCAGCCTTTATAACTAGGCTTACAACTCAGATCTGATAATAGATCTTACAATAAATAGAATGTAATAAGAAACAAACAAATCAACCAGCTAGATTCCTCTGTTGGTGTAGCCTTCTTGATCAGTTCTTGACTGAACTGATCCTTCTGATCCAGCCTGACTTAGCTTCTCAAAGCTTCTTGATAGAACAAAATAAGGTGGATCTTCTTGCTGTTGAAGTTGATCTTCAGTCAGCTTCTTCCTTAAATTCAGATTGGAATCTGAATCTTTCTTGCAGAACAATTCTGAATCTGTTTCTCTTCACAGAATTCTCTTTTTCCTTTTTCTCCACTCCTTCTGTAGTTTTTGATCTGTCTCTTATATAGAGTTTGCTTCATGGTTACCGACTGATCCGGTTTCTAACAAACTACTGACAGATCTGTCAGAGGTGTCAGAACGGTTGGATATAATAGCTGTCAAGTCACCAGACATGTAAGTAGATTCTTCAGAGTCATTCCAACTCAGTACAAATCACTCAGCAGGCTGCTTCATATGTGTCGACACATATTGGCCAAGTGTCGACATAAGTCTTCATGGTGTCGACATAATACTCCAAGTGTCGACACAGACATACTTCTGCTTCTTGACACATCTTCTGTTGAATGTGTCGACACAAATGCTTCCGGTGTCGATACAGCTGTTACTGGAAGATGGCGTTGAGTATGTGTCGACACAAGTCCAGTGTGTCGACACAGCTGCTTCTGGTCTCGACATAGCTATTGTCGACAGACGGCGTTGAGTGAATATCGACAGTGTTGAAAGTATCCAGACGGCGTTGAGTGTGTGTCGACACAAGTCCTGTGTGTCGACACAATTACTTCTGGTGTCGACATAACTCCTGGCTCAGGTGTCGACACAATTCTGAGTGTCGACACAGCTTCTTCAGAAGTGTCGACTTAGCTTGTGTGTCGACACAACTTCTTCATAAGTGTCGACACAACTTGAGTGTCGACACAACACCTTCAAAAGTGTCGACACAACTTCAGAGTGTCGACACAAGTTCTTCATAAGTGTCAACACAGCTTCTGGGTGTCGACACAGCTTCTGGGTGTCGACACAGCTTCTGGGTGTCGACACAGCTTCTTCACAAGTGTCGACACTTGTACTTAGAAAATTTTCTTCAAATGCTTAAACCTGCACAATGTAACTCAAACATCTATTAAATACAAATTGATGCATATCATTGACTAAGATGAGGCTTCTCCAAATCTAGTACACATTTTCCAATGTACCCAACAAACATGAGTAGAGTACTCAATCTGTATGGTCCTGAGAAAATCTGTAAGAACTTTAAAGGTATCTGACTTCGATCTCAGAAAGAATACCCAAGTGAATCTTGAGAAGTCATCTACAATAACTAAGGTATAAGATTTCCTTCCTAGGCTCTATACAGCAATGGGTCCAAAGAGATCCATTTGTAACAAGTACAAGATCCTAGGTGAATCACTTTTATTAACTGATTTAAAAATAGATTTAGTTTGCTTGCCTAGTTGACAATCCCTGCAGAGACCTTCCTTCTTATAGGGACCAGAAGGCAGACCTCTCACAAGGTTGTCTTTTGATAGCCTAGTAATGTTTTTCATGTTTACATGACCTAGCCTTTTATGCCAAAGTTCATTCTGATTACTAATTATATTAAGTAAGCAGATGTCTGAGTTGGCAGAGAGAAAGTCAATAAAGTATATGTTTCCTTATCTATTTCCAATTAAAACAGTTTTGTTTTCTTTAGATGAAATAATACAAGAGCTAGAGTTAAAAATTACCTAATAACCTTCATCACAAAGTTGACTTATTGAGATGACGTTATGATTCAGTCCACTTACATAAGCAACCTTCTTGAAAGTCACTGCTCCAATCTTGACTTTACCATAGCCTTTGGTCTGGCCATAATTTGAATCACCAAAGATAACCTTTAGTCCCAGCTTGGACTTATAATCACTTAAGTTGTCCTTGCTGCCTGTCATATGCTTGGAGCAACCACTGTCCAGATACCAATGTTGATTAAATGTTGGACAGCTTTTCACATGCAAGAATAATAGTTAGTTGTTCTTGACCCTGGTAACATTGGGTCCTTGTTGATTTACATAACTGTAACTGAGAATGTAAGAATATTCTGGTTGGTTCTTGTAGCCTTTAAGATGATAACTTCTTGGTGGTATTATCCATTGATTAAAAGGATTAATGTTGCTATTAGAATTTAAGTTTCTGTTGTTAGGATCTGGGATCGACGATTTCTTGTTGGATCGTCGAACTGAGCTCGACGATGTTGGATAAGATCTTCGATCTCTGCTCGAAGAATGAAGATATTCATTCTTAGGGCACCAAAATCGTTGATCTCTGGTCGCCGAACCATAATGATATCGTCAATCGTAGTTCGAAGATTGATTATTACTGAAATTTGCATTCAGAGATCGTCGTACTGAGGTCGACGATCTGTTCATGAATCGTCGATCTAAGTTTGACGATAACTGCTGAACATTGTTACTTTTATTATTCTTCTGTTTTTTAAGTTTGTTCTTAGTTTCAATTTGTTTAAGGACTTCATTAACCTTATTGACTTGTTCAGTGTTTTTCTTCCCTTTATCAGAAACAAAATTTATAGGTTTAGAAAGATGGTTCTTTTGGATTAGTATTGGTTCACTGGATGAAGCTCCTAACCCTAATTTACAGTTATTAGTTCTAGTATTTAATGTGCTAGTTATATCTAACACTCTTAAACTTCTGCCATTTAATGTTTCTTCCAATATCTTAGCTTTGCTAAGTTCAGATTTCAGAAAGATGATTTGTTCATTTGCAGACTTTAGTTCATTAGATAGATTATCATTTTCAGAAATGATTTTATCTTGATCTTTTAATTTTTCTCTGAAAAGTTTGATTTCCTTCTTAGAGCTTATCAAATCTAAGCATAAATTTTTAAATTCAAATCTAAATTCATCAAATTCAAAATCATATGATGTTAATACCTGGTCTTCAGCTGACAGGATTTCTTCATCATTAGATTCATTTGTATCTGATCTGCTACTGCTGGCATCAATTGCCATGAGGCAAACTTCCTTTGCCTTTGCCTCCTCTTATTCTTCACTAGAGCTGAAAGATGTGGATTCAACTTCTGTTTCAGTCCAGGATTCAGCTACAAAGCCTTTATCCTTCTTCTTATATTTGCTGGAAGAAGGCCTTCTGCTGTGCAGTCTTGTTGTGTCCTTCTCTCTTCTCTTCTCCTTCTTCTGATTCTCTGGACACTCAGAGATGAAGTGTTCAGGTTTCCTGCAGCCAAAGCAAACCACTTCCTTAGTAGGGGTTTTATCATACCTTGGCTTATCATCCTGCCGGGATGACTTTCTCCTGAAGTCTTTCCTTGCCATCTTGTAGAATCTTTTAGCAAATAGACTCATCAACTCTGCATTAACTGTTGGAGTCTCTGTCTCTTCAGCATCCTTGAATACAATGTTGTGCTCCTTCCTTGCTGGTGGAGGTGTTCTTTGCTCAGTTGCTTCTCTGGTCTTGATGAGTTATTCATATGACTTTAACTTTCCCAAAAGAGATTCAGTGGAAAACTCATTTTGGCTTCTGGCCTCCTTGACGGGCCAGATCCTTGAATACCATGAGCTTGGGAAGCACATAAGGATCTTGTCATTCACCTCTGTGAGGGTGATGTCCTTGTCCAAGGTTTTCAGCTCATTTATGATTGAGCTCAACCTGTTGTACATGTCTGCCACTGACTCAGCTTCCTCCTTCTTGAAATTCTCATATTATGATATGAGATTTGATCTTCTATCCTTTCTTTCATCAGCAGATCCAGCCACCATTTGATTCAGGGAATCCCAAATGTCCTTGACTAATGTACATTCAACCACTTTCTGAAAATGTCATCTGACATTGTCTGGGCCAATATGTTCATTGCCTTGGCATCAATAATTTTGGCCTTCTTCTGAGCCTCAGTCCACTTAGGTGGTGGAACTGCATTAGTGTTGGATGATGCTGCTGTTGTAAGTGCTGCAGGGGGGCCTGTCAAAATGGAATTATAGATATCTTCATCAATGGAGTTTATATATAATTTTATTCTTGCCTTCCAGATGGCAAACTTGTTTAGGTTGCAAACTGGAGATTTGGTGCTTGTAAAATCTTTGTTCTGGGCCATGCTGTATGAGTATAAATCTAATGGGAATAGAATGAAAGATCTAACTCAGGATCTTTGGTTCAAGGGTTAGCTTGTAAAACCAAAAGAACTCCCCTCTGATGCAAATTGAAAGTGAGGTGTTAGATCTGGAATACTCTAGAGGGGGGATGAATATAGTATCCTTAAAAAAACTATTTGAATTTTTGCAGTAAATAAAAATTGCAGAATGAAAAATTAATTAAGCAAAAACAGAGCAGCCCTAACTAGCACAGCTACAGCAAGAACAAAAAGAAAAGGGAAACCAGACAATACAAGAACTTATAGTGGTTCCCCAACTTGGGTATATCCACTCTTCTACCACCCTGGTAGGAATCCACTCAGATTTTTGATCAGGTGCCTGACACCAATGAGCTTTTGATCAGTTGATCAAAAACCAAACCTCAAGTCTTTTGGTTAGGTGACTTGCAACCAGGAATCACTTTTGAAGGGAGTAGAGAACCCTTTATACAGTGGGGGGATGAGAGAGTGATTATGTCTTCTCTTTCTCAATTATACAACTGAGAAGACTCTGTGGATTTGATGGTAGCAAAAGCTCCCCCTGAGATAGTGAATAGATTCAGGTGGTTGGAACTTTGCTTCAGGGTGATAGGCCTTCAGGCTTTTAGCTTCAACCATAAGATCTTCAGGAACTTCTTTGACTGATGCAGTAGTTGTTGTCCTTTGAAAGTTCCTGAGAGGATGACAGAAGAAGAAGACTCTTGATTTGAATAGTTGTTCTTCTTCTTCTGAAAGCTATTCTTCTTCTGGTCTAGTAGTTCTGTCTTTCTAGCACTTTGTTGTCAAGAGGGAGCAAGAGAAGAGAAATCCTTGATGCGAGACGGTTGTGTTCTACTCTTCCTGACTGGTTTTCTGTGTGTCTGTATCAGTTGTTTTTAGGGAGAGGAAAAATCCATCTTTTATATTTTTCATGTAAAATTCCTTTTGAATTTTGAAATCCTTTCTTCATTCAATGCTGACGGCCAGAGAATATTTTGCATTGACTGATTTCCCCAATTGTCCCTATGAAAAACGACAGGCAATAACCCTGATGAAGACCATAATTAATGCTCTGTCTAACGGTAATATTCAGAGAATATTTTGGCATTAATTACTCAGGAATTATTACATTATAATAGGGACAGAAGGATGAAAATAACCAAGTCTAGATTCGTTGACCTGAGTCCACAGTTCGTTGAGCTAAGATCCAAGATCGTTGACTTGAGTTTGATTCTGGACTTAGAATATTTGAGATGTTCTCTGGCGTTGAGTGTTCAAGCATATGATCCAGAATTAGTCGATCTGAGACCTGTGAACTGAGTTCGTCGATCTGAGATCCAAGATCGTTGACCTGAGTTTGATTCTGAACTTAGAATATTTGAGATGTTCTCTAGCGTTTAGTGTTCAAGCATATGATCCAGAATTAGTCGAGCTGAGCACGAATTTCGTCGACCTGAGTTCGACGAACGTCGAACTCATCTTTACTGAGTCTTTGAAATCTCTAAGTCTTGAGTCTATGGCAATCTGTTGATGGCTGGTCCAAGTGATGTTGACTCTAAGGACTTGGCCTAGACTCTAGGACACAACCATGACCCTGGCTATACATGTTGGGCCATAAGATCCTAACTTAGTGAACCTAGCCCAAATCCTACTAGGGATCCAACAGCGCCAACACATGGGTCGACCTGTACCACAAGACGCCTATCATGCTGGCTGAAACCAATATCATCATTGCCAACCCAACATAAGAATATAAGCAGAAGTCAAAATCCACATAAGTATATAGTCCAAAATAAATACATCAAATAAAAAGAAGCAACCAAAGCTTCTATAATATCAGAGTGCATCATGCCAAGAAGGCTACAAAATGAGTCTCTCAAAAACTCACATCAGTCACTGATGGCAGTGATGGTATCGTCAGTTCAGGCCATGTCACTCTGGCCTGGCTGCCCTCCTGCAAGAACTGTTATTGGGTTTCCTTCTAAAAGGAAGATGTAGCAACCGTTAGTCATAAAGACTAAGTGGCTATCACATCCGCTCCCTCGGCGACTCTTAGGCACCGGGCGGAGAAAGGAAAAGGGTACAATATATATGCATGTAAGCAGTAGTACAAAACAAGTGGCAAAGTGCTAAACTATATCAAAGTAATCATCAATATATCAGAAGTAACTACAATAAGTTATACTACCAGCTCTACTATCAACAGCAGTGTATAAGTATGAATAAATAACAGGAAGTGACTCAACTTATATGAATGCCCATACAAATATATAAGTTAAGGATCGGCTAAACAGTAAAGTAACTCATCATATAAGAGTGCCCATACAAACTTGTATGATAAGGATCTAATGTGGTGCAATGTTATGTTATGAATGACTTATGATGACTCACCCATGCTCACATACATACAATTGATATGTCGACAAGGACTTGTAGTTCCCACTTTTTAAGCAGGTTGCTAACCTCTCAGGCGTCATCTGTCATGGCCAGACGGTGATAGTGGAATGAGATTTTCCACAACTAGGAGGGCATCCATACTACCAAGCCAAGGCCTCTATACGCCTCAACGCTAAGAACATAACAGCGGAGCACTCATGCGTACTACGGCTCAGAAGGGTCTCGGGTAGATGTGCACCAAGAACATATTCCTATGCTAGCCTATCATCGTGGCACGAAAGGAGCCTATGGGAGCATATCACCAAAGGACCAAGCCCAACCGTCCACTTGGAATGGAAGGAGCCCAGGGAATGAGTATCGAGGACCAAGCCCAACCGCCCAAAGTCTATCTGTCAACTCCCGTCGGTGTGACGACTGGCGAGCCCTTAGACCTGCCACACTATCCTTAACCCAGGATTTTGACACCGCGTGTCAATTCAAACCGCATGCAATTTCACATGGCCTTGCCATCAACACTCTTGTGCTCAACAGCACCCAAGGGCTCCTCACTGAGTCCCTTTTTATTATTCACATCCCGTGCTCAATAGCACGCAAGGGCTCCACACCAAGTCCCATATCAACACATCATTCTAGTGTGGCAAACACACACACACAAACTTCCAACCCTTCCGCATTTCCCTACCACACAAGGGTTCATCATTTACATAGGATGCAAGCCACCTTATACAACATACCAATCCCACACTACTACTCGTAGGGAGACAAAACTCTAGGCAGTGGACTATTATACACATTCCATTAAACATCCTATCATATAGCCATGCATTAACCTCATCCAATTCCTTCTTAAATTCAAGCATTCACAATCAATTATGCTTCTACAAGAATATCATTTGTACAATCAAATGTATCAAGTTATTCACTAGCTTACCAAACCATTTATTTGTCAACCTCCTTCAAATCGTTGGTATAATCATATTCCACCAAACCATTTGTTTATCAACCTCCTTCAAACCGTTGGTACAATCTTGTTCCACAAAACCATTTGTTTGTCGCAATTACGTATAGACTAAGTTTACCAAAACCTCAATCTTATTTACTTTCTTAAGGATCTATCCCATCAGTCCTTTGTTTATCACAAACATCCATAAACTAAGTTCAGCAAATCTCAATGTTAATTTACTATGACCTCTCTACCAAATTCAAACCCGGATCTACACTAACTCGAGAACAACATGTACATAAGACTTGACTGTACAACAACTTCGACTGGACATTCCCGAATCTACAAGACTCGTATGAAAGCGTATAACCATTCATTGGAAAGGTCTTTCCAAGGGATACGACTTTCGTGTTTAGTCAAAAGCACAGATCTATCTGTATTATACCCAAAAATGGCCTTGAAGTTTGTTGCGCACAGAAAATAGATTTTTGCACGCATCTTAAAGAAAGATGAACGAAATCGGTTCATCTTCTTCCTTTAGACCTTTAATCAAAACTATATGCAGAACTTCCTCCTCCCTTATTCACCCTTAATAGACCATTTCTCTTCACGAAACCAAGTCCACTATATTCACAAAGAAGAGAGGAGAGGTTGAAGACATCAAATCTGAAAGTGAGATCTATCCTAGAGATTAGAGCAAACATACGGCAAGAAAAAGAAAAGAAATAAAGGCAAACCAGACGACACAAGAATTTTATATTGGTTTCCCTAAACTTGGGTAGTCCACTCTTCTACCACCCTAGGTAGGAATCCACTACAGGAAGAGTTGATCAGGTGTCCTGGGCACCAATGAGCATTTGATAAGGTGCTCAAAAACCAGACCTAGATTTTTTGATCAGGTGTCTTGCCACCACTGAGTTTTGACAAGGTCTCAGAAACCAAGCAGAACTTTTGAAGGGAGTTTAAGAACCCTTTTACAGTGAGGAAGGGAGAGTTGATGTTGTCTTTTCTGTTCAACAATCAAAGAGAAGTACAAGTGGATTTTGATGATGTTGTCAAAGCTCCCCCTGAGATTGGTAGTTGTTCAGGAATGGAATCTTTGCAAAGGGTGATAGGCCTTCAATGAATGACTGCTCCAGCAAATGATGATTTCAGCAAAGGCTGAAATATGAGTTGTCTTGGAGTGTGAATGATGAAGCCTTGATGATGTTGATCTTCCAGTAATCCTTCAGACTAATGTAGAGTAGTTGTCTCTTCAAGCTTCCTGGAACAGTAGATCTGAGAAGAGCACTGACTGTATAGGTGATGTTGAGTCCTTCCTGGAACTCTGATTCCTGTACCACTTTATCCTCTCTGCTGTTCTGTTTTCACTACTTTTTTTTCTACTCTCATTGTTCCTCTGTATCTTTGTGTATATATTCTGATATGAGGCCAATGGTCATTTTAATTCTTGCATTTATTACTGCTGCCTCTTAGTTACTCCAACGGCTATAATATCCATAAATACATTCTTGTAACTGTCCTGTAATAAAGCTGTGTTGGAATATGAACAGCTCACTTTGATTGGACCAAGGTTATCCTGAAAATCTGCCTGGGAACTTGTGCTCAGTGTGATGGCACAAATCGTCGATCTCAACAAGATGATTGTCGATCTGAGCTCAACTATCGTCGATCTGAGCTCAGAGATATTAGAGCTGGTCTGGGACAAAAAACGTCGATCTGAGCTCGAAGATCGTCGAACGGAGTTCGACGCCTCGTGGACCTGAGCTCAGAGATCGTCGATCTCAGCTCGACGCCTGAACCCATCTCGTCGATCTGAGCTCGACACCAAGGTTGAATTCTGATTTCTTCTCTGACTGTTTTCTCTTGGTTGATTTCTTCAATTTATGAGAGCCTCTGACTTAGCACATCCTATGACCATTAGCTATACATTGATGGGTCAATCTAATAGTCCTAAAGACATAGTGATCCTGACCCAAATCCAAACTAGGTTGTTCCAACAATCTCCCCCTATTTGGGTTAGGATTACTATTTACATGAAAATAAAAATATTACAATTAATATTACAAAGCGTGAGATATAAAAAGAAAAGCTTTGCATTGCTGTCTTTTGTTGCTGTTAAGACTGACTGCTGTCGGCTTTACAAAACTCCCCCTATGTTGATGTAGTAACTGTGACTGGAGGAGGCTGGGATGACTTTGAAAATTGGATTTTGATTGAGTCATCCTGCTAACTCTTATAGATGGAACCTACAGAAGGCTATGGTAGAGATTGCTCTCTCCTTGAAAAGGATATGTTAGCATAAAATGATATTTGCCCAGCAAATTTTATTATGATTCTGAATCTGAAAAACAAAGTCTGATATCTTTCTTCCTATAGAATTTCTTTTCATCAAAAGAGATTCAAACTCAGTTCCATGATCACTGCTGACCAATGCAACTAGAGTAGAGGACTCAATCTAGATGAATTTAGAAAAAAATCTTTAAGAAATATAAAGTTATCTGATAGAGAATTCTCATACAGAAATCCTAACATAATTTTGAACAAGATATCAAAAAGATAGAAGCAGCCCTAAGAAAAGATGTTTCCTAATAAATTTGTTCCAAATAGGAAAAGGATTTGAAAATATTTTAAATAGTTTATCCTTATGATTATAAATCAGATTTATGAAAGAGCAGACTGAGTTCGACGATTTGAACTCATTTCGTCGATTAAAATGTTTCTGTTCCTTTGAATATATTCTGAAAATATTCATCTAAGAAGTTTTGTTTCCTCCTCAGGTTTTATTGAATCTTGGCAGCAAAATTGAAGTTCTCAGTTAACTGAACTGAAAACAAAGTTAGATAATACCTGATCCTCTTCAAGTTTTGATTTTCCTTCTATTTGTTCAGACTTTAAACTGCTGCAGGAAGTATTGATGGCCATTAAGCAGAATTTTTTGTCCCTTGCTTTCTCCTCTTCATCTTCAAATGATAATTCATCATCTGATACATCCCAAATGACATCTAGGGATACTGATTCTCGTTCTTCAAATAAGATGTTGTGGCTTCTTTCCGTTGTTCCATCCACTGGTTCAGAAGCCATTTGATGAAGAGAATCCCATATCTCCTTAGCTGTTGAGCAATCAACAACTTCTTGGAACAAGTCATCAGATAATGAATGTGCTAGGATATTCATGGCTCTGGCATCAGCTAGTCTGACCCTTTTAATTGTTGTTGCTTAGGTTGGGAGACCTGTCATAATGGAATAAAATATTTCTTCATCAATATTGTCCATAAATGACTTAATTCTTGTCTTCTAAAGTGCAAATTTGTTTATGTTGCACTTAGGAGTTCTGGTGCTAGAAAATTCCATATTCTTCCTATATGAAAAACAAAATGATTAGTCTAACTAGGATGGATCAAGAGAGATCTTTTGGTTCAGGTGTTAGCCTATATAAATAACCAAACTCGTGAAGATCTAGTTGTTGAATAACCAACCTGCCTCTGATACCAATTGAAAGTGAGATCTATCCTAGAGATTAGAGCAAACACACAACAAGAATAATAAAGAAAAGAAATAAAGGCAAACCAGACGACACAAGAATTTTATAGTGGTTCCCCTAAACTTGGGTAGTCCACTCTTCTACCACCCTAGGTAAGAATCCACTGCAGGAAGAGTTGATCAGGTGTCCTGGGCACCAATGAGCTTTTGATAAGGTGCTTAAAAACCAAACCTAGATTTTTTGATCAGGTGTCTTGCCACCACTGAGTTTTGACAAGGTCTCAGAAACAAAGCAGAACTTTTGAAGGGAGTTCAAGAACCCTTTTACAGTGGGGAAGGGAGAGTTGATGTTGTCTTCTCTGTTCAGCAATCAAAGAGAAGCACAAGTGGATTTTGATGATGTTGTCAAAGCTCCCCCTGAGATTGGTAGTTGTTTAGGAATGGAAGCTTTGCAAAGGGTGATAGGCCTTCAATGAATGACTGCTACAGCAAATGATGATTTCAACAAAGGCTGAAATGTGAGTTGTCATGGAGTGTGAATGATGAAGCCTTGATGATGTTGATCTTCCAGAAAGCCTTCAGACTGATGTAGAGTAGTTGTCTCTTCAGGTTTCTTGGAACAGTAGATCTGAGAAGAGCACTGGCTGTACAGGTGATGTTGAGTTCTTCCTGGAACTCTGATTCATATACCACTTTCTCCTCTCTGTTGTTCTGTTTTCACTACTTTTTTTCTACTCTCATTGTTCCTCTGTATCTCTGTGTATATATTCTGATATGAGGCCAATGGTCATTTTAATTCTTGCATTTATTACTGTTGCCTCTTAGTTACTCCAACAGATATAATCTCCATAAATACATTCTTGTAACTGTCCTGTAATAAAGCTGTGTTGGAATATGAACAGCTCACTTTGATTGGACCAAGGTTATCCTGAAAATCTGCCTGGGAACTTGCGTTCAGTGTGATGGCAGAAATTGTCGATCTCAACAAGATGATCGTCGATCTGAGCTCAACTATCGTCAATCTGAGCTCAGAGATATTGGAGCTGGTCTGGGACATAAAACGTCGATCTGAGCTCGGAGATCGTCAAACGGAGTTCGACGCCTCGTGGACCTGAGCTCAGAGATCGTCGATCTCAGCTCGACGCCTGAACCCATCTCGTCGATCTGATCTCGACGCCAAGGTTGAATTCTGATTTCTTCTCTAACTGTTTTCTCTTGGCTGATTTATTCAATTTCTAAGAGCCTCTGACTTAGCACATCCTATGACCCTTAGCTATACATTGATGGGTCAATCTAATAGTCCTAAAGACATAGTGATCCTGACCCAAATCCAAACTAGGGTGTTCCAACAATCTCCCCCTATTTGGGTTAGGATTACTATTTACATGAAAATAAAAATATTACAATTAATATTACAAAGCGTAAGATATAAAAAGAAAAGCTTTGCATTGCTGTCTTCTGTTGCTGTTAAGACTGACTGCTGCTGGCTTTACTAGTTATTGTTGCTAAGGTTGGGAGACCTGTCATAATGGCATAAAATATTTCTTCATCAATATTGTCTATAAATGACTTAATTCTTGTCTTCCAAAGTGCAAATTTGTTTATGTTGCACTTAGTAGGTCTGGTGCTAAAAAATTCCATATTCTTGCTATGTAAAAAAAAATGATTAATCTAACTAGGATGGATCAAGAGAGATCTTTTGGTTCAGGTGTTAGCCTGTATAAACAACCAAACTCGTGAAGATCTAGTTGTTGAATAACCAACCTGCCTCTGATACCAATTGAAAGTGAGATCTATCCTAGAGATTAGAGCAAACACACAGCAAGAATAATAAAGAAAAGAAATTAAGGCAAACCAGACGACACAAGAATTTTATAGTGGTTCCTCTAAACTTGGGTATTCCACTCTTCTACCACCCTAGGTAGGAATCCACTGCAGGAAGAGTTGATCAGGTGTCCTGGGAACCAATGAGCTTTTATAAGGTGCTCAAAAACCAAACCTAGATTTTTTGATCAGGTGTCTTGCCACCACTGAGTTTTGACAAGGTCTCAGAAAACAAGCAGAACTTTTGAAGGGAGTTCAAGAACCCTTTTACAGTGGGGAAGGGAGAGTTGATGTTGTCTTCTCTGTTAGACAATCAAAGAGAAGCACAAGTGGATTTTGATGATGTTGTCAAAGCTCCCCCTGAGATTGGTAGTTGTTCAGGAATGGAAGCTTTGCAAAGGGTGATAGGTGTTCAATGAATGACTGCTCCAGCAAATGATGATTTCAGCAAAGGCTGAAATGTGAGTTGTCTTGGAGTGTGAATGATGAAGCCTTGATGATGTTGATCTTCTAGTAAGCCTTCAGATTGATGTAGAGTAGTTGTCTTTTCAGGCTTCCTGGAATAGTAGATCTGAGAAGAGCACTGGCTGTACAGGTGATGTTGAGTTCTTCCTGGAACTTTTATTCCTGTACCACTTTCTCCTCTCTGCTGTTCTGTTTTCACTACTTTTTTTCTACTCTCATTGTTCCTCTGTATCTCTGTGTATATATTCTGATAGGAGGCTAATGGTCATTTTAATTCTTGCCTTTATTACTGTTGCGTCTTAGTTACTCCAACGGCTATAATCTCTATAAATACATTCTTGTAGCTGTCCTGTAATAAAGCTGTGTTGGAATATGAATAGCTTACTTTGATTGGACCAAGGTTATCCTGAAAATCTGCCTGGGAACTTGCATTCAGTGTGATGGCAGAAATCGTCGATCTCAACAAGATGATCGTCGATCTGAGCTCAACTATCGTTGATCTGAGCTCAGAGATATTGGAGCTGGTCTGGGACAGAAAACGTCGATCTGAGCTCGGAGATCATCGAACGGAGTTTGATGCCTCGTGGACCTGAGCTCAGAGATCGTTGATCTCAGCTCGACGCCTGAACCCATCTCGTCGATCTGAGCTCGACGCCAAGGTTTAATTCTGATTTCTTCTCTGACTGTTTTCTCTTGGCTGATTTATTCAATTTCTGAGAGCCTCTGACTTAGCACATCCTATGACCCTTTGCTATACATTGATGGGTCAATCTAATAGTCTTAAAGACATAGTGATCCTGACCCAAATCAAAACTAGGGTGTTCCAATAAAATCTCTTGGGCACAAGCCCTAGCATGGTCTCTACCTATGAGATCTTCATCTCACAAGTCAAACTCTTTTGAGTCGAAATCTCTCCTAGAAAATAACTATAGATCTAGCACCAAGGGAGAGGGTAGGAAGCTCACCTCATTTCCAACCATGGATCTTGTCACTCTCCTTGGCAGCATGATGGCGTCGACCTTGGCTCTCGTTCTCCTCCTTCCATTCCTTATCTTTTAAGAAAAGCTCTGTCACAGTCATTCAGAAAATTCGGAGGAAGTAACTAGCGGCTAAGACTTGGATGACTATAAAAAGGGGCGGCCAAATAGAGTTAGGGTTTTTTTTATTCGGGCACTATCGTTGGGCGACATCAATATCGTAGCGCGATATCTCCAGGATGACTTCTTCTGCAATCCACCATCCAAACCGCCCACACAGGTGCTGGCACCTAAACCTCTATCACCGTGTGATATCCATTATCATCGCGCGATAGAACTTGATGATAGTTGAGTCCTCTCAACGCTCTCGACGCTCTCCACGCCTCTAGTTCGGCATATATACTCAACGCCTAATGTCGTTGCGTGATATCCGTTATTGCCACGTGATAGCACTCAACGCTTGTCTAGTCCACTCAACACTCTCAACGCCTTGGTGTATTCGGCATATACACTTAATGCATTCTATCGCCTCACAATATCCAGCTAACATCGCATGATGGCACTCAACGCTTATTGATTCCACTCAATGCTCTCAACGCCTCGGTGTATTCGCCATATACACTCAATGTCTATTATCGCCGGGCTATGGCTACTATCGTTGCGCGATAGTGTCTAAACACCTATTATCGAGTCGGGACATCCTCCCCGACTCAGGTGCAAGTCTATCTGCCAGCGCACCTTGAGCCCAAGTCAGCTCTCCTGACTTGAAAGTGCGCACAAGGGGCCTAGCGCGAATCAGGATGTTACAAATCCTATAAACAAAATAAAAGATTTTGTCCCCGAAATCAGGCTAAGGCTATGGGGAGATAAAGCACGAAAATAAAATATGCTTTTAGATTTTACCTTAGGAAAACAACTCCGGGTAGCGCTTTTGCATCAAGTCCATCGGCTCCCAAGTGCATTCTTCTTTCCCGTGATTAGACCATAGGACTTTCACCAATGGGACACTTTTTCGCCGAAAGTTCCTTGTCTTGGTATCCATTATCCGCACTGGCTCTAGTCGGATGGATCTATCAGTTACCACTACTCCATCTACAGTGGGGACATATTGGTCAGGCTGTAGTAGTGCCTTTCGGAGTGACGACACATGGAAGATGTCGTGCAAATTTTCCATCTCTTGTGGTAGCTCCAGCCGATAGGCCAAAGGGTGAATCTTTTCCTATATAGCATAGGGCCCCATATATCTCGGGCTGAGCTTCTTCATACCACGCACTCGCGACACTCCATGCATTGGCCTGATCTTCAAGAATACCTTGTCACCCACTTGAAATTCTACCATCCGATGTTTCTTATTATGTTATTTTGCCTGCCGACTTTGAGCCTCCAACATGCGCTCTCGTATCAGTCTAACCATCGCATCGGTGTCATCAATATACTCTATCCCCAAAATCTTTGGATCTTCATCCTGTACCCATGACAATGGAGTTCTACACCTCCTCCCATAGAGTGCTTCGTGGGGAGCCATCCCAATGCTAGCTTGGAGGATATTATTGTACGAAAATTCTACCAGTGGTAAGAGCCTTTCCCACGGTTCCCCTCAATCCAATACATGGTATCAAAAGATCTTCCATTGTCCTGATGGTCCTTTCAAACTGACCATCCGTCTGTGGGTGAAAAGTTCTATTGAAGGTAATGCGAGAGCACAGATATGCTTGTACTGCCTTCCACTCCTCGGAGGTAAAGCGACCATCACGATCATAGACTATCGTCTTAGGCACGCCATGGTACCATACAAATTGCTTCACAAAGAGCCGCACTAAAACATCCACATGTGCCTCCTTCTTCATAGGGATAAATCTGGCCACCTTCATCAAGCGAACCACGATCACCAAAACCGAATCATTCCTAGAGCGCGAGCGAGGAAACCCGTGAACAAAGTCCATGGAGATATCCTCGAACTTCCACTCAGGGATTGACAATGACGGTAATAATCCTCTGGGTCTCTTGCACTCCACCTTCACCTTCTGACAAGCCTCATAGTGTGTAACATAATACTTTACCTCACTCTTCATCCCTGGCCAGAACATGGTCTTTGGCAAGTCATTGTACATCTAGGAAATCCTGGGGTGCATCGAATAATTGGATCAATGTGCCACTCTCAATATGTATTCCCGGATTTCCCCACCCTTGGGAATGTAGAGTCGGCCACGGAAATGTACAAGGCCGTCCCCTACTCTGCCCGAATACAATCTCGAATGTCGCATACTATACTCATAGCAGATAGGTACTCAATATACTCCTCAGAGTGATCCTTGCATACCAATGTGATCTCCATTTTCTCAAGCACTCGAGCCAATTCCATATTCATCAACCGGGATCCAGGGCTCGACTCAGGTACTTTTCTGCTCAATGCATCAACTATAGAGTTTGCTTTCCCGGGGTGGTAGTTCAAGGTAAACTCATAATCACACAAAAATTCCAACCACCGCCGTTGCCTCGGATTCAACTTCTTTTGAGTATGAACATACTTTAAATTGTTATGGTCTGATAAATCTCGGAGTGGACGCCATATAGATAGTGCCTACAAACCTTCAAGGAGAACACCACTGCCCCCAACTCCAAATCATGAACCGAATAATTGGTTTCATGTTTATTCAGTTACCTCGAAGCATACGCAATCACATGCCCATGTTGCATTAGTACTGCTCCCATCCCTTGGTATGACGCATCTGTGTAAAATTGAAATCCTTCCTTCCCAAATGGAAGGGTTGGGATTGGTGCAGTGGTAATTCTATCTTTCAGCTTCTGGAATACAGTTTCACACTGGGGTGTCCACTCGTATGGCACACCTTTCTTCGTCAAAGAAGTGAGGGGAAGGGCGATCTTTGAAAATCCTTTCACAAACTTGCGGTAATAACCAGCAAGTCTAAGGAAAGTCCGTACATTGGCCGCTGACTTCAAAGGCGCCCATTCCTTTACGACACGCACTTTGGCTGAATCCACAGCTAGTCCAACACCACTGATCACATGGCCCAAGAAGGCAACCTCTCGGAGCCAAAAATTCGCACTTGCTGAATTTGGAAAACAAGGTATGCTCCTTTAACTTCTTCAACACTAAGGTCAAGTGTTCAACATGCTCTTCCTCTGTCTTTGAATAGCCCAAAATTTCATTGATGAAGACGATGACGAAGACATCTAGATATGGCTCAAACACCTTGTTCATCAAACTCATGAATGTGGAAGGGGCATTTGTGAACCCAAACGGCATCACGGTGAACTCGTACAAACCGTACCTTGAGCTAAAAGTTGTTTTCTGAATGTCCTCCTCTCGTATCCTCAACTGATAGTACCCCGAACGCAGATCTAGTTTGGAGAACCAATGCGCTCCCACCAACTGATCGAATAACTCATCAATCAGGGGTAGGGGATAGGTGTTTCGCACCGTCAGTCGATTGAGCTCCCGATAGTCTATGAACAGACCCAAGGTTCCATCTTTTTTCTTAACAAATAGAACAGGGGCTCCCCAGAGTGATGCACTGGGGCGAACAAACCATGACTCCACTAATTCTTGTATTGAACTCTAAACTACGCGAGTTCCTTTGGGGCAATTCGATAAGGGGTCCTAGAGATGGGCTTGGCACCCGGTACTAACTTAATTTGAAAGTCCACCTCTCTATGCGGTGGTAATCCTGACAATTTCTCAGGGAATACCTCAGGAAAATCCCGCACTATTCGGACATCTTTCAAATCAACTACCATCTCTTTTAGTTCAAAACAGATCATATATACTTCATCCCATCTCATATGGGCTTTTAAGGTCTGAATTGAAGATAAAAACATACAAGGTGCAAGTCTAATACCTTGGAAGATGAACTCAAAGTCTCCATGCCTCAACCTGATTTGCTTCGCCGCGTAATTAATCCTAGCGCGGTGCCAATCCACCCACGACATCCCCAGAATAAGGACGAACTCCGGTATTCCTAACACCGTCATAGGGGTGTAAAAGAGTTCTCCTTCAATGTATACTTCCAAGTCGCACTTGGCGGACAACGTCATCTCGGAGCCATCTGGGAGGCGTACCTTCCGAGTAATACTGGTGAAATACTACACTCTTTTAGGTCTTTAACGAAACCTACCGACACAAACAAGTGTGTGGCACCGGTATCAAACAGAGTCTAAGCTGGTTTCCCACCAACCATCAAGGTGCCTATGTACCAATTATAAAGACTCAAGCTATACTCTTAGAATATATTAGACTATTTGAAGAGAAAAGCTTATAACATAGTAATTAAATCACAACATACTAGCAATCACATCCTGAGGATTCCTCTCCTACGCCATGTACAACACAAACACCTGATCCCGAGTAGGTCCGGGAATCCTTCCTTGTGGTCCTCATCCTCGTGGTGTTATTGGAGGAAGAGTAGGGGCATTTCCACCTAGCTATGGACAGTAGCACCAGATGTGGCCCGACTAGTTGCACTGGAAGCAAACTCGCTCATATTGCTCCCTGGATTATAGATGCATCTATGGTGGTGGAGGTAGTTCTGGCTGCAGGGTCGGACGCTCCATCTTAAAATTCTGACAGAAGCGACCCCCACCTCTATTGTTTCCTCTCCCTCTGTTATCTTGCCTCCTCTTATAGCTAGGACCGACCTCCATCACACCCTCAGCAGGTCTCTTATTACTTCCCAAGTGATCTGCCTCCAGCCTTTTCACCATATCAATTATCTCTGCTAAGCTTGAATCCACTATAAACAAAAGGGCTTGCCTCAAGGGATCCCGCAAGCCTTTGTAGAATCTCTTAGCATACCCCCTGTCATTCAACTCGTATGTGTCAGCAAACCTAGTGAGATGCTAAAACTCTCGTTGATATTCTGTAACTGTCTTGGATCCCTATTTCAGCTGCAGGAATCTTTCTTCAAGTTCATCCATAGTAATAGAAGGGATGAAGTGTTCCTAGAAGGCTTCTGAAAACTCACTCCAACTAATCTCCGTGTACACCCGGTCTTGAAAGGTTGAGCCCATGAGGGACTTTCACCACCTCTTGGCGTGGGATTCCAATACTGACACGGTTAATGTCACAACCATGTTGGCTGGACATCGGATTCCTGACATTAGTTCTTGCACTGAGTCGAGCCATTCTTCCGTACGCATGGTCGACTCTGTCCCTTGATAGGCAGGTGGGGAGAGAGCCCAGAATGTGCTTAACCAATTAGAGCTCGGGGCTTGCTATTGCATCGGAGCCTGTTGAGCCCTAAACGTGTCCAAAATAGCCGTGAGCGTCTGTCCAAGCTCTGAGTGTTGAAACTGAGAGGGTATGGAAGGGACGGGAGTGCGCCTACTGGCTTTGCATTCACCGGGATCTACACCAAAGGTACAAACCTAAGGTCAGGTTGGCTAATCATATGGTAATGACTGGACATACTTACTGTGAATTACACATGGGCACACCACTGCTTCCGCTATGTCAATTTTTCCGCAAACTGACCAATCGAACAGGAGTGGCACCATTGTTCCATGACTTCTTTAGTTGAGGATCGTTGCAAGCTGATACCATTTGTTTTACTTAAGGATCTACCAACTACATGGCAATAATCATTTATTTATCACAACCTCTAACAAATTAAGTCCAGCAAACTTCATGCAAATTTCAACATTAATATCTACCAACTAAATGCCAACTGAAAGTCTTTAATTCAAGTATAGCTAAATCACCTAGAGGGGGATGAATAGGTTATTGGTCTATTTTCAGGTTCTTTTTGCTCTTTTCTTACTAAGTGATCTAGAGTTGACCTTAGTACCTGCAATATAAAAGAATAACAAACAACACAACACAATATACAAATATTTATAGTGGTTCCCCAACTGGGTATATCCACTTTCCCTCCCACCTATCCAACTATCTTGTTGGACTAGGCACTTCTCCAAAACCTGCTCCAACGATCTTACACCTCAGATCCCTCAGGATCTCTAAGTCTCCTCCAAGACTTACTTCTCAACCACAAGGGCCTACAACTCAGTGGTCAGCAAACCACCTACCTCAGGCTGTTAAGCCCTACACTCAGGCTGGGAGGACAACCCTACCTCAGAACCACTAGGGATCCTACCTCAGAGCTTTGTAATGCTCCTACACTCAGTGACCCTCAAGCCACCTATCTCAGCCTTATCTCTAAGGCCTATATCTCAGGCTTCTCAGCACTACAACTTTAGGCACAAGGCCCTACTCTCAGAGTACTGCAGTACTCCTACAGCTCAGTACCCTATAGGTACCTACCTCAGTACCCTTTCAGGTACCTACAGCTCAGTGACAAGCATGTCACCTACCTCAAGCCAAAAGACCCTACACTCAGATCCACACTTGGATCCTACCTCAGTGAGCAGCACTCTCCTATATCAGATAATTAAGCCCTACAGCTCAGATCCACACTTGGATCCTACAAGATGAATATGGGTTGGTGTAATGATTGGCCATAGGTGAAATTTCACTGTGCCAATCTACCTGGACAGAGATAAACCCAGCCCAACCTTGACTCCAGGAAATATATTTCCTGAGTATACTTATCTGGTCTGAGAGAATGCTTAGAGCTAACTTCCTCTTCTCAGCACCAGGGATTTAATCCAGCTAGCGCTAGAGAAGTAACTACAACAGATCTTGCTGCAACCTGAGCTGGGAGAATCCCAGCCCAACTCCTTTCTTCACAGCAATAAGGATGAAGATCTCTTTGGCCTGTGCTGGAAGTAACTTGCAGATTAGCTTCTCTACCCCTTTCTGAACTAAGCCAACTGCTCAGCCCTATCTCCTTCTTCACAGCTCCCCAAGAGAATGTTCTTTAGGTTTGTTGGTTGAGCCTGTGAAGCACCTGCAGTAAGGGTCAGCCCAAGCTGCTACCTTTTTCTCAGAAAATCCTTCTGAGCTAACTTGCTGGTGTTGATGAAGATCACACCAGCTATCTTGCTGTTGAAGATGTTGATACCAACAACTAACTTGCCCTTCGTCTTGTATACTTGAGCTTCATGTTCTTCAGCTCCACAATAATGGCGGAGAAGAAGAACTGCCTAATTGCTATCTCTGAAAATCCTTTGTTTTTCTGTAAAAGCCTTTTTCCTTTTATTGATTTTGACCCAACGGCTCTTGAGCAGTGGGCCCCACATAATTAATGGCCAGCAGCAACCTTGCTCTAACGCTAACTGTCGTACAGTAGGTATGCGGCAACATTTGTCGCGTACTGTAGCCATCCCGCCACTAATTTGAAATATGTTGACTTGTTGACTTGCTGACGTCACCAGTTGTGGACTTAGCCAAAAATCAAGCAACATTAGTGTAGGCGTTGAGCTAGGGTCCTTCACTTAATGCCAAATCACTTAGATAGATTTACTATCTCTTGGCTTTGAGTGAGTAACCTTCACTCAATGTCAAACTACTTAGAATATAAATCTGTTTCTAGGCGTTGAGTGATTCTGCTTCACTCAACGCTGACTTGCTTTATCAGCTTTCTGTTGCTTGGCGTTGAGTGAGTGAGCATCACTCAACGCCAAACTCCTTATACAATATTTTGTGTCCACTAGGCGTTGATAGCGTTGAGTGAGCAACCTCCACTCAATGCTTTTTGCCTTAACCATATTTCTGCCTCTGCAGCATCTTAGGCGTTCAGAGCATTGAGTGAGGATGCCTCACTCAACGCTTTCTGCCTTAGCCAATTTTCTATGTTTAAAAATACTGTCTTTGACTGACTCAGCCTGCCTTACTTTGAACTGAGTTCGACGAATGGTGAACTGAGCTTGACGAACTCTGAACTCAGTTCGACGAATTCTCAACTGAGCACGATGAACTCAGAATCTCAAGATCTGAATTTAGCTCGACGAATGGTGAGTTGAGCTCGACGAAATCTGAACTCAGTTCGACGAATTCTGAACTGAGCTCGATGAATTCTTTCTCAGCTGTCTCAGCGGTTATGCTGAGACATTCTTCTCAGCTTTCTCAGTTGTCTCGATACTTTTTCCTTAGTCAAATTATCTGACTTCCAGCTTACTCTTTGTGTTCACCTGTCCAATCTAGGACAACCTATATTGATTGTCTCAATGCTTCCTTCTTAGCTGTCTCAGCGGTTATGCTGAGACATTCTTCTCAGCTGTCTCAGCTGTCTCGACGCTTTTGCCTTAGTCAAATTATCTGACTTCTAACTAACTCTTTTTGTTCACCTGTCCAATCAAGGACAACCTGTATAGACTTGTTCCATGGAACATCCTACACATGATGAGCTTAAACAACATCATATACAACTATTCTCTTAGTGTTGATAGAGATGCCTCTTCAAATTCAATCTAAGGAACATTGTGGGCAATGGAAAGAACAATCTTCCTCTATTTAAAGAAGGTAGAACACCCAGCGATACTAAGAGGCATTACCATAATAGGCAGAATACTTTCATGCAGCTGTAGATTATAATCTGCTACACCTGCTAGCTTATGCTATATTAACTCAATGTGCTCCATTTAATTATATTGACACAATAGGTTAGGTCAATGCATCCTCATACTACTTGAGCAATTGCTCAAGTAATATGTTCTCTCCTTTATACCACTTAATATTTAAATGGAGCACCACTAGAAGCACTTACCTCAAAATATGCACTGACACAGTCATGGCTTAACATGTAGTCAGTCATTGCCTTTCTCATACTACTTGAATCTTTTCAAGTAATATGCACTGACTCAACATGACCTAGTCATGTCATGTCAAATATTGCTTCTATATCTCCCTCTTTTTTATTGCCACACATATCTCCCCTGTTATGTCTTCTTCAATAGGCATATCTATTGAGGAAGTAGAAAATATCATGGGAGAGATTATCTTTTGATCCTAGTCAAAGTCCTATGTTGATACTACTAAGGAAATCATCCTAGTGATCAATCTGCTTGATTAGGAGTCATACCTTCTGTGTTGATACATTGATACAACACAACACTGCAGCATTTAAGCTAGCTGCTAACATAGTTCTACTTGTGCTGGTTGTTCCTCTTCTCCAGCAGTAGGGCTGTCTTCTCAGTAGTAGTAGTCCTTCTCAGACTCAGAGAATATTATAACTGTCATACATATTCTCCCCCTTGACTTATGTATTGTCATTAAGACAAACTGATCAGCAAATGAGACAGCTGATCTACTGCAGCAACTGCCTGTTCCCCTCAACTGAGGCATCGTTTTGCAAATTCCTGGTAGACATTCTAGTCTATGGCAGTCTGGATACCACTTGATGATCTTTAGAGTCTTGATGTCACATCAAGGATTCATCTACCTGCAAAAGAAGTAAATCCTGCAACACAAACTAGAGTTTGGAGCTATTGAAGCTATCCTAAGTTCCGCATACCTAACTCAACCAAGAGGGTGTTGAACTTGACTTCATCTAGTGGCATGATAAACATGACAGCCACTTATCAGTCAGGACAAACTCAGGATTGAGTTCTTCCTTATGCTCCCAAACCTTATCACCTTACCACAACACCAACACTCATGAATATTATATCTTCTTTTTTGAGCAGGTCTTGCAATGTGGTTAACTGTTGACTGAATGGAAGGAAGAGGAGCAGCAACTTTCTTCAGGTTCCTTTTAGCAAGGATCTGACTGAAGGTTATTCTTCCAACAGACTTCCTTTGCTTGACCTGAATGGTAATTACAGCTGTCTTCTTTGTATAAGACAAGCTGTTTATATCATTAGATCTAGCCAAGTTATGCTTACTAGTAGACTGGCCCTTAGTCTGAGTCCTTGCTGGATGGGCTTGAGTGAAATCCACTGCCTTTCCCTTGTAAGTTGGGGCTGAGTTACCAAATATAAATGGTCCAGCATGGGCCATTTGTACTTTTTCATGGGGAGCCTTAAAGGCACTCATTCCCCTACCCTTTCTTCTTCCACTGGAAGATACTCTTGTATTCTTACAAGAAGAATTCCCATTTTCCCAGTGACCATGCATGCAGCCATGGTCATACCTGTGAGAAGGGAGGATTACCTTGTGAAAGGTTGACGGTGGCACTACAAGAGCTTTGCATTTCCCTTTGGAAGGATCAACTCGTGTATTTCCCTTGACTACCAATTCCTTCTTACCCTTTTGAGAGGAGAAGGACTCTATCAAAGGCAACACAACTTTAGGCTTGTTGAATTCAGCTACAGCCATTCTCTCTTTTAGGAGTTTCTCTTCAAGATATAAAATGATCTTTTCCTTCTGGCTTATGGTCTCAACTTAGATGATAGAGATGAACTTCAGTTGGCTGACTTCCCCCACTTTTTGATCTAGTAAGGATGCTATCTCATACTGCTGGATTGCAACTAGCTGTAGAGAGACAATCTCCTCAGCCTGCATCTTCACCAACTTCTTGCTTCTTACCATACTTGTCAATCATTTGATTGATATCTATCTCAGATTCAGAGTCACCTTCATCACTGGATGAAGAAGCTCCTGAATCTGGACTAGCCCCATAATCTGAACAGTAAGAGGAACTAGATAGGGAATGTACCTTTACTAGAACAGACTGATCCTGGCAGGAATCTTCTTCTGTCATGTCTATCAGCTTACAGTAACCACTGATATCTTCATCCATCTCAGTATCACTTTTTGAGTTTGAGAGAGGGGCCTTGATATCTATCCTTGCATCTGGATTGTCTTCTGCTTCATCTGCAATGGCAGCAAGTAGCCCAATGAAGGCTTTTTCTTCTTCTTCAGACTCTGAACCACTGTCAAAAAGACTGACTTTCTCTGTCCCTTCCATGGAGCCAGTGAGAGAATCCCATATCTCTTTGACAGTCTTGCAGTGGACAAACATCTAGAAGGTGGATCCATCCATGGCACTTATCATGATGTGTTGTGCCCTCTTGTCCATAGATGCCAAGTTGATTTCTTCTTCAGACTTCTATGCATAACTCTTTAGGATATGGATACTTGCATCTAACGTAGAGACCTTCAAGAGAATGAAAGGTCCTTCTTGAATTGAATCCAAGACTCTAGGATCATTGGCTTCCATGATCTGTCTGATCCTTTCTTTCCATGTCCCAAAGTTCTCCTTGCTGCAGACTTGAAGCTCTATTGAGCTCCACTCTATATTGTTCTCCCCACCAATGCAAACCTTTTATCTATCCTTTGAGGTTGAGAGGACTTAGCGCTACCAACTGCACCAAAAGACCGGCCTGAAGGTCAAAGGCGCATACTAATCTTTATATCAAGATTTTGACCGGGGACGGGGCAGCCAGTTAAGCCATTACCGCATAGCGCCGCAATGCGTGGGCGATTCCGGACCGCAGCCCCAACAATCCCCCCCGGAAACGACCCCGGGGTTTCGAACCCGTACCCCGCATCTCCACTAATTGAGAGGACTTAGCACTACCAACTGCACCAAAAGACCGGCCTGAAGGTCAAAGGCACATACTAATCTTTATATCAAGATTTTGACCTGGGACGGGGCAGCCAGTTAAGCCATTACCGTATAGCGCCGCAACGCGGGGGCGATTCCGGACCGCAGCCCCAACAGAGGTCTACTTAGATTGTTAAGTCCTTTTTGAGTAACCTCCCTGTGATACCGCTTGAAAGTCTTTAATTCAAGGATAGCTAAATCACCAAGAGGGGGGTGAATAGGTTATTGTCTCTTTTCAAGTTCTTTTTGTTGTTTCCTTACTAAGTGATCTAGAGTTGTCCTTAGTACCTACAATATAAAAGAAGAACAAACAACACAGCACAACACACAGATATTTATAGTGATTCCCCAACTGGGTATATCCACTTTCCCTCCCACCTATCCAACTATCATATTGGACTAGGCACTTCTCCAAAACCTACTCCAAAGATCTTACACCTCAGATCCCTCGGGATCTCTAAGTCTCCTCCAAGACTTACTTCTCAGCCATAAGGGCCTACAACTCAGTGGTCAGCAAACCACTTACCTCAGGCTGTTAAGCCCTACACTCAGGCTGGGAGGACAGCCCTACCTCAGATCCACTAGGGATCCTACCTCAGAGCTCTGCAATGCTCCTACACTTAGTGACCCTCAAGCTACCTATCTCAGCCTTATCTCTAAGGACTACAGCTCAGGCTTCTCAGTCCTACAACTTCAGGCACAAGGCCCTACTCTCAGAGTGTTCCAGCACACCTACAGCTCAGTACCCTACAGGTACCTACCCCGGTGCCCTTCCAGGCACCTACAGCTCAGTGACAAGCTTGTCACCTACCTCAGGCCAAAAGTCCCTACACTCAGATCCACACTTGGATCCTACCTCAGAGAGTAGCACTCTCCTACCTTAGAAAATTAAGCCCTACAGCTTAGATCCACACTTGGATCCTACAGGATCAATGTGGGTTGGTGTGATGATTGGACACAGGTTAAATTTCACTGTGCCAATCTACCTGGACTGAGATAAACCCAGCCCAACCTTGACTCCAGGAAATATATTTCCTGAGTCTACTTATCTTGTCTGAGAGAATACTTAGACCTAACTTCCTCTTCTCATCACTAGGGATTTTATCCAGCTGGATCTAGAGAAGTAACTACAGCAGATCTTGCATCAATCTGAGCTGGGAGAATCCCAGCCCAACTCCTTTCTTCACAGCAATAAGGATGAAGATCTCTTTGGCATGTGCTAGAAGTAACTTGCAGATTAGCTTCTCTGCCCCTTTTTGAACTTAGCCAACTGCTCAGCCCTATCTCCTTCTTCATAGCTCCCTAAGAGAATGTTCTTTAGGTTTGTTGACTGAGCCTGTGAAGCACCTGCAGCAAGGGTCGGCCCAAGCTGCTACCTTTTTCTCAGAAAATCTTTTTGAGCTGACTTGCTGGTGTAGATGAAGATCACACCAGCTATCTTATTGTTGAAAATGTTAATACCAACATCTAACTTGCTCTTAATCTTGTAGACTTGAGCTTCCTGTTCTTCAACTCCATAACAATGGCGGAGAAGAAGAACTGCCAGATTGCTATCTCTGAAAAGCCTTTATTTTTCTGTAAAAGCCTTTTCCTTTTATTGATTTTGACCCAACGGCTCTTGAGCAGTGGGCACCACATAGTTAATGGACAGTAGCAACCCTTCTTTAACGCTAACTATCGTAGAGTAGGTATGCGACAACATTTGTCGCGTACTGTAGTCATCCCGCCACTAATTTGAAATATGTTGACTTGTTGACGTCACCATCTGTGGATTTAGCCAAAAATAAAGCAATATTAGTATAGGTGTTGAGTGAGGGTCCTTCACTCAACGCCAAATCACTTAGACAGATTTACTATCTCTTAACGTTGAGTGAGTAACTTTATCTCAATGTCAAACTACTTAGAATATAAATCTATTTCTAGGCGTTGAGTGATTCAGCTTCACTCAACGCCGACTTGCTTTATCAGCTTTCTGCTGCTTGGCATTGAGTGAGTGAGCATCACTCAACACCAAACTCCTTAGACAAGATTCTGTCTCCACTAGGTGTTGATAGCATTGAGCGAGCAACCTCCAGTCAACGCTTTTTGCCTTCACCATATTTCTGCCTCTACAGCATCTTAGGCATTGAGAACATTGAGTGAGGACACCTCACTCAATGTTTTCTGCCTTAGCCAATTTTTTGTGTTTAAAAACACTGCCTTTGACTGACTCAGCCTGCCTTACTTTGAACTGAGTTCAACGAATGGTGAACTGAGCTCGACAAACTCTGAACTCAGTTCGATGAATTCTCAACTGAGCACAATGAACTCAGAATCTCATGCTCTGAATTTAGCTCATTGAATAGTGAGTTCAGCTCGACGAACTCTAAACTCAGTTCGACAAATTCTGAACTGAGCTCGATGAATTCTTTCTCAGCTGTCTCAACGGTTATGCTGAGACATTCTTATCAGCTGTCTCAGCTGTCTTGACAATTTTGCCTTAGTCAAATTATGTGACTTCCAGCTTACTCTTTGTTTTCACATGTCCAATCAAGGACAACCTGCATTGACTGTCTCAAAGCTTCCTTCTAACCTGTCTCAGCAGTTATGCTGAGACATTTTTCTCAGTTGTCTCAGCTCTCTCGACGCTTTTGCCTTAGTCAAATTATCTGAATTCCAGCTAAATCTTTTTGTTCATCTTTCCAATCAAGGACAACCTGTCTAGACTTGTTCCATGGAACATCCTGCACATGATGAGCTTAAACAACATCAAATACAACTATGCTCTTAGTGTTGATGGAGATGCCTCTTCAAATCAAATCTAAGGAATATTGTGGGCAATGGACCCAACATCAACAATCTTTTATTTATCATAATTACTAATAAATTAAGTCCAGTAAACTTCATGCAAAACCTCAACCATAATTTATTATGACTTCTCAGCTAATTTCCCAGGCTCTACATTAACCCGAGAGCAACATGTACATAAGACTTGACTATACAGAAATTTTGACTGGACATTACTGAGTCTACAAGACTTGTATGAAAATGTGTAACCATCCGTTGGAAAGGTCTTTCCAAGGGCTACGACTTTCATGTTTAGTTAAAAGCCCAGATATGGCCGTATCATACCCGAAAGTGGCCTTGAAGTTCGCTGTGCACAGAAAATAGATTTCTGCACGCATCTTAAAGCAAGATGAATGACATCGGTTCATCTTCTTCCTTTAGACCTTTAATCAAAACTATATGCAGAACTTCCTCCTCACTTATTCACCCTCAATAGACCATTTATCTTCACGAAGCCAAGTCCACTATCTTCACAAAGAAGAGAGGAGAGGTTGAAGACATCAAATCACTAGGGCACAAGCCCTAACATGATCTCTAACTAGGAGATCTTCATCTCACAAGTAAAACTCTTTTAAGTCGAGATCTCTCCTAGAAAATAACTACATATCTAGCACCAAGGGAGAGGGTAGGAAGCTCACCTCATTTTCGGCCATGGATCTTGTCACTCTCCTTAGCGGCATGATAGCGTCAACCTTGGCTCTCGTTCTCCTCCTTCCATTCCTTGTCTTTTAAGAAAAGCTCTGCCATAGTAGTTCTCTCAGAAAATTTGGAGGAAGTAACTAGAGGTTAAGACTTGGATGACTATATAAAGGGGGCGGCCAAATAGATTTAGGGTTTTCTGATTCGGGTGCTATCGTCGGGCGACATCAATATCGTCGTGCGATATCTCCAGGATGACTTCTTCTGCAATCCACCATCCAAACCGCCCACACAGGTGCTGGAACCTATACTTCTATCGTCGCGCGATATCCATTATCGTTGCGTGATAGCACTCGTTGATAGTTGATTCCTCTCAATGCTCTCGATGCTCTCCACGCCTCTGGTTCGGCATACACACTCAACGCATGTTGTTGTCGCGTGATATCCATTATTGCCACGCGATAGCACTCAATGCTTGTTGAGTCCACTCAACGCTCTCAACGCCTTGGTGTATTCGGCATATATACTAAATGTCTTCCATCGCCGCAAAATATCCAGCAAACATCGCGTGATGGCACTCAACGCTTATTGAGTCCACTCAATGCTCTCAACGCCTTGGTGTATTCAGCATATACACTCAATGCCTGTTATCGTCGGGCGATAGCTACTATCGTTGCGCGATAGTGTCCAGACACCTAATATCGAGTCGGGACATCCTCCCCGGCTCTGGTGCAAGCCTATCTGCCAGCGTACCCTGAGCCCAAGTCATCTCTCCTGACTTAAAAGTGCGCACAAGGGGCCTAGCGCAAATCGGGACGTTATACGGTCAGTGATCACGACGAATTTCAACGATTCATTGAGTGTGTATAGGTATACTCGTCGATTTTGACTTAGAGCATTTTCGGCCCAGAATGTGTTTACTGGTTCATATATACGGGCTGAACCCGGTTCGGGAAATGTGCCAAATGACTCTCGTGGATAGGTCTCTTCAACAAGACTTGTTTTTAGTAATAATGGGCGGTCCAATGTTAGGGTGACACATGGAAAAGCAATCTAATCCTAATTCTTCTTATGAAAGGAAACATACGGGAAAACCCTAGTCGTTACTTCACTTTTCTTGCCAAGCCATTACCTGTATCGAACTCGACGGAGGAAGAGAAGTAGCTGGAGTCGGATTTCTGGAGGAAAATCTCTCCATCTTCGTGAAGAACAATGCCGCCGAGGAGAGTGATAAGATCTACTGTCGGAAACGAGGTGAGCTTCCTACCCCCTCCCTCGGCGCTAGATTTTTAGTTATAATATAGGAGAGATGTCGACTCAAAGGAGTTGGACTTGTGTGAGATGAAGATCTCCTAGCAAGAGACAATGTTAGGACCTCGTCCTAGAAATTAGTTGTCTTCAACCTCTCCTTTCTTCTTTGTGAAGATGGTAGACTGGTTTCGTGAAGAGAAATGGTCTATTGAGGGTGAATAAGGGAGGAGGGAGTGATGTATGTGGTTTTGATCAAATGGCTAAATGAAGAAGACTAACCGATGTCGTTCGTTTTGCTTTAAGATGCGTGCAGAAATCTATTTTCTGCGTGCAGCGGAATTCGAGACCATTTTTGAGTATAATATGGCCGGATCTAGGTCTTGAGCTGAACATAAAAGTTGCAGTTCTCGGAAAGACCTTTCCAACGAATGGTTATAAGTTTTCATAGTAGCTTTGTAGCTCCTGGAATGTCCAGTCGAAGTTTTTGCATGGTAACAACTTATGTGCAGGATGCTTTCGGGTTAGTGTATAACCGGTTTTGGACTAGGTAGAAGAAACATAGCAAGATGATGTTGAGGTTTGGATGAGCCTATTTGTATGTAGCTGAGATAAACAAATGGTTTGTAGGAATTTAATAAACAAATGGTTTGGGGAAATTAGTGACAAATGAATTGATAAGATTTGGTTGTACAAATGGCTACTTGTGAAATCCGGTAAGGATGCACGCGATTGTAATCCGATGAATGATATAAGTTTTGAAAGAGGGTGTGGTGCCCGATGATTGAATGTGTAATATATAATTATATTATCGTGCTTCATGAATACGTGAAGGGTTAATATTTTGTGGTGATAAGTATATGAAAGCTTAATTATTTGTGAATGCTTGATTATAAGGAAAGAATCGGACGAGGTAAATCGTGATCGTGATCTCAAGTATTGGATAGGATAATTTGTATAGTCCACTGCTTAGAGATTATCTCCCTATGGGTAGCAGTGTGGGATTGGTATGTTATTCAAGGTGGCTTGCCACCTGTGTTGATGTTGAACCCTTGAGTGCTTGGGAGCATAAAAATGTGAAAGGGTGTAAGTGCGTGAGTATTTGACCGCACAGGATTGGTAATGATGATAAGGGACTCAGTGTGGAGCCCTTGAGTGTTGTTGAGCAATGGATTGGTAATGATGAAAAGGGACTCGGTTGGAGCTATTGGATGGTTGATGGCAAGGCCATGTTAATTTGCATGCTGTGTGAGTTTACACGCGGTGTCATAATCCTAGGTTAAGGATAGTGTGGCAGGTCTACGGGCTTGCCAGTCGTCACACTGATGGGAGTTGACAGATAGACTTTGGATGGTAGGGTTTGGTCCTCTATGCTCATTCCTGGGGCTCCTTCCATGCCAAGTGGACGGTTGGGCTTGGTCCTGTGGTGATACGCTCCCATAGGCTCCTTCCGTGCCACACGATAGGCCAGTTTGGGTTGTGTTCTTGGTGCACATCTACCCAAGACCCCTCTGAGCCATAGTACGCATGGAGCTCCGTTGTTGTGTTCTTAACGTTGAGGCGTACGGAGGCCTATGCCAGGTAGTGTGGAGACCAGCCTAGTAGTGGAAAGCCCATTTCACTGTCACCCTCTGTCCATGACGGATGGCGCCTGAGAGGTTAGTTACCTGCTCGAAAAGTGGGAACTACAAGTCTGTGTCGACATAGCAGTATGCGTGTGTGTGGGCATGGGTGAGTTATCATATTGCATTTATTACATTACATTGCACCGCATAAGATCCTTATCATATAAGTTTGTATGGGCACTCTTATATGATGAGTTACTTTATTATTAAGACAATCCTTATCTTATAAATCTGTATGTGCATTTTTATAAGTAAAGTTACTTTCCTGTTGTAGCTCTATATATACTTGATGAATGGATGTGCTTGTGTAGAACTGCTAGAGTAGAATGATGATAATGATGTTATATAATGTTGTTATTACCACTAATGATATGTAGAGATATACCTCCTGCTTGTTATTACTACTTATATATATTATACCCTCTTCTTTTCTCCACCCGATGCCTGAGAATCATTGGGGGAGCGGATGTGATAGCCACTTAGTCTTTATGACTAACGGTTGCTACGTATTCTATTTTACGAGGAAACCCCGTAGATAGAGCAGCAGCAGGTGGTGCAGGAGGGAAGTCAGGTCAGGGTGATAGGGCCTGATACGACGTTACCATCGCTGTCATCAGTTACGGATGTGAGTTTTGAGTGACTCATATTGTAGACCTTAGGGCAATTTTGTGTACTCTGATGTTGTATAAGTCATCGTTGTTTCTTATTATTGTTGTACTTGATAGACTTATATACTTGTGAGGATTTTGACTTTTGTACTTCTCTTTATATTTGGTTGGCATGTATGATATTGGATTTAGCCAGCAGGATAGGCATATTGTAGTATCAGTCAACCCATGTGTTGGCGTTACCACAAGGCGGTTGTTCTGGGCATAAGACTCCCCTTGGCTGTGTCTTGTGTTCTGGGTGGGGGGTCTTATAAATGATATCAGCTTGCAACGATCCTGAACTAAAGAAGTCACTGAACAATGGAGCCACCCTCATTCGATTGGTCAATTTGCGAACAAACTGACATAGCGGAAGCAGTGGCGTGCCCATGTGTAAATCACACTAAGTATATCCAGTTGTTAACCTACGATTAGCCAACCTGACCTTAGGTTTGTACATTTACGTGTTGATCCCGGCACGTGTAGATACAGTAGCGGGCATTCCCTCCCCTTCCATCCCTACCCAGTTCCAACAGTAGAAGTTGGGACAGATGCTTACGGCAATTCTGGATGCTTTCAGGTCTCAACCGGCCACGGTGTAGCAACTAGCCTCAGGCTCTAACTGGCTGAGTACCTTCTGAGCCCTCTCCCCGCCTGTTTACCATGGATGGAGTCGGCTGTCCATACTGAAGAATCGTTAGACACGATGCAAGAGCTAATGGTCGGAATCAGATGTCTAGCTAGTATGGTTGTGACCTTAGTTGTGTTAGTTCTGGAAACGCATGCGAAGAGGTGGTGGAATTCCCTCATGGGTTCCACTTTCCAAGGCCGAGTATACACTGAGATCAGTTGGAATGAGTTTTTTGAAGCCTTCTTGGAATACTTCATTCCCTTTACCGCTTAAGATGAGCTTGAGGAGAGATTTCTACAATTGAAGCAAGGGTCCAAGTCCGTGGCAGAATATCAAAGGGAGTTTCAACACCTTGATAGATTTGATGACTCATATGATTTAGATGTCCGTGGGAACGCAAAATGGTTTTACAAAGGATTGTAAGATCCCCTAATGCAAGCCATTTTTTATAGCGGACGCGAGCTTGGCGGAGATAGTCGATATGGTGAAAAGTTTAGAGGCAGATTACTTGGGAAGTGGTAAGAGACTCGCAGATTGCGTAATGGAAGCAGGCCCTAGCTTCAGGAAGAGACATAATAGTAGAGGTTGAAGAGGAAATCAAAGAGGTGGTGGCCATTTCCACCAGAATTTTAGGATGGAATGACCGGCCTCGCAGCTAGCACTACCTCCACCTCAATAAATGTATCAGCAGCCTAGAGAGCAGTACGAGCGAGTCTGCTTCCAGTTGATAGTTTTACTTTCAAGACAACCTAAACACCTAGAGGGGGGGGGGGTGAATAGGTTCTAATTGCTTGTTCAAATTTTTAGGCAGAATTCAATTACAAAAATTAAAACATCCAGCACAGCATTCACAGACATTTAATCATCACAGATTGCACAATGTTTAATAGTGGTTCCCCAAGGTCTGGGTACATCCACTTTCCCCCTTCACCTATCTAGCAGTATGCTAGATTCGGCCAAACTTCCACTATTCTCAGATCCTCAGATCCTACAGCTCAGAACCTGGATAGGTTCCTACAACTCAGGCACAACAGCCCTACCTCAGCCTTGCCACAAGGCCTACAACTCAGAGAAGAACCTTCTCCTACACTCAGGCAAACAGCCCTACCACTCAGAGATCAACTCTCCTACACTCAGCCTTTATATCACAGGCTTACAACTCAGATCTGTGTAAAACAGATCCTACAGGAATTTAGAAAAGAAGTTTTAATGTCTTGCCTTTGTTGAGAGAGAAGAGGACAAGACAATTCTTGATCAGCTGATGAAATCAACTGAATCTGAGCTTTCTTCAAAGCTTCTTGAATCTGAACTTAGCTGAGTTGATTTCCAAATAGCTTCTTGAGAAACCACTGATGGCTTCCTTCTTCTTCTTCAAAATGGGTGGATCCCTCTCTATCCAACACCTTTGATGATACTTCTGAATTCTTGTTAGAACTCTTCTTAGATCGATCCTGAGATCGTCTTCTTAGATCTTCTAATAAAGATCTTCTTTAGTGTATTACACCTTCTTGATTTGATTTCTCAATTTGATTGCCAAAGTTCAATCTTCTCATTACCTCTTTACTTCTCTCTGAATCTGTCTATTTATAGATCTTCTTAATGGTAACCAGCAGATCCGGTTTATAACTGTCTTCTGACAAGTCTGACAATATCAGTTAACTGGCTGCAACCCACAACTGTCAAGTCTTCAAACAGATCCTGTGCCTTAGTCTTGGTCAGCAATGTGTTGAGACAGACTGTCAGGAAGTGTCGAGACCAACTGTCTGTATGTGTCGACACAAGTAACTTTGGTGTCGACACAGCCTTTAATGATGTCGACAAGTTTGCCTTTAAGTCGACACAGCTTCTTCAGAGAATAACTTGGTCTTGACTTTGCAGTGTGTCGACACAAGTCCTGTGTGTCGACACAGTTGTTGTATATTCAGAACTCAGTATGTGTTGACTTAGTCTTCTGGTGTCGACACAAGTATTGTCGACTTCTGCCAATGTGTGTCGACTCTGTCTCATTGTGTCGACACAGCCTCCCAGTGTCGACACAAATGTGGTCGACTATCTTCTTGTGGGTCGACACTGCTTCCCAGTGTCGACACAAATGTGGTCGACTATCTTCCTGTGAGTCGACACTGCTTCCTAGTGTCGACACAAATGTGGTCGACTATATTTCTCTGTGTCGACACAGCTTCCTTCAAGTGTCGACACAAATATTCTGAAGTGTCGACACTGTTTCTTCAGGTGTCGACACATGGACTTAGAATATTTTTCTGCATTCTTTAACACTTCTTCACCTGCACATGTCAACTTAAAACAACATCAAATACACCTTGATGTATATCATTGAGCTAAGTTGGGCTTCTTCATATCAGGTACACATTTTCCAATGTACCCAACAATCTCCCCCTATTTGGAGAAGTCATAACCCTTATAGCCAATGATATACACCATTTATAAAAAGTATAATATGATGATATATGACATAACAGGAATACTTAATATAAACAAAATATGAACAATCCATCACAGAGTGAACATTATATGATTCCAAACAAAATATTGTTTATAACTTGATAATGTTTGATTACAGAGTTTTACATTGAATGATTTAATCAAAACATTACAAAATACTTTTGAAAGAACTTAAAATTAAGACTGATCAGGCTCTCTTATGACAATCCCTTTGCCAGATTGGATTTGAGCCTTCATAGGAGCTTCAGCATCTTCAGCTGGCTTCTTGCCTTTTTGATCAGCCTTCTTCTTTGCTTCTTCCTTGAGCCTTTGCCTTTCAAAGTAATGAAGGGGCTTTGGAAAGTACTTGCTCGGCTCCTGAGCATCTGGTGGCAGCCTACCCAGCTTGGCTTTTCTTCTGAACTGTACTATTGCCTCCTGCCTAGCTTCATGCTTTTGCCATTCTATTTCATTATACCACTTTCCTCTTTCATGAACTTGGTCTTTCACAGCCTTCCATGCAGTGAGTATAATATTTCTTGAAGTAGGGCTCCACTGCTCAAAATCTGGCTTAAGTTCAGCCTGCTCTCTAAATCTCTTCTTAGATAGTAGAGCATCTTGCTGTTCTTTCAAAGTGGCCTCAGGCTTATCCACTTTCTCAATAACAACCATGTTAACCTCCTTTGGAGGACTATACATTTCTTGAACTTGCTGATCAATCATATCAAAATCTGGAGGAGGGTAAATGACTTGGGCAACCTCAGGTTGATTGCCTTCAAGTAGACCTGTTTGTATTCCTGACTCAGCCACCATAGCATCATCACATAAAGGTGGATATCCCAATGTGGCTCGAATACTATTGGTCACCCATTTGGTGTGCTCTGAGCCTGCATGAACTAACAACCTCTCCCCCTTTATGGCTTCTCTGGTAATATGATCTCTTAGATCTTCCTTCTGAAATCTGATCTGTCCATCCAGATAATTCACACCCTCTTTAAAAAATGGTTTTAACTTTTGAAGCTTGTCAGATATGTCCTTTTGAGAGGTAGTGATAGCATTTTTAACAGATTCAATAGCAACTTGAAATTTCTTATCAAATTCTTCCATCTCCTTTGCTCTAGCTGCAGGCAGGCCTGGAGTAGTCTTTTTCAATTCATCAATAATCTCTTGATGAGATTCAGTTAAATTGTCATTCATCCTTAGCTGATTCTCCAAAACATAGCTTTGCTTTAAAGCAATATCATCCACTTTAGGGATGATGGACTGCTGTTGTTTTGCCAAATACACCACAGCATTACCTCCCTTATGGAAGCAATCTGTCATCTCCTTCTTATGCATATTGACTTCAAATCGAATTGACTTTATATCCTGAGCCAAGTCAAATTGAAGGGCCTTATTGCTCTCATCAACATATTTTTCAACTGCCACTCTATGGTCATCTAACTTAACTTGCAAATCATCCATAAACTTATTATAATTAAATTCAGAATGGGATGGTTGAGTTGTAGTCTGTAGAGCCTGCTTATAACCTTTGCTCCTTCTCTTGAAGACTACAAGTTTTCTCTTCTTAGCCATTCTGGCTTCTTCAGTCTCAGATTCAGATGAACTATCAACTTGAACTCTTTCTTGAGGAGGAGAAGGAATATCTGTCTCAGTGCCATGTTGTTCAGCCTCAACATGCACAGACTCCCCCTCAACTATTTGCTCCTTCTCAATTTCTATCTCCATGTCAAGGGCCTTTTCAATCTCTTGCCCCTCTTCTACTCTATCAGTAGCCATATCAACATTAGGGAATAAATCATCTAGAGTATATTCCTTCTGAGCTTGAACATAAGATGTATCAATTAGATCTTCTATATTCAGATCTTTAGAGATATCAATTTGGACTGCCTCTTGCACTGGGTCAGATATCTTCTCCCCCTGTACTTGTTCAGAATTGGTAATGACCTGGGCAGGTGAGTATACTTGCTCCCCCTGCACCTGTGCAGAAATAGAAATATTAGAAATGTCTTTAGTAAGGAAATACACCAGCTCCCCCTGCAACTGTACCTGGTCAGGAGTAGATACAATCTGGGCAGGTGAATGAGCTTGCTCCCCCTGCATCTGTGCAGGTATAGTGTCTTGCTGGGCTGGAGTAGACACAGGGTGATCTTCATCCTGCTTCCTCTCTTGTTCTTCTTGAAGCTGCTCAGTACCTTGAGCATGAGAAGAGGATTTCACTGGGGTGTCCTTCCTGCTCTCATCAGGCACATCCTTAGACAGCACCCTATCCCACCTAGAAAACAATCTCATGTCCATCTTTCTCATGTGATTGATCTTTGTTCATGGCAGGTGTTGCATTACCTCAGGGATCACACCATTCAGATATAAACTCATAATTCTAGCCAGATTTGGCTTCTTTATTCCTTCCTTGATCTTTTCAAAGATTACAGCTGACCAATCAGTTGGAATTGTAAACACAATTCTGGTCATGAGGCTGAATATAGAGGCTGAAATCCTATCATGTCCCCCTGGTTTGCACAGAATCACCTTGCCAACTACTTCAGACAGAAATTTCCCTTGCTGATTCATCCCTTTCCTATTGAAAGCAGCTCCAATATTCAGAGTGGGATCCAATCCGCACCATTGGATAGCCTCCCTTAACTTAGAAGCAGGGACTTCTTCTTCATTCTCAATTATTGGTAAATGTAGAATCTTCCTTAGACTTCTTGGGGTAATCTTCACTGTCGACCCATGCACAGTGGACTTTATCTTGAGAACATCTGAACCTATTGATGCAGATTTAAAGAATTCATGCACCTCCTTCTTCCATATCTTGGAAGGTTCAGAAACTATGAACTCTAATCCGGATTCGGAAATAAGAGAGATAACTCGTTGAACATCTGTTGGGGCTTCGGCAAAGGCATTCCTTACTAACTCATAACCTTCATTGACGTTGTCTTCAATCTTCGGCGTCATTGTTCAGGTGAGAAAGCTTGAGAGAAGAGAGAGAGAGAGAGAAAGTTGACACAGGGTTTCAGTCTCGAAAACCTTGTAAGCGTGTCGACTGAATAAGTTCTTGACCTATTTATACCTTCTATTGAAAGAAGATCAAAAGGCGGGCAAAAACAGTCTATATGTGTCGACACAGATGGAATGTGTCGACACAAACTTCTATTGTCTCGACAACAAATCTGTCTACTATGTGTCGACACCAAATGTGGATATGTCGACACTTGAGAGATATAGTAGAGTATCAGAAAATCTGTGTCGACTCTTAGAATAAGTGTCGACACAAAATTTGTAAGTGTCGACATCACTATTCTGGTGAAGTCGACACTACATTCCTGGATAAGTCGACAATTTAATTCTTAAGTGTCGACACATATTCTCTGTGTCGACACAATATTTCTGACTTGTCGACATTACTTCACTGAGTCGACACATTATCACTGAATGTGTCGACACTATTTTACTTAGCCAATTTCTGTTTCTGTCTACACCACTTAAGACCATTTGATAATCTAATATGTTATTTGTAAGTTTGTTGATAATCTAATCAATGGTCAGCATGCCTAATTCAATTTTAAATTTATTGAATTTTGTTTCATCCAGAGGCTTAGTGAATACATCTGCTATTTGATAATCTGTTTTAACAAATTCCAATGTGATGTCTTCTCTTTCTACATGATCTCTAAGAAAATGGTATTTAATTTCTATATGCTTAGTTCTACTATGAGAAACAGGATTATTAGCAATAGAAATTGCACTCTTAGAATCACACAAAAGAGGTGTTCTACTTACTTGAATACCATAATCTTTAAGCTGATGCTGTATCCACAATAGTTGTGCACAGCAGCTGCCAGCAGCAACATATTCTGACTCAGCTGTAGATATAGCCACACTGGTCTGCTTCTTACTACTCCAAGATATCAATCTTCCTCCCAAGAATTGACAAGTACCTGTTGTACTCTTCCTATCCTCTCTACAGCCTGCAAAGTCTGCATCTGAATAACCTGTTAGTAGAAAATCTCTATTCCTAGGGTACCAAAGGCCTAGATTAGGTGTGCCCTTAAGATATCTCAGAATCCTTTTGACTGCAGTATAATGAGACTCTTTAGGGCAGGCTTGGTACCTAGCACAGACACATGTAGCATACATAATATCTGGTCTACTAGCTGTGAGATATAGTAGAGAACCAACTATTCCTCTATACAAAGTCTCATCAACAAGTTTACCTGCATCATCTTTGCATATAGGCATACTTGTCCCCATAGGAGTTCTCATGATGGAGGATGACTCCATACCATACTTTTTGATTAATTCTTTAGTAAACTTTGACTGGGATATGGACAAGCCATCATCAGTCTGTCTTACTTGGAGTCCCAAGAAGAACTTCAGTTCCCCCATACTGCTCATCTCAAACTTCCCTTGCATAAGTTTGGCAAACTTTTTACAAAGGTTGTTTTCAGTAGATCCAAAGATTATGTCATCAACATAGATCTGTACTAAGATGATCTTGCCTTTGGATTCCCTAAGGAATAGAGTTTTGTCAATTTTTCCTCTTGAGAATTTATTCTCAATAAGGAAAGTAGATAGGGTTTCATACCAAGCCCTTGGGGCTTGCTTTAACCCATACAAAGCTTTTCTAAGCTTATAAACATAATCAGGTTTAAGAGGATCTACAAAACCTGATGGCTGCTCTACATATATTTCTTCTTTAAGATCACTATTCAGAAATGCTGACTTCACATCCATCTGGTATACCTTGAAGTCTTGATAGGCTGCATAGGCAAGGAACATTCTGATTGCCTCCAGCCTTGCTACTGGGGAAAGGTTTGATCAAAGTCAATCCCTTCTTCCTGCCTGTATCCTTTAGCAACCAATCTTACTTTATTTTTCACTATTACTCCATTCTCATCCAACTTGTTCCTGTAGATCCATTTTGTCCCAATTATATTGTGGCCTCTTGGTTTAGAAACAAGCTCCCAGACATTGCACCTTCTGAATTGATTCAGCTCCTCTTGCATAGCATCAGTCCAGTGTAGGTCTTGGATGGCTTCTTCAAACTTCTTAGGCTCCATTTGTGACAGGAAACTTGAATGCAAAACTGTGCTTTGACTTCTGCTTCTAGTCTGCACTCCCTGTCTTGGACCACCTATTATCTGATCAGTTGGATGGTCTCTTAAATATCTTGTAGCTGGAGGAAGATTCCCTTCTGGTTGAACATCTCCAGCTCCTTCATTATGCTGAACCTCTTGGTTTTCTTCATCTTCTATTATGTCTTGTACTCCCCCTGGACAATATCCTTCATTTTTCAATACTCCATCTTCCCTTAAAGCTTCAGCAATGGAGAGCTTGTCCATTCCTTTGCTTATACATGTTGAGTCATTTGATCTACAAGACAACTCACAGTTGATTAATCTTATTTCATCAAACACAACATGCACAGATTCTTCAACAACTTGAGTAGTCAAGTTGAAGATTCTATAGGCCTTACTATTTGTGTTGTACCCAACAAATATCCCATCCTGGGATTTGGCAGCAAACTTAGTCAAATATGACTTACCATTGTTAAGTATATAGCATTTGCAACCAAAGATTCTGAAGTAGGATAGATTTGGTTTTCTACCTTTCATAATCTCATAGGGAGTCTTTTTGTGGCTCTTGGTGATAGAAGCCCTATTGATCACATGACAAGCAGTGTTTACTGCCTCAGCCCAGAAATATTCTGGTAGAGAGGTGTCACTCAATAGAGTTCTACCAGCTTCAATTAATGTTCTATTCTTTCTTTCAGCAATTCCATTTTGCTGAGGTGTTCTTGGTGAGGAGAACTCTTGGAAAATCCCAAAGTCTTCACATAACTTTGTCATGCTTTCAGATTGAAACTCAGTACCATGGTCACTTCTGATTTTGACCACTGTACTATTCAGTTCATTCTGAATTTGCTTTACAAAATTAAGTAAGACACTTGGGGTTTCAGATTTCTGTCTCAGAAAGAACATTCATGTAAATCTAGAATAGTCATCTACAACCACAAAAGTGTAGACCTTCCTACCTAGACTATGAACTGGCATAGGACCAAAAAGATCCATATACAAGAGGTATAAGCACCTCACAGAATCCTTGTTTTCAAGGCTTTGAAAGGAGGATTTTGTCTGCTTGCCCTTTTGACAAGCTGAGCATATCCCTTCCTTCATACACTTAACTTGAGGACCATTCCTCACTAACTCTTTGATAAAGAGTTGGCCAATTGTCTTGTAGTTAAGATGAGCCAATCTCTTGTGCCACTTAACACAATGAGAAGCATTGTCATCAGCTACAAGACAGATGGGAGAAGCTTTATTCTCACATACAAAATTAAGACAATATACATTTCTCTTCCTATACCCAGTCAAAATGATCTCTTGATCACTTGACATTTTGATATGACATCCATCCTTAACAAATGAAATGTCATATCCTAAATCACTCAGCTGGCTTATGCTTATTAGATTATGTTTCAAACCTTTTACATAAGCCACTTGGGTGATAGTAATTAGGTTAGAAGAAATGTTACCAAACCCTTTGATGACTCCTTTTTCAGATCCATCAAAGATCACTTTAGGTCCATCTTTGACAGATGAATACTCCTTCAGCAGCCCCTTTGTTCCAGTCATGTGCCTGGAACAACCACTATCCAAGTACCATATAGGGGCATGGTTACTTGGATTCACCTGCAACACAGATTTACTTACCCTTAGAACCCAAGCAAGTCTTGGGTCCTTGGTTCAAGTTAGCATTAATAAAGCTACCATTATTTCTTCTAACAGGTAGACTATTGTTCTTTCTAACACTTGTGTTATACCAGCAGTCTAGTGCAAAATGGCCTCTCTTGCCACAGCACCAACATTCAAACCTATTGTATCTAGTTCTAGATACATCCTTGACAAAAGAATTTATGTCCATTGCTGGTGCTGCAGCAGCTTCACCCACTGATTTTTTATAACCATTGGGTTTATGAACATGGGTAGGCCTGTTGGCATTTACACCCTTATTTTTCAGAACATTAGACTTAATATGACCATGAATATTTTCATGATCATATAGGTTAGAAGGCACTTCCACCTTTCTAAACTTAATAGGGACTGAAAAGTTCAGTGGCTTGACAGGAGCTTTGCCTTTCCTCTTGAATTGGCCAGCCCTGGAGTTACCTTTGAATCCTAATCCTGCCTTACCCTTTTGATTCACAAATTCATCAATCAAGGGTAAGACAGACTTTGGCTTAGAGTAACTAGCCACTAAATCTTTTTCAATTCTTAGTCTGGCCTCCAGACTCTTCACTTGATCATTGGTATAATTAATTGTGCCCATCTGAATAATAGTTATATTCTTCAGCTTGGCAATTTCATTTAACTTTTGATCAATTACTTTCTCTAACTCAATTGCAGCTACCCTTAGTTCAGCAATTTCATGAGCTTGAGATTTAACCAGGTTCTTGCTTTTCTTAAGGTCCTGCAACAAGTCCCCATACTTATCTATCAATTGATAGACATCTCCTTCAGATTCAGATGCATCAACATCACTTGATGCAGATGTAGCTGATTCTGTACTTGTACTACAAACAGATTTCATAGAAGGACATTGTACCTTATTAGGACCAGACTGATTCTGGCATATGTCCTCTTCTGATCCTGCCATTAGTCCCATGCACTGATGATCCTCTTGATCATAGATGGAGTCTAGCAACTGCAGAAACTCCTCTTCTTCAGATACAGCACATAGTCCAATATATGCTTCTGCTTCAGATTCTGACTCTGAAGTTGACTGATCTGTTAGGCTCTTATCCTTCTTTGCAACAAAGGATTTCTCCTTCTTGCCCTTTTTATGAGTCTTTTTCTTGTCTGAAGACTCTTTTCTCTTATCAGGATAGTCAGCCACTACATGTCCAAGTCTATTGCAACAATAGCAGACAATCTTTGAAGTAGTAGCCTTGCTGGGCTTTGATCTGCTCTTTTCTTTCCTTGATGACTTTTTCTTCTGATAATAGTCATCAACTTGCTGTGAAGTAGAGGGCTTAGACTTCCACCGCTTCTTCTTCAAGAACCTTTGGAATTGCCTTGTGAATGCAGTAAAGTCTGCATCTGAATCACAGCTTTCTGAACCCTGATTATCTGAATTTTCTGAACTGACTTCTGCAATTTCCTTAGGATGGGATGGTGATATCCTCCTATTCTTTCTGATGGATTCTGCATTGAATGCCACAGTCTTTTCTCTATGCTCTCCTCTTGAATTCTTTACCTCCTTCCTCACCAAAAGTTGCATTTCATAGGATAGCAGCTTTCCAAACAAGGTGGGAGGAGAGATCTCTGCCAATTTAGCCACTTCTCTTATGGCACAGATCTTTGTGTCCCAATCCTTTGTTAAGGATCTCAAGAATTTGTCATTCAGTTCATAAGTACTGAAGACTCTTCCATAGGACATTAGCTCATTCACAATTCTATAGAATTTCTTATAGCACTCAGTTATGCTATCAGATTTTCCTTGTCTAAAACTTTCATATTCCTGATTGAGCATAGATTTCCTGTCCTGTCTTACTTCTTCTGATCCCTCCATGTAGACAATCAATGTGTCCCACATTTCTTTGGAGGTCTTGCAGTGAATCAGATTCTGAAATGTTGAATCATCTATGGCACTTACAATAATGTTCTGTGCTCTTTTATCCATGGTTGCCAAAATGATTTCATCCTTGGTCATTTCAGAATAACTCTTTGGAGTTTGAATATTAGCATCAAGAACTGATACCTTCATTGGAATGAAGGGTCCTTCCTGAACTGTGATGTATATTTTTGGGTCAGATGCCTCCATAAACAACCTGACTCTTTCTTTCCAAATTCCAAAGATTTCCTTCTTGTATATGGGTAATTTCATAAACCCTAGCTCCTTATGATTCTCTCCAGAACCCATCTTCTTGAATCTTGATTCTGCCTTTCAGATCTACCTCAGACTGTTAAGTCCTTTTTGAGGAACCTCCCTCTGATACCACTTGATAGTTTTACTTTCAAGACAACCTAAACACCTAGAGGGGGGGGGGGGTGAATAGGTTCTAATTGCTTGTTCAAATTTTTAGGCAGAATTCAATTACAAAAATTAAAACATCCAGCACAGCATTCACAGACATTTAATCATCACAGATTGCACAATGTTTTATAGTGGTTCCCCAAGGTCTGGGTACATCCACTTTCCCCCTTCACCTATCTAGCAGTATGCTAGATTCGGCCAAACTTCCACTATTCTCAGATCCTCAGATCCAACAGCTCAGAACCTGGATAGGTTCCTACAACTCAGGCACAACAGCCCTACCTCAGCCTTGCCACAAGGCCTACAACTCAGAGAAGAACCTTCTCCTACACTCAGGCAAACAGCCCTACCACTCAGAGATTAACTCTCCTACACTCAGCCTTTATATCACAGGCTTACAACTCAGATCTGTGTAAAACAGATCCTACAGAAATTTAGAAAAGAAGTTTTAATGTCTTGCCTTTGTTGAGAGAGAAGAGAACAAGATAATTCTTGATCAGCTGATGAAATCAACTGAATCTGAGCTTTATTCAAAGCTTCTTGAATCTGAACTTAGCTGAGTTGATTTCCAAACAGCTTCTTGAGAAACCACTGATGGCTTCCTTCTTCTTATTCAAAATGGGTGGATCCCTCTCTATCCAACACCTTTGATGATACTTCTGAATTCTTGTTAGAACTCTTCTTAGATCGATCCTGAGATCGTCTTCTTAGCTCTTCTGATGAAGATCTTCTTTAGTGTATTACACCTTCTTGATTTGATTTCTCAATTTGATTGCCAAAGTTCAATCTTCTCATTACCTCTTTACTTCTCTCTGAATCTGTCTATTTATAGATCTTCTTAATGGTAACCGGCTGATCCGGTTTATAACTGTCTTTTGACAAGTCTGACAACATCAGTTAACTGGCTGCAACCCACAGCTGTCAAGTCTTCAAACAGATCATGTGCCTTAGTCTTGGTCAGCAATGTGTTGAGACAGACTGTCAGGAAGTGTCGAGACCAACTGTCTGTATGCGTCGACACAAGTAACTTTTGTGTCGACACAGCCTTTGATGATGTCGACAAGTTTGCCTTTAAGTCGACACAGCTTCTTCAGAGAATAACTTGGTCTTGACTTTGCAGTGTGTCGACACAAGTCCTGTGTGTCGACACAGTGGTTGTAGATTCAGAACTCAGTATGTGTTGACTTAGTCTTCTGGTGTCGACACAAGTATTGTCTACTTCTGTCAATGTGTGTCGACTCTGTCTCATTGTGTCGACACAGCCTCCCAGTGTCGACACAAATGTGGTCGACTATCTTCCTGTGAGTCGACACTGCTTCCCAGTGTCGACACAAATATGGTCGACTATCTTCCTGTGAGTCGACACTGCTTCCCAGTGTCGACACAAATGTGGTCGACTATCTTTCTCTGTGTCGACACAGCTTCCTTCAAGTGTCGACACAAATATTCTGAAGTGTCGACACTGTTTCTTCAGGTGTCGACACATGGACTTAGAATATTTTTCTGCATTCTTTAACACTTCTTCACCTGCACATGTCAACTTAAAACAACATCAAATACACCTTGATGTATATCATTGAGCTAAGTTGGGCTTCTTCAAATCAGGTACACATTTTCCAATGTACCCAACACCAGTGTAACCAATCGGGCCACAAACGACATTATTGCTCGCAGTTAGGAGGAGATGCTCCCCCTATTTTTCCTCTGGCATCCCCACAAGGATGAGGATAAGGTCGTGGTCGAGGACGAAGACCACGAGGAAGGAATCCCTAACCTGCTAGAGAGCAGGTGTTTGCTCTGGACATGACTCAGGAGCTGAATCCTCAAGATATGATTTCAGGTATGTCATGATTTGATTATTACAATTATAAGAATTCGTCCTTAGGTTGCCTAAGTTGTGCTGTGAACTTAGCATTGAGGTGTTATAATTTGGTACTTAGGCACCGTGACTGTAAGTGAGAAACCAGCTCACACCTTATTTGATAGCGGTGTCACGCATTCGTTTGTCTTGCCGGACTTCGTAAAAGACTTAATGTAAGACCCCCCCCCCCCCCCAGAACACAAGACATGGCCGAGGGGAGTCTTATGCCCAAAATAGCCACCTTACGGTAGTGCCAACACACGGGTCGACCTATACCACAAGACGTCTATCCTGCCGGCTAAAACCAATGTCATCATTGCCAACCCAGCATAAGAACATGAGCAGAAGTAAAAATCCACATAAGTACAGAGTCCAAAATGAATACATCAAATAAAAAGAAGCAACCAAGGCTTCTATAATATCAGAGTACATCATGCCAAAAAGGATACAAAATGAGTCTCTCAAAAAATCACATCAGTCACTGACGGCAGTAATGGTATCATCACTTCAGACCCTATCGTCCTTGCCTGGCTGTCCTCTTACATAACCTGTTGTTGCGGGGTTTCCTCCTAAAAAGGAAGACTTAACAACCGTTAGTCAAAAAGACTAAGTGGCTATCACATCTGCTCCCCCGACGACTCTTGGGCATCGAGCGGAGAAAAGAAGAGGGTACAATATATATATAAAGAGTAGTACAAGTAGGTGTTATAAGGCTAATCAATATCAGAGTATACATCAGAATATCAGGAATAACTACAACCATTTATACTAGTAGTTGTACCATCAACAGTAGTGAACAAGTATGAATAATCAACAAGAAGTAACTTAACTTATATGAATGCTCATACAGACATATAAGTTAAGGATCGGCTTAATAGTAAAGTAACTCGCCATATAAGAGTGCTCATACAAACTTTTATGATGAGGATCTTGTGTATGTAATGCAATGCAATATTATGAATGCAATACAATTACTCACCCATGCTCACACACATACAACTGCTATGTCGACACATACTTGTAGTTCCCACTTTTTGAGCAGGTAGCAAACCTCTCAGGCGCCATCCGTCATGGCCAGATGGTGACAGTGAAACGGTCTTTCCACTACAAAGTAGGCATCCACACAACCAAGCCTAGGCCTCTGTACGCCTCAATGCTAAGATCACACAATAAAGCTAACATGCGTACTATGGCTCAAAGGGGTCTCGGGTAGATGTGCACCAAGAACGAATCCTTTCGCTGGCTTATCATCATGGAACGAAAGGAGCCTAAGGGAATGTATCACCAAAGGACCAAAGCCTAACCATCCACTAGCATAGAAGAAGCCTTGAGAGTGAGCACCGAGGACCAAAGCCCCGCTGTGCAAGTATATCTGCCAACTCCTGTCGGTGTGATGACTAGCGAGCCCGTAGACCTGTCATACTATCCTTAACCCAGGATTACGACAATGCGTGTCAACTCACACCACATGCATTTCATATATAAGGGCTCCACACTGAGTCCCTTTTATTTATTCATATCTCGTGCTCAACAGCACGCAAGGGCTCCACACCGAGTCCCTTATCAACACATCATTCCAGTGCGGCAAACACACACTCACTTCTAACCCATCCACATTTTCATACCACACAAGGGTTCTTTATTTACATAGGTGGCAAGCCACCTTACACAACATACCAATCCTACGCTGGTACCCGTAGGGAGACTCAACTCTATGTAGTGGATTATTATACACATTCATCTAATCATCATATCACATGTCCATGCATTAACCTCATCCAATTTCTTCTTAAAGTCAAGCATTCACAATCAATTATGCTTCCATAGGAATATCATTTGTTCAATCAACGTATCAATTTATTTGTTCTCTAGCTTACCCAAACCATTTGTTTGTCGACATCCTTCAAACCGTTGTTACAATCGTGTTCCACCAAACCATTTGTTTACATAAGGATCTATCAACTAAATCCCATAAATCATTTGTTTAACACAATCAACAATAGTTTAAGTTCAGCAAACCATGTGCAAACCTCAACATTAATTTACTATGACTTATCTACCAAGTTCAAACTCAGTTCTACACTAACCTGAGAATAATATGTACACAAGACTTGATTGTACAGCAACTTCTACTAGACATTCTCGAGTCTACTGGACTCGTATGAAAATGGGTAACCACCCGTTAGAAAGTTCTTTCCAAGGGATACGACTTTTGTGTTTAGTTGAAAGCCCGAATCTGGTCGTATCATACCCAAAAATGGCCATGAAGTTAGCTGCGCACAAAAAATAGATTTCTGCACACATCTTAAAGCAAGATGAACGACATCAGTTCATCTTCTTCCTTTAGACATTTATTCAAAGTTATGTACAGAACTTCCTCCTCCCTTATACCCTCATTAGACCATTTCTCTTCACAAAACCTAGTCCACCATCTTCACAAAGAAGAGAGGGGAGGTTGAAGACATCAAATATCTAAGGCATAAGCCCTAGCATGGTCTCTACCTAGGAGATCTTCATCTTACAATTCAAACTCTTTTGAGTCGACATCTCTCCTAGAAAATAACTACAGATCTAACACCAAGGGAGAGGGTAGGAAGCACACCTCGTTTCCAGCGGTTCCAGCCATGGATCTCGTCACTCTCCTTGGCGGCATCTTCTTTTATGTTGGTGTTGTTCTTCACGGAAAAAGAGAAGGGAAGGTTTTCCTCTAGAAATCGCCTTTGACAATTCTTCTCCATCGGGCTTGGCAAGGATAACTGCTTGGATGAGAATGGCGAAGTGACAGCTAGGGTTTCCCGTAAGTCACCTTTTATAATGAGAAATTAGGGTTAACTGCTTTGCCACGTGTCGGCCTGAAATTAGACCGCCATTATTATTAAAAATTAAGTCTTATCGAATGGACCGGTCCAAATAAGTCAATAGGCGCCAATCCCGAAACCGGTTGAGTCCATAAACGCAAGACAGTGAATCCCGCCTGGGTTGAAAATATGTCAAGTCAAATTTGTCGCGTATAGCATACCCACTCTACGAATCATCGAGATTTGTCATGATCACTCGACGCCTTGTGTAAGTACAACAGTTCTAAGATAAAATCATCGAGTATACTTCCTTTACTCGACGAATCGTCGAATGGCATCGAGTGCACTCAATGCACTCGATGCCTATATCATCCAGAATATTTCTAAGTCAAAAGCATTGAGTGCGTTTAGACAACTCAATGACGTGTTGACTTCACTCAACGCCATCAGCAACTAGAATTGATTTAAGTTAAAAGCATAAAGTTCACTTCCCAATACTCGACGAATCGTCGAGTGGCATCGAGTGCACTCAATGCACTCGTTACCAACAGTTCTCAGAATAATTCTAAGAAAAATACGTTGAGTGGTGTTGAGTCCACTCAACGCCTCAGCTTTGTCCGTCGAATGGCATTGAGTGGTGTTGAGTCCACTCAACTCCTCAGCTTAGTCCGTTGAATGGAGTTGAGTGGTGTTGAGTCCACTCAATGCCTCAGCTTATTCGTCGAATGGCATTGAGTGGTGTTGAGTCCACTCAATGCCTTAGCTTATTCGTTGAATGGCGTTAAGTGGTGTTGAGTCCACTCAACGCCATGAGTCCAGAAAAAATTTTAAGTACAATTTCGTCGAGTAGTGCTGAGTCCACTCAACGCCTCAGCATCTAGAGTACTTCTAAGTTATAATTCGTCGAATGGCGTCGAGTGCACTCAATTCACTCGACGCCTTCTGTTCTATAATTATTCTAAGTAAAATATGCTCTATTCGTTAAGTCCAGTTGACTCACTCGACGCTTCCCGAGCCTGAGTCAATTCTCTCGACTCAAAATGCGTCCGAGGGGACTAGCGCGAAATGGGATGTTACACTTAAATGACATGCAATACTTCACTGGTATCACTTGGAGAGTACGCCTCCCACACGGCTCCGAGATGACGTCGTCCGCCAAGTGCGACTTGGAAGTATACATTGGAGAAAAGATTTTTGAAAGCCCTGTGACGGTGTTTAGAATGCCAGAATTTGATCTTATTCTAGGCATGACATGGCTAGATTGTCACCATGCTAGAATTGATTGTGCGGCGAAACAAATCACTTTGAGGCATTGAGACTCTGAAATCGTCTTCCAAGGTATTAAATTCGTGCCTCGAAGGTTGTTGTCGTCGATTCAGGCCCTTAAAACTCATATGAAAGGGGATGAGGTATACATGATATGCTTCGAACTAAAGGAGACAGCGACGAGCATGGAAGATGTGCGGGTTGTGCGGGACTTCCCTGAAGTATTTCCCGAGAAGCTGCTAAGACTACCCCCATATAGAGAAGTGGACTCTCAAATTAAACTAGTACCGGGTGCCAATCCTATCTCTCGTACCCCTTATCGAATGGCTCCAAAGGAACTCGCTGAGTTTAGAGTTCATTTATAGGAGTTAGTAGAATCATGGTTTGTTCGCCCTAGTTCGTCATCCTGGGGAGCCCTTGTTTTTTTGTTAAGAAGAAGGACGGATCACTACGATTATGCATAGACTATCGGGAACTCAACTGACTAATAGTGCGGAACACCTTCCTCTACCCCGGATCGATGAGTTGTTCGATCAGTTAGTGGGAGCACATTGGTTTTACAAATTGGTTCTGCGCTCAGGGTACTATCAGTTTAAAATACAAGAGGAAGATATCCTGAATACAGCATTTAGCTCGAGATATGGTTTTTACGAGTTCACGATAATGTCGTTTGGGCTCACAAATGCCCCTTCTGCGTTCATGATTTTGATGAAGAGGGTGTTTGAACCATATTTGGACGTCTTTGTCATCATCTTCTTTGATGACATTTTGGTTTACTCGAAGATGGATGAGGAGCATGCTGAACACTTAGCTTTAGTTTTGAAGAAACTAAAAGAGCATTCCCTGTTTACTAAGTTCAGCAAGTGCGAGTTCTGGCTCCGAGAAGTTGCCTTCTTGGGCCATCTGATTAGTGGTGCTAGATTAGCGGTAGACCCGACCAAGGTACGCGTCGTGAAGGAATGGTCGCCCTTGAAGTCAGTGGCTGATGTACAAAGCTTTCTTGGACTTGATGGATATTATCGCAAGTTTGTGAAGGGATTTTCAAAGATTGCACTTCCTCTTACTACCCTAACAAAGAAAGGTGTGCCATATGAGTGGACACCCCAGTGTGAGATTGCATTTCAAGAGCTGAAGGATAGACTTACAACCGCACCCATCCTAGCTCTTCCATTAGTAAAAGAAGGATTTCAAGTTTACACTGATGTGTCCTACCAAGGGATAGGGGCAGTATTGATGCAACATGGGCACGTGATCACTTATGCTTCAAGGCAGTTGAAGAAGCATGAGGTTAATTACCCAATGCATAATTTGGATTTGGGAGCAGTGGTGTTCGCCTTAAAGGTTTGGAGGCATTATTTATATGGCATCCACTACGAGATCTTTTCAGATCATAGGAATTTGAAGTATGTTCATACTAAAAAGGAGTTGAATTTGAGGCAGCGGCGGTGGTTAGAATTTTTGTGTGATTGCGAGTTTACAATGAACTACCACCCCGGGAAAGCGAACTTTGTAGCAGATGCTTTGAACAGAAAAGTACCAGGGTCGAGCCCTGAGTCTCAGATGATGAGTATGGAATTGGCTCGAGTGCTCGAGGAGATAGAGATCGCGTTGGTGTACAAGGATCATTCTAAAAAGTATACTGAGTACTTAACTTCTATGAGTATAGTTTGTGATATTCGAGATTGAATTCGGGTAGGGAAAGGGAAGGATACTGCCCTGGCCCTTGTGATTAAGACAATTGAGGATGGATGTATTGAAGAGTATACTTTGAAGGACGGCCTTGTTCATTTCCATGGCAGGCTCTACATTCCCAAGGGCGGAGAAATACGGGATGATATCTTAAGAGAGACACATTTCTCTAAGTATTTGGTGCATCTCGGGATTTCCAAGATGTATAGTGACTTGAGAAAGACCATGTTTTGGCCAGGGATGAAGAAGGATGTCACATACTATGTTACACACTGTAAGGCTTGTCAGAAGGTGAAGGTGGAGTCTAAGAGCCCTATAGGATTGTTACAATCATTGCCCGTTCTGGAGTGAAAAATTTGAAGATATCTCCATAGATTTAGTTCACAATCTTCCCCGATCACGATCGGGGAATGACTCAGTTTGGGTGATAGTGGATTGCTTGACTAAGTTTGCCAGGTTTATCCCAATGAGGAACGAGGCGCATGTGGATATATTGGTACGTCTCTTCGTGGAACAGTTTGTATGGTACCATAGAGTGCCTAAGACGATAATCTCCGACCGTGATGGTCGCTTTACCTCTAAGGAATGGAAGGCAGCTCAAGCGTATTTGGGTTCTCGCCTTACCTTTAGCATGAACTTTCATCCTCAAATGGACAGCCAGTCTGAGAGGACCATCAGAACTATGGAAGATCTATTGAGGTTGGGTGTATTGGATAGAGGAGAGCCGTGTGAAAGGCTCTTACCACTGGTGGAATTTTTGAAAAAACAATAGTCATCAAGCTAGCATCGGGATGGCACCGCACAAAGCGCTTTATGGAAGGAGGTGTAGAACACCTTTATCATGGGTACAGGATGAAGACTCGAAGATTTTGGGAATCGATTATATAGATGACACCGATTCTATGGTTAGATTGATACGAGATCACATGCTTGAGGCTCATAGTCAGCAGGCAAAGTATTATAGCATGAAGCACAAGATGGTGGAGTTTCAAGTGGGTGATAAGGTGTTCTTAAAGATCCGACTGATGCATGGAGTGTCACGTGTGCGTGGTAGGAGGAAGAAGCTCAGCCCGAGATATGTGGAGCCTTATGTTATATTGGAAAGAATTGGCCATTTGGCCTATCGGCTGGAGCTACCACCAGAGCTGGAAAATTTGCACGACATCTTCCATGTGTCGTCGCTTCGGAAAGCAATTCTACGGCCCGATCAGACTGTCCCTGCTACAAGTGGAGTAGTGGAAACTTATAGATCTGTCCGATTAGAGCCGGTACGGATAGTGGACACCGAGACAAGGAGCTTGCGTCGAAAAAGTGTTCCTTTGGTTAAAGTCCTGTGGTCTAATCATGGGAAAGAGGAATACATTTGGGAGCTGGTGGGCTTGATGCAGAAGCACTGCCCGGAGTTTTTTCCCCAAGGTACTCTTAAAATCATACTTATATTTTTCATGCTTTACCTCCCCCATAGACATAGCCTGATTTCGGGGACGAAATTTTTTATTTTGTTTATACGATTTATAACGTCCCATTTCGCGCTAGACCCCTCGCACGGGTTTTGAGTCGGGAAAGTTGACTCAGGCTCGGGGTGCACTGGTAGCAGGCATTGAGTGATACTCTACACATGAGAAGAAATGGACTTAGAATTATACTGGTTTTAGAAGGCGTCGAGTGCGTTGAGTTGTCTCAACGCCATTCGACGAGGCATTGAGTGATACTTGACGCCTAAGAAGAAATTGACTTAGAATAATTCTGGATTCGGGAAGCGTCGAGTACGCTGAGTGAACTCGATGCCACTCGACGAAGTGTCGAGTGATACTTGACTTACTCAACGCTTTGACTTAGAAAATTTCGAGACTCAACGAGGAGTTGAGTGATCACGACGCTTTCAACGCAGCACTGAGTGATACTCGACGATCTCAACGCTTTGACTTAGAAAATTACGGGTCTCAACGAGGCGTTGAGTGATCACGACGCTTTCAACGCAGCTTTGAGTGATACTCGACGATCTCAACGCTTTGACTTAGAAAATTATAGGACTAAATGAGGCGTTGAGTGATCATGGCGCTTTCAACGCAGCGTTGAGTGATACTTGACAATCTCAATGTTTTGACTTAGAAAATTACGGGACTCAACGAGGCGTTGAGTGATCACGACGAATTTCGATGATTCGTCGAGTGTGTATAGGTATATTTGTTGATTTTGACTTAGAGCATTTTCGACCCAGACTGTGTTTACTGGTTCATATATACAGGTTGAACTGGGTTCGAGAAATGTGCCAAATGACTCATGTGGACTGGTTTCTTCAACAAGACTTGTTTTAAGTAATAATGGGAGGTCCAATGTTAGGGTGACACGTGGCAAAGCAATCTAACCATAATTCTTCTTATAAAAGGAAACATGCAAGAAAACCCTAGCCGTCACTTCACTTTTCTTGCCGAGCCATTACCTGTGCCGAACCCGACGGAGGAAGAGAAGTCGCCAGAGTCGGATTTCTGGAGGAAAAGCTCTCCATCTTCGTGAAGAACAATGTCGTTGAGGAGAGTGATAAGATCCATGGACGGAAATGAGGTGAGCTTCCTACCCCCTCCCATGGTGCTAGATCTTTAGTTATAATGTTGGAGAGATGTCGACTCACAGGAGTTGGACTTGTGCGAGATGAAGATCTCCTAGGAAGAGAACATGTTAGGACCTCGTCCTAGAAATTAGTTATCTTCAACCTCTCCTCTCTTCTTTGTGAAGATGGTGGAATGGTTTCGTAAAGAGGAAGGGTCTATTAAGGGTGAATAAGGGAGGAGGAAGTGTTGTATGTGGTTTTAATTAAATGGCTAAATGAATAAGATGAACCGATGTCGTTTGTTTTGCTTTAAGATGCGTGCATAAATCTATTTTCTGCATGCAGCGGACTTCGAGGGCGTTTTCGAGTATGATACGACCAGATCTAGGTCTTGGGCTGAACACAAAAGTTGTATTCCTCGGAAATACTTTTCCAACGGATAGTTATAAGTTTTCATAGGAGCTTCGTAGCTCCTGGAATGTCTAGTCAAAGTTGCTGTATGGTAACAACTTATGTGCAGGATGCTTTCCGGTTAGTGTATAACCGGTTTTGGACTTGGTAGAAGAAACATAGCAAGAGGATGTTGAGGATTAGATGAGCCTGATTATATGTAGCCGAAATAAATAAATGGTTTGGAAGAATTTAATAAACAAATGGTTTGGGGAAATTAGTGACAAATGAATTGATAAGGTTTGGTTGTACAAATGGCTACTTGTGAAATCCTATAAGGATGCGCACGATTGTAATCTGATGAATGATATAAGTTTTGAAAGAGGGTGTGGTGCCTGATGATTGAATATGTAATATATACTTATGTTATCATGTTTGATGAATACGTGAAGGGTGAATATTTTGTGGTCATAAGTATATGAAAGCTTAATTGTTTGTGAATGCTTGATTATAAGGAAAGAATCGGACGAGGTAAATCTCATGGCCTTGAAAATGTTGAATCGTGATCTCAAGTATTGGATAGGATAATTTGTATAGTCCATTGCTTAGAGTGTGTCTCCCTACGGGTAGCAGTGTGGGATTGGTACGTTGTATAAGGTGGCTTGCCACCTGTGTTGATGTTGAACCCTTGAGTGCTTGGGAGCACGGAAATGTGAAAGGGTGTGAGTATTTGACCGCACAGGATTGGTAATGATGATAAGGGACTCAGTGTGGATCCCTTGAGTGTTTCTAAGCACTGGATTGGTAATGATGAAAAGGGACTCGATTGGAGCTATTGGATGGCTGATGGAAAGTCCATGTGAATTTGCATGCGGTGTGAGTTGACATGCGGTGTCATAATCCTAGGTTAAGGATAGTGCGCCAAGTCTACAGGCTCTCCAGTCATCACACTAACGAGAGTTGATAGATAGAATTTGGATGGTTGGGCTTGTTCCTCAGTGCTCATTCTCGGGGCTCCTTCCGTGCCAAGTGGACGGTTGGCTTGGTCATGTGGTGATACGCTCCCATAGGCTCCTTCTGTGCCACACAAATGGACAATTTGGGTTGTGTTCTTGGTTCACATCTACCCAAGATCCCTGTGAGTCATAGTACGCATGGAGCTCCACTGTTGTGTTCTTAACATTGAGGTGTACGGAGGCCTAGGTCAGGTAGTGTGGAGACCAGCCTAGTTATGGAAAGCCCGTTTCACTGTCACCGTCTGGCCACGATGGATGGCGCCTGAGACGTTAGCTACCTGCTAGAAAAGTGGGAACTACAAGTCTATGTTGACATAGCAGTGTGTGTGTGAGAGAGAGAGTATGGGGGAGTCATCATGTTGCATTCATAACATTACATTGCACCGCATAAGATCCTTATCAAATAAGTTTGTATGGGAACTCTTATATGATGAGTTATTTTACTGTTAAGCCGATCTATAACTTATTAATCTGTATGAGCATTTTTATAAGTTAAGTTACTTTCCTGTTGTATCTCTATATATACTTGATGGATGGATATATTTGGGTAGAACTGCTAGAGTAGAATGATGTTAATGATGTTATATAATGTTGTTATTACCACTCATAATATGTAGAGATATACCATCTGCTTGTTATTACTGCCTATATATATTGTACCTTATTCTTTTCTCCGCCCGGTGCCTGAGAGTCGTCGGGGGAGCAGATATGATAGCCACTTATTCTTTATGACTAACGGTTGCTACATCTTCCATTTTAGGAGGAAACCCCATAGATAGAGCAATAATAGGTTTTGCAGGAGGGCAGCTAGGCCAGGATTACAGGGTCTGATATGACGTTACCATCGCTGTCATCAATTACGGATGTGAGTTTTGAGTGACTCATATTGTAGCCCTTGGGGAAATTTTTGTACTCTAATATTGTAGAAGTCGTCGTTGCTTCTTATTATTTTTATACTTATTGGACTTATATACTTGTGTGGATTTTGACTTCTGTACTTCTCTTTATGTTGGTTTGGCATGGAATATATTGGATTTAGCCGACAGGATAGGCGTCTTGTAGTATCGATCAACCCGTGTGTTGGAGTTATCGCAAGGTGCCTTTTTTGGGCATAAGACTCCCTTGGGTCGTGTCTTGTGTTCTGGGAGTAGGGTCTTATATATTCTCACTGCCAACGTAGTATGAGCCTATCAGGGTCGCGAATAAGAGCATTTGGAGAATTTGGAAGATTGGACTATGTTGGTTTTACTCATGAGATGAGTGAAGGACTAGACATAGCCAGGCGTTGAGTGCATTGAGACCACTCAGCACCTTTGTTGAGTCAAATGTTGACTTATCGATTAAGCGCTGAGAGCATTGAGACCACTCGATGCCTTCGTCGAGTCAAATGTTGACTTGTCTAAATAGGCGTTGAGTGCATTGAGTTCACTCAACGATTCGTCGAGTCAAGTGTTGATTCGACGAGTCTAAGTCAGGCGTTGAGTGCATTGAGTTCACTCAACGATTCGTCAACTCAAGGGTTAATTCGACGAGTCTGTCTTAGGCATTGAGTGCGTTGAGTTCACTCAATGATTCGTCGAGTCAAGCATTGATTCGACGAGTCAAGCGCTGAGTGCATTGAGTCCACTCGACTCTTCGTTGAGTAAAATGTTGATTCATCGAATATCGACGTGTATACACAACGAATTCTATTTCGTCCGGTTTATTTCCTTTAAGTCAAGTTCGGCGTGGTCTACTGTTCTGGGTAGGCTCGGTACTCAGTGTAAATACGATATGTATAGTAAACCAAAAAAAATAGTGATAGACATATAAGTCTTTGACCTAATCGCAAGTCAGCTTATTATCCCTCGCGATAGAACTATTCTGCCAAAGTCATTGACGTTGATCTCGCCGCCGACCGACTGCCGACCTTGTATGTTGTCGGAAAGTGTTTCCAAGGCTTCGTACTTTTCTCCGTCGCCGAACCTATTTCCGGTGAGTGTCGCTGCCGCCTATTCTAGAACAGGCCTAGCAGTCTGTGAAGATGTAGAGAACTTTCTTCCAACCTAGATCTTGTGTGACAAGAGTCTAAGGGTTCTGCCACTCATATGGATCATCTGCAGAGGTGTAGAAATTATTCTGTGCTCAGAACTCTAGCCATAGTTGACCGAGAAATTTCTTGGAGCATCTTGGTTGAGTAGCGACTCAATCCCGCAAAGGTAAATTTTATTTATAGCATTTTTATTTCTTGATCAATGTTCATTGCTAGATCCGAACTATTTTGGGTTTTCTTTATCCCCTATTTCCGCTGCGCACAAATGTTGTGACGTATAAGCAAAACCCAACAGTAATATCAGAGGGAGGTTACGTGATGATCATTATTTAAGAAGTTGCTAAATCAATTACGTGTAGATCTGGAAATTTAGAAGTGTTCTAAATGCCCAAATCTATTCTTGGAACCCCTCCAAGAATGCATGTGATTTCGTTGTGATATCTTAGTTGATATCCTCGTTACTCCTTAACAGTAACTGTCTCTCTTGTTGGTTTGTGAAACCAAGTGTGTGTTATATTTTGAATCTCACATAGAGAGACGAGCTTGTCTAATGTGTAAGTGGAGTTTGTGTTGATCATGTCTAGTGCATGTAAATCTGAAGATTTAGAAGGGTTCTAGATGTTCAGATTTAGCCCAGTTCATCAAGTGTTGATGATTTTATTGTGCACATCTAGGATGCATTTGGATTATGATTGCTGCAAGTTTTGTTTTATGGATGTGCACATTGGTTAATTGTTAACCATGATTAAGTGTTAATCATAAATCTAAAATCCCTTATGTAATATTAAGTATTCGGAGGCCTTCTGATGGATGACACTCTTCCTACCTCGATCGATGAAGTATGGGCTTGCCAAAGCAAGGTGTATTAATCTATCTTGGAAAGGGTGCGAGCGGATAATTGTGATATCCCACTATCGACATTGGGTCTAACTTAACTGGGTGACCTCAAGGGTTGAGTGCCAGAGGCATGGGGTAGGCATGCACCATATGATGGATGTGAATAAAGAGTTATTCACTAACCATACAAGAGTTGCATTGTGATGCAAACGGCAAGCGTTGGCTACCTAAATAACTACATTGTGAGAGAAAAGCCAAAGCTGACTCATAGTATTGGTGAAATACGGATCTTGTTCACTAAGAGAGTGACTCGCATAAACTCTCTGAATTGATATCGTGGGTTATCAGTTTGATAAAAATAGTGGGAGTTATTTTGATTAAAGTCCTAATTAAAATGATAAAATGTATTTTGAATTGTAGTACTAATTTTTCTCTACATGAATCCTTGTAGAATTTCTTTGGCAAGTGGATCTCATTCCACCCTGTCCCTCGGAACCATCCTTGAGAAGGAGATACTGAGTGGGACGAACTATTTGGACTGGTACAAGAACCTGAGAATTATTCTCAGGCAAGAGCATAAGCTTTATGTTTTGAAAGAGGAATCTCCTAATGAGCCTGTCGGGAATGCGTCCCGATCTGATAAAGATGCTTACAAGAAGTATCAGGATGACTCCTTGGATGTCGAATGCCTCATGTTGGCAACCATGAACTCTAAGCTCCGGAAGCAACATGAGAACATGGGTTGCAAGGAAATTGACGAGCATCTCAATAAAATATTTCAAGGGCAAGCTTGTCAAGAGAGGTTTGACGTCACCAAAGTGTTGTTTCAGTGTAAGATGGGAGCTCATGACCTTGTAGGGACCCACGTATTCAAGATGATTTGGTATATAGAGAATCTTGACAGTCTAGGCTTTCCTCTGAGCCAAGAGTTGGCTACAAACCTAATTCTGCAATCGTTGCCGAACAGTTATGAGCAGTTTGTCTTGAACTATAATATTAATGAAATAGACAAGACACTGCCCGAGCTCCTAGGCATGTTGAGAACTGTCGAAATCAATATGAAGAAGGCAAAGCCTGCTAGCCTCATACTAATGGTGCGTAAAGGCAAGGCAAAGGCCAAGGGCTTCAAGAAGACAAAGGTAGGACCTAAGTCATCTCTTGATCCCAAGTCTTCAACACTAAAGGGGAAAGGCTTAGCGAAAGAAAGGAAGTGCCACCACTGTGTCAAGGCTGGTCATTGGAGGGGGAACTATCCTTCTTATATTGAGGGTCTACAAAAGATGAAGAGATGTATGACTTCCGCTTCAGGTATCTATGTTATAGAGATAAACCTTTCTGCTCCTTCATCCTAGGTGTTGAATATCGGATGTGGTTCTCATATTTGTATAAATGTTCAGGAAATGGGAAGGAGAAGATTACTGAGTAAAGAAGAGGTGGACCTGTGTGTTGCCAATAAAGTAAGAGTTGTCATTGTCGTCGTAGGAGTTTACCATCTTTCTTTTTCCAGTGGGCTTGTAATAGAACTTGATAATTATTATTATGTTCCTTTCATAACTAGAAACATTATATCTATTTCATGTTTGGCATGATTGGATTTTCTTTTGTTATTAATAAAAATTGTTGTTCTATATTTAAGAATGATGTTTGTTATGGTATAGCCCAAATGTTTAATGGTTTATATGTTTTGAACTTAGACCATCAGATCTATAATATAAAAAGTACTAAAGGACTAAAAACGAATGACTCAAATCCTACGTTTCTTTGGCATTGTTGTTTGGGCCATATAAATGAGAAACGCATATCCAAGCTCCATAAAGATGGACTACTGGACTCATTTGATTAAGAATCTTTTGAGAGATGTGAATCCTGTTTATTATGCAAGATGACTAAGGTCCCTTTCACTGGTTTCAATGAGATGGTTGATGATCTCTTGGGTATAGTACATAGTGATGTATGCAGACCCATGAGTTCTATGGCTAGAGGTGGGTACTTCTACTTTGTTAAATTTACTAATAATTTCAGTAGATACGGATACGTGTATCTTATGAAGTATAAATCTGAAACCTTTGAAAAGTTCAAAGAGTTTAAGAACGAAGTAGAGAACCAACTGGGTAAGAAGGTTAAAGCACTCTGATCTGATCAAGGTGGCGAATACCTGAGTCATGAGTTACGTGATCATCTGAAAGAGTGTGGTATTGTATCACAGCTCACTCCACCTAGAACACCGCCGCATAATGGTGTGTCTAAGCGGAGGAATCGTACTCTGTTAGACATTGTACGATCGATGATGAGTCATGCAGATCTGTCTGTTTCCTTTTGGGGTTTTGCTCTAGAAACTACTACTTTTACACTAAATCATGCTTCAACGAAAGCGGTTCTAAAGACACCATATGAGATATGGACTGGGAAGCGGCCTAACATGTCATTCATTAAGATTTGGGGTTGTGAGGCATACGTGCGACGTCAAATGTCTAACAAGCTGGAACCCAAGTCAGATAAGTGTTATCTTGTGGGGTATCCAAAGGAAACTAAAGGGTACTATTTCTACCTATCGTCTGAGCGCAAAGTGTTTGTCGTAAGGACTGGTGTCTTTCTTGAGAAAGAGTTCTGAAGTAAAAAGACAGTCAGGGTAGAACTTGAAGAAGTTCAAGAACTACAAACCGTGAATGAACTAGAATTGGATCCTGAGCAAGGAATACAAGTTGTTGTAGCTAGAGAGCCTGCTCAAGAAACACAAGTTCCACATACATCTAGTAAACCAAGGTTTGAGCCCGAGAGATATGGATTTCTTGTGTCTCAGATAGGTAATGTGTTGCTTATGGATCATAATGATGAGCCTGCAACCTACCAAGAGGCTATGAGTGGACCAGACTCCAAGAAGTGGCTTGCGGCAATGAAATCTGAAATGGACTCCATGTATAAAAACCAAGTTTGGACCTTGGTGGAACCACCTGAAGGGGTACGACCCATAGGGTGCAAGTGGGTCTTCAAGATGAAGACCGACATGGATGGGAATGTACAGACATTCAAAGGGAGACTGGTGGCTAAAGTTTTCAAGCAAATTCATGGTGTTGACTATGATGAGACTTTTTCCCCTGTTGTCATGGTTAAGTCCATCAGAATTCTACTTGTTATTGCTGCGTATTATTACTACGAGATTTAGCAGATGGATGTCAAAACGGCTTTCCTAAATGGAAACCTCCTTGAAGAAGTGTATATGACACAACCCGAGGGTTTTGTATCTCCAGGCAAAGCCATAAAATATGTAAGCTATAAAGATCCATCTATGGATTAAAACAGGCTTCTCGAAGTTAGAATATTTATTTTGATGAAAAGATCAAAGAGTTTGGTTTTAATAAGAAGGAGGATGAACCGTGTGTTCATAAGAGAATTAGTGGGAGCATCGTTTTCTGCCTGATATTGTATGTAGATGACATACTGCTGATCGGGAATGATAAACTGACCCTACAAGTTGTTAAGAATAACCTAGGTAACTTCTTTTCTATGAAAGACTTGGTTGAAGCGACTTATATTCTTGGTATAAAGATTTATAGAGATAGAACGAATAAGTTGTTGGGTTTGATCCAAAGTACGTACATTGATAAGGTGTTGAAACGGTTCAACATGCTTGAGTCCAAGAAAGGATTCTTACTCATGTCTTATGGTGTGTGTAACACCTCCATCCGTCACATGAAATATAACAGAGGGTCTGACTGGGGCCCCGTGCTATATTTCACAAACAGTTAGCAAAGTTACATGTTAATATCAAAAGACCAAACGATTCCTTACTCAGAGCATTCTAACAGAAGCTTCATGGTTACCCGAACTCAAATCATGTGAATGTCCACTAATATACAAAACATGAAGGTTTTACAAAATACACAAAACATTATGGCTTTAAGGCCTTACAGTTATGCATCAACAGTGTGGTTTACAAACATCGACGGGCAGGTCGGCCACACATGAAAGAAAACACTAATGGCTCTTTGCTTGGACTTCGAGGGCCGGCATATAAACAAGGGCAGCAACCCGCTATTTCCCGCTCGGCTCTCCATCACCTGCACAGGGACAATCCATCACAAGGATGGCAAATAAGGCAATGGTCAGTTTTAGGTAACCAAGTTATAACGACCCTACCCCATGCCCGGGGCAGCGATATTCCTTCCCTATATGCATACCATATATACATATTGGCAGACAGAGCGTGCACTTAAGCACCATTCGCCAAAGACGTAGGCTCGACTGACCATATGCCTCGTGCACTCAGGGCACATTCTCAGTATACTGGACTTCTCCGGGTCCCACCACCATCCACAGTCACAGACTTGATAGTTCACATGAGCATTCTAGTCTTTTCGGCATGGAGCCTAAGACTCTCATTATGCCAATGACGAAGCCAGTTACTTAAGGCATTATAATACAAACTACATACCGCGGGTACAGTTCAGCCACATCTCGTTGCTCAAATTGCCATGACTACACCGACGGTGCCATCCATCATGGCTAATGACAAGACGCGGGTCAGCCTCCCCTTTCCCATTCGACTCATTGGCCTTTTTTTAGCTGGTCTATTTAAGCTCTCTACTTCGACTGCCGCCCACCGGATCCCAAGGACCAGAGCCCGTAATCGACACAAAATGGCACTCACGGCCATAGTTGGGCACCCAGGCTCACAGCTCACCTACTAGCCCTACGGTATCCACGAGATAGGCCCTGTAAGTAATATGCTATCTGGAAGCTATCACTAGCGATAGTCACTATAGCTTGGCATTAAGCGACAAAACTCTCTTCTGTCTCCAGACTCAGCTACAATTAGAACGTTTTTCCAACCAAAACCCTTCAGCATCCTGCAGTGCCAAAAAACTGGTCTTTTATACAATATATAGCTCATCAAGAGCTATTGCCAGTGATTCTCACTATCGCCCAGCGGTATCTAACGATTTTCATAACCGCGATATTTTCTGGGTATTTTCCTGGAGAGTGGCTTCAGTACTTCCTACTACTCCCATTCACAGACATAACCCTTTAGACTCCAAAAACTGCTTGTTTATACTCGGAATCTTCTCCAACATGCAAAATAAAACATCACCAATCTAGACCAACTTGTCCGGATGGGCTTCACACAACATGCCTATTTCGTACTGCCATTTTTGGATTCTATATGCAAAACTACCCAAGGATATCACATATCAACCCATCGGTATTCCCTTTGCTTTTCCACCTTTTGGTGGGCGATTCCATGCATATGCAAAAGGAGGACATCACTTGTCCAAGAAGGAAGATTGTTACCCTTGTAGTTCGTTTCGGAGCCATGGATAAGTCTTCTATCAGGATGGAAAGAAGCGCCTCGCTTTTCTCTTCACGGATTTGGTTCAATTCTTGATTCCAACCACGGGATCTCTTTCACTAAGCTTGCCAAGCTTCAGCTTTCAGCCTTCTTCTTCCTTAGCTCTTTCTTCTAAGAACTTGATGAAAAGAAGGAGTGAGAGAGAAGAGAAATGACTTCTCTTTTCTCAACTCATCTGCTTAAGTGACCTCGGGATTTATCCCAGCCACAGGATACTCTCTTCAATAGGAATGAATGACTATGATCTTAGCTGACCAATCAAAGTTATCGCTATCACCGGGCGATATCCGCTTTTGCCTGGGCGATATCGTCGGTAGCCGCTTTGACCCCAGTCAACCACCGCTCTTCGGTCGCTGATCGGCCATCCAAAACGTGTCTAGTCATACGTGGCAGTATTGCCTAGTGATACCCACTATCGCCACTCTGATAGCCTTTTCGACGATTCTTTGAAAGCGTCGAGTGCGTTAAGAGCGTTGAGTGCGTTGAGTGCATCGAGTGCGTTGAGTGTGTCGAGTTGTATCACCGCCCGATACTCACTATCGCCACGCGATAGTCGACTCAACGATTCATTGAGTCTACTCAACGCTTCGTTGAAGGCATCGAGTGCATTGTGTGTTATCACTAGCGATACCCACTATCGCCCGACGATAACCAGCTTTACATTCTATTTTATAGTTTTTGGGGTGTTACAAACCTCCCCTCCTTACAAAAATTTCACCCCGAATTTTATTCATCTGTAGGAAAAAAAACAGTACAAAACTATTACAACTCTACTTTACAAAAACAAATCGGGAAATTCATCTCGCATGGTTTGCTCACGCTCCCATGTCAATTCTTCACGGCCACAGTTGTCCCAACGGACTTTGACCATTCTGATTGCCTTGTTTTGTAGCTGTCTGACCTCCGTATCCTCGATTTGAATGGGTCTAACCTTCGTTGTCAGCCCATCATCGACCGATACCTGATCATCAGCCACCACTTGCTTAGGCTCTTATAAAGCTTTCCGTAACACCGATATGTGAAACACATCATGCAAACCACTTAGCTCCGCTAAAAGAGCTAATCGATAGGCAGCTTCTCTAATTCGTTCAACCACTTCAAAAGGACCAAGATACCTCGGACTCAACTTTTTCAAGCGTCGAATCCTAGACACGCCTTTAAATGGCTTTATCTTCAAATATAACCAATCGTCCATCGCAAACTCCACATTTCGGTGCATGGCATTATAGTAATTTTTCTGCCTATCTTGGGCCACCAACAGCCGCTCTCGTATAGTGCATATAGTCGAGTTTGCATCTTCGACTTATTTATGCTCATATAACTTTGATTCGTCTATTTCCTCCCAAGCTAAAGGAGTATGACACTTCCTAACATATAAAGCTTTGAAGGGCGCCATCAGAATGCTAGCTTGATAGCTATTATTATAAGTGAACTTGATCATATAGATATGGTCCTCCCCCTCTTCCTGAAATCAAAGGCGTACATACGGAGCATATCCTCCATTGTCCTATTGGTCCTCTCGGTCTAACCATCTGTTTGCGGATGAAAGATCGTACTGAACTTCAGTTGAGTGCCCAACAATTGGTGGATTAGCCTCCAATCATTTGAAGTAAAGCGCATGTCTCAGTCACTAACGATACTGCGGGGCACACCGTGCAAACGTACTATGTTGTCAACATACAACTTAGCCAATTTTTCAACTGAATCTTATTTCTTATTCATTATGAAGTGCAATACCTTTGTCAATCGGTCAACGATCACCCACACGACATCGTTCCCGCTCTGCAATCTCGGCAACCCATGCACTAAATCCATAGAGATATCAACAAACTTCCACACCGGAATTGGTAACGACTTCAGGAAACCTCCAGGCTTCTAATATTCCGCTTTTACTAAGGCGCAAGTCTGGCACTTCGCCACATAAAGAGTTATGTCCTTCTTTAAACCCGGCCACCAGAACAACTTTTTCATGTCCTTGTACATCTTTGTGCTCCCTGGGTGGATTGAGTATTTCGTGAAATGTGCCTCATACGTCAACTCCTCCTATTGTTTACCCACATTCGGGATGCACAAACGGTCATCTTTTCTCAAAAGACCGGTTGAGACCGTCTTCCAAGAAGAATTGGGAATTTGACTCATCCACTGCATAATGCTTCATACTCTCATCAAGTTTCGTTGCTCGTCGAACCCTGTCCGCGAGGTTATACTGCACCTTCGTCAAGTTCAAACACACATTTGCAGTGGAATTCTTATCAATACAAGAAATATCTAAGGCCTCTAACTCCTGGATCAGACGCTCATCATGCATATGCAGCCAACTTGCCCGTACTGGAGTCTTACAACTCAAGGCATATGCGACCACATTTCTCTTCTATGGAGTGTAATGTATCTGGAAGATGTAGTCCCCGAGTAACTCCATCCACATCCGTTGCCGCATGTTCAGATCTTTCTGACCTATTAAGTACTTAAGGCTTTTATTGTCTGTGAAGATTTCAACTTTCACTCCATATAAGTAATGACGCCATAGCTTAAGTACAAAAATCACAGCCGCCAACTCCATGTCGTGGACTGGATAGTTCCGCTCATGCACTTTCAATTGGCATGAGCCATAAGCAAAAACCTTTCCGAACTGAAGAAGAACGCAGCCTAAGCCACTCCCTGAAGCATCACTATAAATCTCATAGTCGTCTGTACCACATGACGAACTCAAGATAGGCATCATGGTCAAACGACTCTTTAACTCCTCAAAAGCTCGTGCGCACTCAGACGTCCAAACAAACTTTTGATCTTTCCTTGTCAATGTGGTGAGAGGTAAGGCTATCCGCGAAAAGTTCTTTACGCAAGCGCCTGTAGTAGCTAGCAAGTCCAAGGAAACTCCTGACTTCTGCTATAGTAGACAACACAGGCCACTCTCGTATCATAACTATCTTCACTGAATCCACCGCAATACCATCTCCACTAATCATATGGCCAAGAAAAGCCACCGATGACAGCCAAAACTTGCACTTTAAGAACTTGGCATAGAGTTTATTTCTTCTCTGGGTATGCAAAACCATCCTCAAGTGATTTGCATGATCTTCTTCTGATTGAGAGTACACCAATATGTCGTCAATAAAGACGATCACAAATAGATCGAAGTACTCCTGAAAGGTCCAATGCATAAAGTCCATGAATACCGATGGTGCATTTGTTAGCCCAAACAACATTACAGTGAACTCATAATGACTGTAGCGTGTACCAAATGTCGTCTTGGGAATGTCACATTCTCAAATCCGTAACTGGTAATAGCCCGACTTTAAGTCTAGCTTTGAGTATACAGTTGAACCCACCAACTGATCAAACAAGTCATCAATCTGTGGAGTCGGATACTTGTTCTTCTCTGTCAGCTTGTTTAATTATTTATAGTCAATGCATAGACGCAAGCTTCCGTCCTTCTTCTACACAAAGAGGACCGGTGCACTCCAAGGTGACATACTTGGACGTATATAGCCTTGCTCTAGCAATTCTTGCAATTGAACTTTTAGTTTTGTCGTCTCTTTTGGCATTACTCGTACGGTGAACGGGCCACAGGCTTCGCACCTGACACTAACTCAATAGCAAAGTCAATCTCCCACTGGGGCGGTAACCCAGGGAGATCCTTAGGAAAAACATCTGCATAATCTGATACAATAGGAACATCACTCAAACTGGACTTCGGCTCAACAGCCTCCAACAACGTGAAGAATAATTCCACGCCCTTCCGAACCGCCTTGACTACCTAGAGAGAAGACATTAATATCTTGCTCGATCCTCGCATACCAGCAAACTTAGTCTCTCATTCTGTGTTCTATCCCATTGTTACTTCCTTAGAGTTGTAATCTATACAGGCACGCTGCTCTAAGAGCCAGTCCATACCAAAGATTACATTGAACTCAGATATCGGCAACACTGACGCTTCCAATCTGAAATCCTGACTTCCTTTCCGCACCTCAACACAACAAGACCTATCTGCACGCATCACACATCCATTAGGTAACAACACCTTTACTCTATCTATTGACATAAAAGTAGGCACTCCGATCCGCGAGACGAAGTCCTCAGATAGAAAAGAATGAGAAGCACTTGTATCAAACAGTGCTCTCGCTGGATAGTCCTGAATAAGGATAAAGCCTACACTTATTAAGTTATACATAAGCAATTCACAAGGTATAAAGTATATAAAGCATGAAAACTATATACTACTCATACCTGTAACGACATCAGCCTGTTTGATGGCCTCCTATTGGCCAAGATTGTAAACCCTCGGCTGAGCTGGAGTATATTAGGATGCAGTGGACTCCATCGTCTTTCCCTTCTCAGTGTAAGATGCTCTTGCCTTTTTATCCTTCCTTGGAAGTCCACTGGTACACTCACGGGCAAAATGCCCTGGCCTGCCACAAGTGTAACATGTGAGCGGACCTCGCCCCGACGTTTATCTAGAAGTAACCGGAGATGGAGCTTTTCCCGAAGACTTAGACTTCTTCTTCCACTTCTGATAGAGAGATTTTGAAGAAGTCGACACTTTGAACTCGGGCTTTATCACATACAAGCCCCTCTTGCCCTGCACTCTCTTCATATCATTTTCCAACGAATGAGTTGTATTAACCTATACTTGAAAACCTTGATTCATTGAACCCGAGAGCAGTAACCTCAGCTCATCTGGTAGTCCCTCGTAGAACCTATTGGTCTTACGCTCTTCGTCAGCAAAATTAGACCCCACATAACGTCCCAACCTGGTAAACTCATGCAAGTAGTCATTCACACTACTCTCGCCCTGAGTAAAATGCTGGAACTCATTTTCCATGGCAATCCGCTGCGATGACGATAGATTCTTAGCCAAGAACAATCTCAAAAACTCCTCCATCGAGATATCTGATAGTCATCTACCCACAAAGTGGTGTAACTCCAACTCATCACACCAAATCCGAGCCTCTCCTTCCAACAGTAAAGTGGCCAAGGTGACCTTATGTCCGTCCTTTGTCTCTATCACCGTCAATATCCTCTTGATGCGGAAAGCCATTCCTCTACCTGTGTTGGGTATCCTGTACTAGAAATGTAGGGGGACTAAAGCTCATGAAGTGCTTCAGTTGTCATTTAGTCGCTCGGTTATCAACCAAAGCCTCAACAGGCACTTGCCTAGCAGCTATAGGCTCGACTACACCAACCTGCTCTGACACCATCGTAGGTCGCACCTACCAAGTCAGCTGTGTATTCATCATTGCAAACACTGCCTAAGAAACTAAGCGTACTGTTTCCGCAGAAGGAGGAGGTGTGGGCACATCAACCGGTGTTGCACTCTCAATAGAACGTTGGGGTTCAGACTGCCCCGCACCACTTCTAGTCACCTATAAGTGAAAAATACACAATTTAGCGACTACTCAAAAGGCAAACAACGACCATTAGGAATGCCCGGGTTCCTCAAACACATGTATTTTCATTCCTAAGTGGACATTCTTGAGTTCATTTTTGATATAACGGTAAGCACAACCACGTGCTCGCCACCCCTCAAAATAATTCGACCACGAATTCGCAGAAGGAAGACCGAGACAAACTGATACCAAATTGTAACACCTACATTCGTCACATGAAATATAACATAGGGTCTGGCCGGGGCCCCACGCCATATTCCACAGATAGTTAGCGAAGTTACATATTAATATCAAAATACCAAATGAATCCTAACTTAGAGCATTCTAGTGGAAGCTTCATGGTTACTCGAACTAAATACATGTGAATGTCCACTAATATACAAAACAAGAATGTTTTACAAAATACATAAAACGTTATGGCCTTAAGGCCTCACAGTTATGCTTCAACAGTATGGTTTACAAACATCGGCGCGCAGGCCGGCCACACATGAAAGAAAATACTAAAGGCTCTTCGATTGGACTTCGAGGGCCGGCATATAAATAAGGGAAGCAACCCGTTATTTCCTGCTCGGCTCTCCAGCACCTGCACAGGGACAATCCACCACAAGGATGATAAATAAGCCAACGGTCAGCTTTAGCTGAACAATTTATAACGACCTTACCGCATGCCCGGGGCAGTGGTATTCCTTCCCTGCATGCATAACATATATACATATTAGCAGACAAAGCATGCACTTAAGTACCATTCACCACAGACGTAGGCTCCACCAGCCACATGCCTCGTGCACTCTGGGCATATTCTCGGTGTACCGGACTTCTCTAGGTCCCACCACCATCCACAGTCCCGGACTTGATGGTTTACTTGATCATTCTTGTCTTTCCGGCACGGAGCCTAAGACTCTCATTATGCCAACTACGAAGCCAGTTACTTTAGGCATTCTAGTCTGAACGACATAACACGGGTACAGTTCAGCCACATCCCATTGCTTAAATTGCCATGTTAACCTCGACAGTCCTATCCATCATGAAGAACGACAAGACATGGGTCAGCCTCCTCTTTCCTGTTCAGCTCATTGACATTTCTTTAGCGAGCTCTTCAACCTCTCAGCTTCGACTTGCGCCCACCATATCCCAAGTACCAGAGCCCGCAATCGACACAAAATTGAACTCACGACCATAGCTGGGCACCCAGGCTCACAGTTCACCTGCTAGCCTCACGGTATCCAACAGACAGGCCTTGCAAGTAATATGCTATCTGTAAGCTATCACCAGCGATAGTCACTATCGTCTGGAGTTAAGCGAAAGAATTCTCTTCTGTCTCCAAACTCAGCCACAACTCCAACATCTTTCCAGCCAAAACCCTGTAACATCTCGTAGTGCTAGAAAACTGGTCTTTCATACAATATATAACTCACCAAAGAGCTATCGCCAGCGATACTCACTATCGTCCGACGGTATCCAATGATTTTCACAACCGTGGTATTTTCTGGCAATTTTCCTGGAGAGTGGCTCCAGTACTTCTGCTACTACCATTCACAGGCATAATCCTTTAGACTCCATAAACTACCCGTTTATACTCGGAGTCTTCTCCGACATATAAAATAAAATATCACCAATCCAGACCAACCTGTTCGGATGGGCTTCACACAACATGCCTATTCTGTACTGTGATTTCTTGATTCTATATGCAAAACTACCCGGGGATATCACATATCAACCCATCTGTATTCCCTTCGCTTTTCCACCTTTTGGTGGGGGATTCCATGTATATGCAAAAGGAGGACTTCACTTATCCAAGAAGGAAGATCGTTATCCTCGTAGTTCATTTTGGAGCCATGGAAAAGTCTTCTATCCAGATGGAAAGGAGCATCTCGCTTTCCTCTTCACGGATCTTGCTTCAGTTCTTGATTCCGACCACAGGATCTCCTTCACTAAGCTTGCCAAGCTTCAGCCTTCAGCCTTCTACTTCCTTAGCTCTTTCTTCTAAGAACTTGATGAAAAGGAGGAGAGAGAGAGAGAAGATAAATGACTTCTCTTTTCTCCACTCCTCTGCGTAAGTGACCGCGGGATTTATCACATATTTTTGACACCTTTAGATTAAACATTTTATTTGCAACTTTTTCATTATTATTCAAAACTATTTGCGGTAATTTGTGTCTTAATTATAAAAAAAAAACATGAATAAAAAATAGAATCAAAAATTATCTCAGAATATGTTCTTCTAAGCAAAAAGTAAATCTTTGTTGCTAACACCAAGCGTTAGTACTAACGCTGGCAGTAGCATAAAATCAGTTTTGCTTCTTTCTTTTTGCATTCTTTTTCTGACATAGAAAATCACATAACTAAAGGCTCGTTAAAGAATTCTATTTTTTCCAGAAATCTATTTATTATAAAATAATTTAAAATCAAATATAAAATTATAAAATGATTTTAAAAACAAAAATATGTTTTTCCTATATCTCTTTGTGTGTTGGTTGTTTGGTATTTTTTATTAAAAAAATAAAAAATTATAAAAACTGCTTATTATGCATTTTCATTATTAAGGATGATTAATTATATCAATTTATGATGAATTATAATGTGTAATTTAATTTTCAAGAATCTTAAAACATTATTTTGTTTATGTCATGTCATGAAAATTATCTTGTTATGTGTAATGAATTGAATGTAGAAAATATACGTAGGATTGCTGAGTATGTCTCTAAGTATGAGTAATATTTTATGTTTGATAATGATTCACTCACTCACTCATTTTTGATAACCTACATGTGTTTTTAATCATATACTCGAATAATTGTGTGGTGTAATAACATAATAGTTTAAAATGCAAAAATAGGTTACCTACATTACATTGAATTGATTATTTCATTTCTTTGTTTTTCATGCACTTATTCATTGGAGAAAAATATTTTAAAAAAATTGTTCTTGTTTACGCAACAAGTGAATTCAGATTCCTTTGTCACAAAAATAAAAATCAAATAAAAATTGACAAGAAAACTCCACCAAGCACTACTCACCCTCCTGATAAGTCTTAATGAGAATTGTGAGTTTGAGCATCTTGGAAAAAGAATTATAAAGTGTCTTTTAGCAAATAAATCATACACCACTTTCTTAGTACACAAATCAAAAAAATAAAAATAATGTTAAAAAGAATAAAAGTGATATCCCAAGTACTACTTTGCACCGTGATAAGTCTTAATAAACATTGTGTGTTCAGAGCACCTTAATAGTTGTACTAGTTATAATTGTGCATTGAAATATAGTGGAAGTAATATTATATGTGTATTTTAATATTGTGTTATTCCATTATATAATGTCAAGAGTTTTGATTAATTTACGTGTATACTTTGTAAAAACACTATTTGTACATAAAATTTCTACTCATGAGAATTGGATCATAAAGCATACCTATACTATTCTCTAAAATCATAAGTAAATGCATTAGATAGCAAATCATGATCGTTACAATGTTTTTTTTCTTTAAATGCAAATTATCTTACATTGTAGTTCTTCTCTCCTTTTTATATTTTAAAAGTCATGCTTGCAAAAATTTCATTGAAATGGCATCTCTTGCACTTGAATTGAATTGAAAACATCTTCTTATTAGGCTAGCTTAAAACTCTTTATCCTTTACATGATCATTTTTTTTTCAAAAATATGTTTATTTTAAAAGTGCTTATCATATTTGTATGTTTACTACTTGTGTTTAATCATGAATATTTACTCCCTCAACAAGTGGTAAACTATGTTTATTAAGTGGTATTATTTGCTTAACAAGTGATATTTTTCTATTTTATCTCTATATTACTTTATTCAATCATGCATACATTTTGATCACTAAGTGGTAGAGAGATATCTATGATCTTGCATATTGAATCCCATTTTTCTTCTTCGACATAGACCTTTCTTAATTCTCATTGCATGCACTCACCTCAACCCTCTTTTTATTCTACCAAAAAGGGGGAGAACATTGTGCATAAATTTCTTAATTCAGGAGGAGTACATTAAATTTCTTATAGAAAGCATCTATAGGGGGGAGAACATCGTGAATTAATTTCTTAATTCAGGAGTAGAGAGTATTCATAGGATGATGATACTCTACTTATACTCGATCACGGTAATTAACTTAACAAGTGGTAATATGTTTTTTCAACAAGTGGCAACATATATTAATCAACTGGTGGTATCATGCAAATATTTTTTTCACTACATAGAAAAACTCTACTTGCTAATACACTCTATCTCACCCTCTTTTGATAATACCAAAAGGGGGAGAACGAAATTGAAGAAAAATTGAAGAAATAACTCATTTAGGAAGAGTACAAACTAAGAAGAATATATGTAGGAGTATCCATCTAGCGGAGCACACACTGAACTCTTATCAATTACTATAAATATAAACACCATTATTTATGCATTATTTTTTAATATTGGATTTGTTATTATCAAAATGGGGAGTTTATTGGAACATGTATTCTGCATCTCTTGGTTTAAGAATAACAAATCTTAGTGTGTATTTGATCATGTTTGTTGTGGGTTTATAGTGTGCAAGATTACAAATATAAGACACCTTGGTTCCACTTTCTATGGCATACCGCTTGTCGCTACCCCTACCGCCTGCGCTAGCTATGCTGGCTCACAAGCTGGGGATGACAGATTTCCTCTGTGACCTATCGTCGGGCGCTGAGACTACTACACCGCGTTAGCCATGTCGACAATTATCAACTCAGTAACGTCGAGAAGAGAAGCTAACATCGAGAAGAGTCGGTAACACTAAGAAGAGACAGATTGACCAGACTAATCCGCTGCCCTTGAAACACGTCATGCTTGTAACCGTGCCGTGCTTGTAACTCTGCCGTGCTATCAAAAAGCGGCAAAAGAATATTTTAGGATTTTTTTTCTAATTTGGTGATGTACAACTGCCAACAACGCATGAAAATACCTATCGCCACACAAAAACCTTAGCGTCGACGGTAGCTCATTTTAAAACAACTATAAAAGCCCGTAAATCTTCAGCTGATTGAGGAGAAAAAAAGGAAAGAGATATGATGGTGCAACACATACAAAGCTATCACCTGATGGTAGATTTAGGAAATTTAAAAATATCATGATTTGATTGAGAAACCGAAAGGAACATCGAATATCATTTGGAAGGCAATGATGTATCTTATTTTCATGTGGAATAATTTATTTCTAGAGATGAAGGCAAAATCCACGAAATTAAAAAAAGATAAGGAAGGATGTTGAAGACTACCCGTTACCGCCTCGCGGTAGCTCCCTGCATAACTTTCTCTATTTAAAATAGCTCGAAATTGAGTATCAGGAGATGTTTTTTCATGAAATTTGAAAGGGGAGTTCGCCCTAGCCATCTAGAGGGAAAGAAGGGGTTTTCCCAACTCATTTAGGAGGAGAGTTCTTTAGAGGAGATCAAAAGGGACTTCATGCGATAGGATTGAAGGCTATCAGCATGATGATCAAGAGGCCTCCTTCATAATATTCACGTGGAGGATCCTTGTTACGAAAAAACTCTCATCAAGCGCGCAACTTAACGGATCTAAAGGACAACGAAGAGGAAGACTCTCAAGCCACAAAGATCGATCCTTTGCAAGCGAATCAACGTCAATATCAAGGGTTCTAGTTAGAGGAGAGTTTTCTCTTATTCTTGTATTTTTTTAAACTTTTTGTGTATTCTGTGCGGAGAAATCATCCGGTGTGGACGTCGAATTCCTGAGAGAAGTTTGTGAGAAATCGGCCTAGGAGGATGTCGGATTTCTGGGAGGAATCTGTGGAAATCATCTTGGAAGGACATCTAGATCTAGGAGATCTAGCATGCTCTAAGACCTTTCCAGGGAGGAAGGTGAGGAGTCGGCTCGTCAATCTTCTTGGGAAGAAGAAGAGAGCTAACATGCCCTAGAGAAGGGTCAGTATAGAAAATGAAAATGGATTTTTATTTATTTATCGCCTTGATCTCAGTGTCATAAGATCAAAGTTTTGTATTCCTTTTTATTGAAATAAAAATCATGTATATCCTTTTATTTTTTTATAATTTCATATGTCATGAAACCCTTTATATAATATCTCTCTATCAAAGCCTCAACTCTAAGTACATTGGAAATTACTTCTGGTGAATTCGCCCTAGGATTTCCTCTTCTGACAGTATCGCTCGGTGGTAATTCTTACCGCTAGCGGTAGCGAAGATCAATTGTATTCTCACTTATTTGAAACAATCCAATATAATATTTTATGAGATATAATATATATCCTTCCGCTATAATATATTCTGAAACTTCTTAAAGTGATTATTATATTTTTAAGCAAGATTTCAATTTCCCTAAATCCCTTATCCCCCCACCTCTAAGGGCAACGTAAAATCCAACACGCATAACCACCTCTTAGAGCCTATAAAAAGGCCCCAGGACCCCTCTCATTTCTAACTTTTCATTCTCCCATTCTTCTTCTTCCTCAGGTTGGAGATCTCCCGGAATTCTCCTACGTGCCTCCTCCACCCGCCGGGCCACCCGGAAATTTGCCTAAGTCTACGACGCTCCTGAGAAGAAGACGTTCTGCTCGCCATTCCGCGAAACCTCCTACGTGCACGACGTTCCTCTAGTCACCATCGACGCATATCCGCGCATCCCCCACAAAGTTCGCCAGCAAAGCAGCATTCAAGAACGCTCGTCCCCATTAGAGAATAAAAGAACAATCTTCGTGTGAGGCGGTCTGTCGCCCATCAAGTGTAATACTGTCTCTCATCTCAAAGTTGTAACGAGCGGCGGGATGTCGCCCTCGATTCTCAAGACACTATGTAAACTGCCTCAAATAGTGAAGTTTGACGGGCACCGTACCGGTCACGTGATTTAAAATTGCTTTGCGTACTTCTGCTTATTTTGTGACTGTGTGCGCGCTCGACCTGCTTCACGGGCTAAGGAGGCCTAGTTTAGTCTGGTCTACCTGGAGAGTTGAGTTGTCCGCAATAAGTACACATCAGTTTCATTCCAGGACCCATGCTCCAATTCTTAGCAGAATATTTCAGTAGAAGGTTTCCTCTTCATTTCATATCTGATTCAAGTTCTTATAAAAAGATTTCATCAATCTCGACAAATATTTTACTTCATAATTTGCATTTCATCTTGTTAAAGAAACTTCATAATAAGATCGCTGATCTGACAGTCAGAAAAATTCATGATAAAAAAATTTGATATCCGGCCGGATCTTCAAATGCGCGATATCTGATTGGTTTTTTTTTTTAAAAACTTTATAGGAAAATAAGATCTTAAAATAAGCAGAAAAAGACATGATTAATATTTCATAATATTCTTAGAAAAAAAATTTTTTTTGATTGGGCAAAAATGAGATTTTGATCAAAAAAAAAAATTTCACAACTTGAGGAGGAGCTAGGCCACGGGAGACAAATTTCCCAAACAGCCTCCATATAAAGTGAAAGTATAAGAATGACCTCCTTTTAATAATATTTCACATAATAACATCCTTTTGCAGGTCAGGTACGGCAGAAAGAATTTGTCAGACTGTTAATATTATACTGCGGGTTTAGGATAATATAAACTTTCTTTTTTATAGATAATGCCCGATATCAGATAATATTAACTCATTTTTTGTAATAGTAGAAATATCATAAAATATTTAGTTTACTAAACGCAGTTAATGCATTCCAGTCCTTAAAAGATATAGCAACCCAGATTAACAATTTATGAGCTGAATAAAAACTGTAATTTTACAAAACAAACCCATGTTAAAACAAAATGGCCGAGAAAAAGTCCTTCAAAATGTCTTTAAAAAGGTATTGATTCATTCCTTGCTATAGCTAGCACATTCCTCCTAAAATATCTGAAAAAAATTAAAACAAACATTGCTAAAAATATTTAAGTACATGATTTGCACACAGAAAAAATAAAATTTTATAAACAAATAAATTCTAACATTCTATTTTCTGGATTTACGGGACATGTTGCTCGATTGTGTCCCAATTTTTTTACAAATATCACATCTTTTATTTCTGCGATTAATGTGCTTATCTAGTATATTATGATGTCGTCGAGTTTGAGGGCATCCAGTCCTTCGTATTAAAGAAAGGTGGTTGGAGCTCAATAATACCTCGTGTTGCGTCTAACGGTTGCCACCCGGTAATATCTAGAATACCATGAAAACTTCCACTGTACCTATTTTCGTAACTAGATATTGTGTAAAAGTCTGATCGAATTGCTCGCGTGAAACACGTCTAGTCGCAAGTGAAACAATCATATGTGCACAAGAGATATGATAAAATACCATACTATGACAACTGCAGGAGCATCCATCATCAGTGAGAAATATATGATGTGTTATATTTCAATCATCGTAGCATGTAAATTCAGTGTGATTTATCTGAACTGACCTACATAAATGTCTTGTTGCTGTTTCTCGATTACCTAGCATTATTAATACTTTAAGCATAAATCCAAACACTGCATCACTTTCCCATATTAGCGCATCTTCACCCATTTTAAGAAATAATGCAATACAATGATAAAATGTAGCTGATATTAATGCTTGTATAGGTAACCATCTTGCTCGTTTGAGTATTCCATTGAAACTTTTGCTGGCATTTGTTGTCACAGTGCTATCTAGCGCTACAGTTATATAATAAAGTCTATTTTCAACATCCCTAGCCACCAACCAATCATATGTTCTTTGATTAACAATTTTAATATTTTCCATATTTTGTATAAATGTTACAAAATCTTATATATTGTCCGTCCAATACATTTTATCGCACAACATATCAATTCCATTCAAACCAAAACCTCTAACAGTCTTTTTAAAATGTTTGCAAAGGTTAATGGAAAAAGTCCATTATTGGCATCTATGCCAACTGCTATCAACATAGTACTCCAAAAATGACCCAACAAAAATATTTTATCGAGGCTTAGTGTACAGGACGACAACTAGCAAATCCCTCAATTGAGGGGCCGAAAACCCAAAATAACTCATCAATTTAAAATTCAATACCATCATACATTATTATAGCACCTCAAAAACAATAAATAAAAAACATTTATTAAAAATTTTAAAACCCGAAATGTTCCCTAAACATATTTATTAATAACTATTTATAAAACATAAAAAAACATTAACAATAACTATTTATAAAATAACATTTATTAAAACATTTATTAATAACTATTTATAACAAAACATATTTTAAATATTTATTAATAACTAATTAAATCATAGAAAATTAATAAATTAAACATTTAAGTTATTAAAATACTAACCCGCAGGGAGAGCAAATTTTTAGGTAAAGATCTGCAAGCCTAATTTTTTGTGGTTAACTATGATGCAATATGAGTGCTTTTATAGGCTCTCAATTATGTAAAAAAGGACTGAAAAATAATGTGAGAGTAAGGCTTCATTTGGTTCGGCGGTGGCTGGTCGATTCGGCAGGTGGAAACTGAGTGTTCGAATTGGAGGGAGGAGGTGGATGCTCCAATCGAAGCTTTTTGGGGCGTTTCTCAAGACGGATGGGTGAAAACGGAGCAAATGCCGCCGGAAGTTCATTTGTTTACGCTCCTTCCGGCGGCGTTTTGCCCAATACGGAGCAGCGAAACGCCCAAACAAATAGATCTTAAATGTAAACCCCAATTAAACACTCTCCTTTTATTAAAATGCATTACTTAAACCCTAAACATTCTCATTTAATTAAAATGCATTATTTAAAACTTAAAAAAATCAAAATGTTCCTATAAAGCCGGCCAAATGCTCAGGAAGGATCCACTTGTCAACTGATAATGCAAAAAGAGACTAGTAAGAAATTAAAAGAGGATCATTCTTATATTTCACTAGGCTGTTTCGGAAATTTGAGCCCTATCGAAGCAATGGATTTCCGCTCAGAGAGTCCTCTCTCCATCGGCGCTCCCTCCTCCGTCCAAGCTCTAGTCGATTACAAACCTCTTCGCTGTATCGTTAAGCTCGGTCTCTCTCTCTCTCTCTCTCTCTCTCTCTCTCTCTCTCTCTCTCTTACCGTTAATCACTCGCTCTCGCCATATTTGAATCTGTTGAACTCATGACGTTTTTTGATTCAGGCGGGGCCGCCATCACCCGCAAGAACGAGCTGGAGAGGATTAACGAGGAGAGCCTAGGATCAGTATGTTCCCAACTGAGAGAAGCAATGGACTCGGAGACGACCGATACTCCGGATGAAGTTTTAGGGATGGACTGGAGCAGGAGGCCTGGGGTTTCTATCGATTCCATGGTCGATGAGTTTGGCGAGCAGCCCTCTTTGGTTTCCCATAGCAGCTTCGTCCTCGTACATGGAGCAGGTTTGCGCTGTTCCTTCTCTGTCTGAAGTTTGATCTTAGCTGTGTGGTAACAGACTGGATCATCTGTTTGACGTGGGGGCTTGAGGGGATGGATTGGTAGAGAATATATGAGGATCGTGTTTTCCAAATTTTGGGGTGAATTTGCCGTTATTCCTCGGCTAACATTTCCCATCCTAGTAATAGTTTTTTTAAAAGTTAGAATCACAATGACCTAGAGTCATGCATATACGTCTCCGTGGTATTAAATGCTGGAAACAATCTGGACCGTCGGCGCTTTTATTAGAATGTTGACCATCACCTGCATAGAATTCAAAGAGTTAATCTTTAATGTTGTAACTGAACATTTATGTTTTGTTTTCTCTATTTAACTTGCTGTATGCCAATGATAATTAATCAATGAAATCCATCCAACTTTTATCCCAGTTAACTTGCTCTATTCCTGTTTTCATTTGTTAACACTGTTATCAGAGCACTTGGCTCAATCCTTAGATCATCTTCCTCAATTACCCATGGCATCATCATCTACCATTCCCTCCTTGTCTGTACCACAGTCTGCTATCCCAGTTTTCACTGGTGATATATATGAATTCTGGAGTATTAACATGAGGATCATTGATGTAGGCCACTCCCTAAGTAGGATTAAGGTACGAAAAGACAAGAGGGATTCCAATGGGAAATTTAAGCGAACACGTTGTGTGCGAATTAGATCTACGAATTAGCCACATGTGCCTCTCAACAATTCAATCCTACATTCGCACATTCGTCACGCATCACACACGTTGAACAACTTTATCAAGTTAACGCTAACATACGGTAGCCACGCCGTTTTAAGATCGAACAAAACGCTATAGGCCGTTGTTCTTTCGAGCTAAAAGGATCCACCCGATCCGAACGAGCGATGGTTGTACCAAAGGAGATCTACCGAAAAGTACGGTTCGGAAATGGTAGATCTCCCCCAACAAAACGAAAGCAAGGCTCGCCAAACCTCTCGGAAAACTAAGCAACTAGAAAGAACAACCTATGCAATCGAAAAATAAACCACGAACAAAAAGAACGATTCCAAAATAACGCAAACGTATTCCACCAAAATGAAATTCTAAAAATTATAGGAATCATACAAACAAAGTAGAGGATCTCGTTACCCAACCGGAATAGATGATTCCGGTTCACTTTCAAGGACCGTTCTTCCACGACTCCGCCGGAGTTTCGCCAACCGGAGAGAAACTTGTCCGCTTCCTTCGCTTCACGCCGGAGAGGGGTTCCACAAAACTAGAGCTTGCCTTGGCCGATTTCTATCTAGAAGGGGGGCTGTTTGGGGTGTTGATGTAGGGTCGGTTTTGTGGAGGAAAGAGGAGGCTCGGGTTAGGAGATGAAGAGGTGGTGGTCGGACTAGTGAGGGAAGAGGGAGGGGCTCGGGTTTGGTGGTGGAGAAAGAGGATGGTGGCCGTGTGGTGCAAAGAGGGATAGTGGAGGTGGCGGCTATGGGGGGGGGAGATGGTGGCCGGAGCTTGTTGTTGAAGGAGGGAGGAGGAGGAATGCCGAGCAAGAGAAGGGGAGAGGAGTAGAAGGAGGAGGAGGGCCGAGCAAGAGGAGGGAAAGAGAAGGAAGGCCGACGGCCAAGAGGGAGAGAGGAGAGGAGGGGGCGGCCAAGGAGAAGAGGAGAAGAGAATCCAAAGGGGTTTAGGGTTTTCTTAAATTTTCATTCACTAAGTAAAATCATGAAAGTCCATGCCTATATATAGGCTTACAACTTCAACATGGCTATAGGCAGCCCAAATAGAAATAAAAATAAAACACTCTCAAAATTAAGACAACATGATGAAAAATAAAATGCAAATAAAAGAACTAAATATTATTTGAGAGTCTTCTTCTTCATCACGTAGCAAATCGCCGTCGCCGTCATCATCTTTAACATGTAGGAAGTCACCGTCACCGTCGCCATCATTATCTTCAACTGTAGGAGAACGCCGTCGCCGTCATCATCTTCAACTTTAACACATTGGGGGTTGCCGCCATCAATCCTCCCCCGCTCAAAAGAACTCATCACCGATGAGTTGGCATGGAGGTGCTGGCGCCGAAGAACATCATCCAAAAGAACCATCGCCGAGTCCGGGATCCAAGAGTCACCGGGGACTGGACGATCACACCATCGTATCATGGAACGCTGAATACTGCCGCTTGGAGAGGAGAGCAAACCACCAAATATGAATCTGTCTAGCAAAAAGATTGTCCTGCGGAACTTGGGAAATGCATTAGGCAAATAAAGAGGAAAAATTTCTGCATCAACAATCAACGTACCCTCGTTGGAGACCAATGGAGAGAACGATCCAAGAACAAGCTCACCCCCCAACCCAAATGAAAATATAATGGCACCAAACGTAGAGTTAGATATTTCAAATGGTGGAAAAACACAATGCGTGAAATTAGAAACGTTTAAACTAGGGGAATGACCCCATTCAGTGGTTAACTTCAACAGATATATTGTTTCTCCTAATTGATTAAGAATCCGAAAAATTCTAACTCGCCGACTCACCAACGTTTCTAAAGTGCCCGAAGGCATCCGTTCAGGGATGAGTCGCACCAAGAGTAAACCGAAAACCTTATAGGGAGACACTCTCTTATGTAGGTTAGCGATACATTGATAAGAAGAAACTTGTGTGACTAGCGCTACCATAATGTGTTTATGTAAATTAAGAAGAAGAGAGGAAAATACTAGTGCATGTTGACTTGACATAGAAAATGGCGGTAACGGAACTACATATGGTGGCACAAATAGAAATAAGTAGGGTGGCACCAGCGGAACTACATCAGGTGGTGCCAATATAACGAGATCAGGGGGCACTAAAGAGACTACATATGGTGGTACTAGCAGAAAGAAATCAGGTGGCACAATTAACGACCACATCAATAACATATACTCAGGGATTTGACTAAACGAGGGAATTCGGGAGGATACAAGACTATCAAAAATTATATTGTGACCACACACGAATTCTTTCAACGCTTGTCGAGGCATGTCTAAAGACGGGACCAGCACAGTTGGTAAGATAAATTCATCTCCGAAGGGATCCGCTGGTCGGGTCAACATATCAGGTGGGAGAGTCGGGTAAGCTAAAATCGGGAGAGAGTTAAGATGGCATTTAAATTCACGCAACGGAGTTAGCATCAGGGGACGCTCATCCGGGTCTACTTCTATATCGTCTTCCAAAAATGTCACTCTCTCGCTAGGATATACTTCCAACACATCCGTCATAACTTCCAAGTCAATCGCAGTGAAAATCTCAGGAATGGGCACTACAATATGTCTCGGACTAAAAATAACTAGCTCGAGTCCTAACATTTCATTTCCTAAATCACGACTGGGTAAGCTCTCAGCATACGGTAACTCTTCCGACTCAACCAGAATATCAACTGCCTCAGGGTCATCAGAAGACTCCATGGAAATCAAGGTAGACGGCTCCGAAATATCGTCGTAAAGGAATGGGGGTGATTCCTCAGAGGAGAAATCATCATCCAGATCACTCGGGTAACCAATCTCTTCAACGTCAATACTATCGTCAGTAATTTCAGCCTCGCCCTCAGTGACGGACACAGCCCTAGGCACGACCTTAGACTCATCAGGGGAATCAACCACTAAATCAGGCAACTCAGGGGAATACTCAAAATGCCCTACGGGCATAATCGGGGTAGGACGCTCAATAGAGCCAATACCAGATTTGCCACTAGACTCACCTATAGTAATCGTCTGACATGGAACTTTACTCCTAGGAATTTGGTGCTTCTCAATTTCCAACGCCGTGCAAAAGGTGGTGTCTAGGTCGGTGTGACCATATCGCAATAACTTTCCCTGGATGTAGGGGCTCAACCCCCTACGAAACCTAGACAGAGTGACCTCAGACGATTCCTTCACACCGCTCCTAACCGTCAAATCCTTAAAGAGTTGCATATAATCTGAGACTGACTTATTCCCTTGTTTAAGGGTAGCCAAATCATCAGTTATTTGCCACTTGGCCTGGGCGTTAGGTTTATCTTCATTCCTAAAGATCGGTATGGAACTATAGCCATCAGTAGGGTAACTAGGGTGTTCCCTTGGGGGAAGTGGTGCAACTTGACTAGCCTTTAGTTGTCCAATCAACGCCTTAATATCATCCGCTACCGGGCAATGGAATCGCTTTCTACTGTTCCTAAGGGAACCTAAAGATTTTTCTCGGGAAGCATTGACGTCATAGGCCATATTGTGATAACCGGAGAGAAGACTCGATCCGGAATTTGTGCACATACAAGGAGAAATGCTTCTGGCTCAATTAAAATAAGTTTGTCGGAATTGTTCCCGCTTAACCACTAGGGTAATAATAATATAAAATAGATTTTCTTGCTGAAATAAATATGAAGATTATTAATAAATTTTTTTTTTGATGTTTTGCTGAAAAATAAGAAATTTAAGCCGCTATTGGCAGACCAAAAAAAATAATTTTTTTGTGATTTTTGACAACTAACGTGCAAATCGACGTGCGGGTAACGTGCCACAAGATGGGGGAGGGGTGCCAATTAGGAAATTGACGCGAACCTCCCTCTGATACCAAATTGATGTAGGCCACTCCCTAAATAGGATTAAGGTACGAAAAGACAAGAGGGATTCCAATGGGAAATTTAAGCGAACACGTTGTGTGCGAATTAGATCTACGAATTAGCCACATGTGCCTCTCAACAATTCAATCCTACATTCGCACATTCGTCACGCATCACACACGTTGAACAACTTTATCAAGTTAACGCTAACATACGGTAGCCACGCCGTTTTAAGATCGAACAAAACGCTATAGGCCGTTGTTCTTTCGAGCTAAAAGGATCCACCCGATCCGAACGAGCGATGGTTGTACCAAAGGAGATCTACCGAAAAGTACGGTTCGGAAATGGATACAATACAAACTTTTTATTTCATTTTACAAGTTTTATGACAAACAGATACAAAGTAGATACATATGTACATTTGTAACATGTGCTTAATCTATTTGGTTACAGAAGACACATTGTCAGTCTTCACATGTTTCCCTATGTTTTCTTGTCCTTCCTCTATCCCAATAAATATTTTCATCCATACCTTCACGCATTCTTCTGCCAGCTTTTTCTTTTCCTCAGCAGTCATGTGAACTCTTTTTGGTGCACTGGGCGATGCTACAACTTCCTAAAAATGGTAATCCATGACGTGTCAGTCATAAAAAATTGATAATGTGAGTCAAGTACCTCTTGAATTGCTATATATACAAACACGGTGAATATATATCAATATGCATACAGAGCATCAAAAGAATATAACATAATAGTTATTTGAAGAAATCCTATTTCATTATTCTATTATCAAATTTTCTCTTTTTGCTTGTTTCTTTTTTTCAATCAAAGTCATAATTCAAACTCCTTCAGATCTTAATATCATTCGGATTTTTAAAATATTCACTCATTTTTTAATTACATAGCTCAAGAAATGTTAAGAGATTCATCATATTCTTGAGCCCACCCCTCACGGGGTTATCAAATGTAGGCAAACCCCCTACTTGGAAAAAATCCGTAGATAAACCCCTTACATGATTCTCCCTAACATTTCTCATCTCTATCTTATTATGCATCTTTTATCTTTTCCTATTACGGTCTACACTCTACAATATTTAATTCAATCTCTCATTCCCTTTTATTTGATAAAAATGATTTGAAATAATAGTTCCCCTCAAAATTGATGTCGCTTTTATTTGTCATTCCTATTTGATTTCATAGCGATATTCAAATATTAGTGATTTTCAAAATCATAAAGGTATGCACATGCTAGAAATTGAAATGTGTCAAAAATAGTGTGCATGAACTATTTAAAATACTTTAACAATAGAGCATAATTCAAGAGATAAAAACTCACAGTAGCTTTTCCCTTTCCTTTATCTTTCTCAGGTTCATCACTATGCCTATTGCGAGACACCATCCTCGGGAGGAAAGAAATGAAATTTTAAGCATCTTTAATTGAGCTGCGTCTCTTAGATAAAAACGATGTTGATTCTAAGATGATTTGACTTTTATCAAGGATTTGTTCGAGGTTGGGGATAATTTAGGTGAGCATAAGGAATTGAAAATATAACTTGGCTATAGGAAGAAAAGTCCATTTTTAAAAAATCAACCAGCCATAAAATAATTGTAATAGAAAATCAGCTCCCATGTATTTAGTAGCCAGCTTCACATATTCAGTGAAGCTTAATTTCAGCCGGCTATCATAGTGTTCATGTAATGATTTGAAAACAGCCAACTATTTTCTTATCTCTCTTGAAAACAGCCAACTGGTAGCCAACACAATTCAGCCACCCACAATATAGCCAACTACTCACCGCCTTAATGAACGCAAATTGCCAGTTAACTTTAACCTAATTTTTGAAAGTTTTTTAAACAAGGGGCCTGGTAAATTTACTCTAGAAATCAGAAAAGAAAGGATTCAAAAGAGAATGCAGTTTCCTGTAAAAGCATAACCGACCAATCACTATAATCTAGGGGAAGGAGATCTTATAATGGGAGGAGGAAGAAGAAGGCTATACCACTGGTCCCTGTCGGACTAAGCAGAGGCATGGCTGAAATCTTCCGACAGCTCTGGCACTGTATCTCGAGGAAGAAAGGTAGTTGACGAGCCCCTATGTTGTTAAAGGCACACCTAAGGCTCCAGGCTCACAAGGCTCAGAGGTTTGTGCCTTCCTGCGTCTTTTTTGCGACTTTGGACATTAAAGACGCGCTGAGTGTGATTTTTGTTATAACTTTTTTTTTTCAAAATATTGAAAAAATAATGGAAGAACTCAATAATTTCTATATGATTTTGTGTTTTTGAAACATAATCGATCTTTGAGATTTAGATATATCATATGATGCAAACGACCATATTGATTTTATTTTTTAAGAGATATACATGATAGTAATGAATGATTACGAGTAAAATATATGAAAAATCTGTTCAAGATGATGAATTGATGTTTGATGTTGATTATTTAAAATGAATGTGGTTGTGCCTTGTGATGCAACACGAGTCTACCGATGGCGGACGATCGATGCCCTAAACTCAAAATGCAATGCAAGCAACTACACAACACATGTGAATGATGTTACGAAGGTGCAAATAGTCCGGTTCCAGATTATTAAACAAATAATAAAATTAGCATAGCTCTTATAAAATTTGCACAATTGTAAACAGACCATGATGAATAAAGAATAATTATAATTAGCCAACGAAATGAGGCGCAATTCCGTTCAAGTGCGCACTGAATACATTCCGCAAATTAAACGACAAATAAAGTAACGATTGCATATAAGTGTTAACAATCCCAAGACAATAGTTCAAAACCAAAGAATCCAAACAAGAAAAATAAAACCCTGATACCTAAATTTACTCGTGTGTGTGGTGACAGGCATAGGGATGGAAGTCGAAGGTGGTTCCGACCTTGACACGATGGTGGCGCCACAGATTTGCTGCGGGATAGGTTGGAGGGGGTAGTTCAGGGAGTTTTAGGTGGACGAGAAGCTGTTGGTTGCTTGATTTGGGTGGGCAGGGTTGCGGGGAGGCTGCGGGTAGCAGGAACCGGGCAAGTAAAGGTTGCGGGGAGGCTGGCCTGGCTGGTAGGACTGGGGGACGGACGGCTAGATAAGTCCAGGGAGTCAATGTGGCTGCTGTAGGGTTGTTGAAGGCTGGGGAAAAGGAGAACCAGGCAGCAGGCTTGTAGGAGGGGCGACGGGGTGAGTCCGGGTAGGGAAAGAGGAGGCGGGATGAAGCCAGGAGGGGAGGGGAAGGAGAGGTGGGGCTGAAGAGGCTTGTCAGAGATTGGGGAGGTCACAGGATGCCGAACAGGAGGGACCGCTCAAAACCTCAAGAAGGCCGGTCGGTTGCAAGTTTGCAACATGCAACTCCCGATCCCTAATTTCAGCCACATACATGCGCATATAGGGGGAAATAAACCAGGGCATCCAGATGGGCAACTAATAATATTCAGGTCGATCGGAGGCTAAATACAACACGAAATACATAAAATAATATATCAAACTGACTCGGGTCGACCATCTGGGTGCATCCGCGGACTCGGATCACTCAAATGGGTCACCGATCACCGCCTCCTGCGGGAATAGACGCGCGTGGGTCGTCGATCGCCATCAACTCCCCCCCGGCTTGAAATCACTCATCTCCGGTGAGTGTAGACGGTCGTACTCTCGGTTTAAGTCCTGGGCAAGTCTCTCGAGCTACTCAGTAGAAATCCAAGTATCGTCAGTAACCGGGCGAGCAAGCCAATGAACCAAGTAACACATGACCATTCGACTACCCATCGTAGTGAAGTCGTGACCAATGATCTGTAGAGCATCTCCGGTAGGCATAGGCGACTGTCGATGCAATGTATCTCTGTATGAAAGTTGTGCTGTTGGAACTGTCGGCGGGATAGTGCGGTCCTCCTAGCTGTGCTCAACCTTCCACCACTACCCGGTCATGGTAGGTGGAAAGGTGCTGTGGAGGGGTAGGACAAGCTGTGGATCAGGGGTAGCTGAAGATAATGGGTCCACATACACTCGCTCTTCATAGTATGGAGATAAATACTCCACATTGAACACCCGGTGAATTCCCATTACCGGTGGGATATCAACCTCATAAGTGTTCAGACCAATCCGTCGAGTGACTGTATAGGGGTCCATTCGGCGGGCACTTAATTTCCTCGCTGCCCCCTATGAGAGCCTCTCAGGTCGAAGGCAGATCATATCCTGCTCTCCAACGTCAAAGACCTGCTCCCTCCTGTGCAGATCGACCTGAGCTTTATAAATTTCATTACTAGTTGCGACTTTTCTTCGGACTGTCTCATGACGTGCATGCGAATGATAACTACACGACTCAACGGACTTATGCAAATGATGAACCCAAAAGATGATATGCTCGCATGAATGCTGCATAAGAAACACGACAGACACAGTGCACAGATATAAAACAAGCTCCATGTGGCGAAGGTTCCTTGAAATGAGTGGTTTATCGGGATGTTCGTCGGGAGGAGTGTCATAAAACTCAGTGTGTGTGAAGAGTGTTAGAATGATCGTGCGAGACACCAACACTCCAATACGAATTCATAGGATTCCTATTATCTCTCAAGGAACGTGATACATCAGGCGGCTCACCAGGAGATACATATGAAAATTCGTCGCGAAAACGACGGTCACCTAAGTGAGTAGCAGAGACATCAATAGTAGGATGAGACACTCGAGTGAGGCGAATGCCACTGATTAACATGCGGTATTTTTACGAGCTCATTACGAGTGTGGTAGATCATATGCTCAATTCTCAATATATTTGGAGGATGCTCAAGTGTACCTAAGAAAATCTTGACATACTCAATGTCGCCTACAAGACCTGCTCTCCAAAGCAAAATAAGGGACGTGCATTGGAGAGGTGTCAATAAGTCAGCGCCCACAGATGACTCGCTCAACGGGATGTCAATCTCACGGGAAAGTGGTGGTTCATCAGGTGGCTTGTTAGGGGGGTCATTAGAGAACCCACCAGTTGGGTCATGATCCTCTAAGAGAATACTGCTAATAGGGGTAGTGTACCCAAACGTGGGTGGGACAACCGCCAAGATATCGACTCGAGACTCGAGGCTCTCGGTGATGACATGACTTGAAATAAGGCTAAGGGGAGAGTGAGAAGAATTCGTCCTCAAGCGGGGGTCCTCCGCCTTGGTGTCAAGAAAGGGGTCTATAACCAGGGGGTAACGAGATCAACATAAGGTATAGAAGATGGATAGACCATCACAGTGTCACTGGGTCGCACGACCTCACTCTCATGGGCAAACTCATGACCAAAATCACTAGACGTGCTAAAGACGCTCCCCACCTGTAATGCAAGGCCATGATCAAACTTTACCTCAAAATCGTGTGGGACTGGTGGCTCATCAAGAGGAGTACCAAAATCAAATGGCGAATCACTCATGTCTATGGGAGTACTCCATGCGTCGAAGGTTTGACTTAAATCCTGATGCGTCACTCTACTGGTTCTCCCTAAGGTAGATTTTAGGCGATTCATTTGAGCATGTCCGCGATCAAATTGATCAAGAACCAATTGTTGAAATGTGGCTTCAGATATCTCTATTGGGGGACCACTAGGGCGATTCAAACGCGTGTCGCTATCCACTTAATTGTGACCTCTATAGGGATCTGGATAGTCATCAAAATGTTCATCCCTTATAGACTCACGACGTGTCAGAGGGGGAATATGATCCCTATGAGCGTGTGACGGTGGGTGAGGTTGATCATCAGAGTAGTATGAAGATAAGTCCGAAGGGACTCTACGAGGATACCCAACTCTACCGACATTAAGTCGTGGCGTGGTGTAGTGACGATAACGTGAAGTGCTAGGATCATAGCGATTGCCTCTAGCAAATCGTGGCGAAGGGTCGACACAATATTTAGAATGAGCAGAATGTGAATAAGGATGATCATCATAATAATATGGCATAAGATACTACCTATAGACTCCACTACTGCAAAAATAAATCCGGCGCTACAAAACCTCGCTTTGATACCAAATTGATGCAACACGAGTCTACAGATGGCGGACGATTGATGCCCTAAATTTAAAATACAATGCAAGCGACTACACAACACATGCGAATGAAGTTACAAAGGTACAAACAGTCCGATTCCAGATCATTAAACAAGAAATAAAATTAGCACAACTCTCATAACAATTTGCACAATTGGAAACATGCAATAATGAATAAAGAACAATTATAATTAGCCAACGAAATGAGGCGCAATTCCGTTCAAGTGCGCACTGAATACATCCCGCAAATTAAATGACAAATAAAGTAATGATTGCATATCAGTGTCAACAATCACAAGACAATAGTTCAAAACCAAAGCATCCAAACAAGAAAAATAAAACCCCCATACCTAGATTTACTCGTGTGTGTGGTGACGGGCATAAGGATGGAAGTCGAAGGAAGTTCCGATCTTGACACGATGGTAGCGCCACGGATCTACTGCGGGGAAGGTTGGAGGAGGCAATTCTGGGAGTTTTAGGTGGATGGGAGGCTGTTGGTGGCTGGATTTGGGTGGGAAGGGTTGCGAGGAGGCTGCGGGTGGTAGGAACAGGGCGGGGAAGGGTTGTGGGGAGGCTGGACTGGCTGGTAGGACTGAGGGATGGGCAACTGGATGAGTCCAGGGAGTCGATGGGGCTGCTGTAGGGTTGTCGAAGACTGGGGAAAAGGAGAATCAGGCGGCAGGCTTGCAGAAGGCGCAACGGGGTGAGGCCAGGTGGGGAAGGATGAGGCGGCGGGGATGGGAAATGGACAAGTAGGCGGCGGCTTGCAAGGGAGGAGGCGGGATGAAGCCAGGAGGGGAGGAGAAGGAGAGGCGGGGATGAAGAGGCTTGCCGGAGATGGGGGAGGTCGCAGGATGCCGAACGGGAGGGACTACTCGAAACCGCAAGAAGACTGGCCGGTTGCAACATGCAACTCACAATCCCTAATTTCAGCCATATACATGAGTATATATAGGGGGAAATAAACTAGGACACCCCAATGAACGTGTGATAATGTTTGGACCGATCGAAAGCTAAATACAACATGAAATACATAAAATAATATATCAAACTGACTTGGGTCAGCCATCTGGGCACATCCGCGGACTCGGATCACCCAAATGGGTCACCGATCACCGCCTCCTACGGGAATAGATGTGCGTGGGCCGTCGATCGCCATCACCTTGTCTTCTTCGGGCGCTCGCTTGCACCTTAAGCCTTGCGCCTAAGCTCCAAGACCCATTTGCGCCTCGGTGCACCTTGCGCCTTTAATAACTAATACGAGCTCAACAGAACTCAACGACATAGAACTCTACGGCACCAGAACTCAGTGGGAGTAATCCAGAGAGGCAGAAAAATCGAAAGAGGAGGAATCAGATGCTGTTAATGGCGTCTGGAGAAGAGGGAGCGTCAAGCCCTAACGGGAGCATAGAGGGGGGAAATGTCGCGAATGAGAGTGCGAGGGGAAGAGGAAGTCAATGCGGGTATATATCGTGTAAGGAAAGCGGTGCAGTCTATTTTATCCCAGAAATTGCCACCACATCATAGCACCGAACAGTATATTCCAGATGTTAGCAAATGAAGCCTCAGCTAGCACCGTTTACACCCTCCCATCCAGCTAGCCTCTCATCAAATATGTTATAGAATATTTCAAGTCAACGGACTGGGCCAAATCAAGTCCACCCAAGCCAAGAAGCCAGCCAATAAATATACACAAAATCAAATGAATTGTTTCATTGAAAACCTTTAAATTGCACCAAATAATCTTTTGTGAAAGTTTTGTTACAAAAATAATTGTTAAAAATAGAAGTATTAATATGATAAAAACAATTCTACACTGATTTCATTTCTCGTCATCGGGCATTTAATATCTTTTAAGTGTTTTATATTAATTTTGGTCGTTACAAATTCTCCCCCTCTTAAAAGGGTTTTTCGTCCACAAAAATTTGTATACTTGGATATTGAACGATATTTGATTGAGATAAAACAGGAATTTTACATAACACGTAATATTACATAATTCATTTTCTTTCATCTCTGAATGACCCCAAGTTAATCGCACGAGATTGAATTTTACTTTCTTCCGGAACTTTTCTTCCTGGAATTGAGGCAGGTGCCGAAGCTAACGATTCGGTACGCATCTGATATAATTTTAGTTGCGGTAGAAGTGGTTGTCTTCGAGAATTAACTTCTTTGTTTTTGAGTTTTGGACATTCATTCCGTTTGTGCCCAGGTTGATCACAATAGAAACAGATTCCGATTAGACATTCTTCCTGACGAAATTTTCCGCACTTTGCACATTTTGTTGTTATTGACTGTGATGCATTACTCATAGCTGGGGCATATTGAGATGATTTATTATCTTTCCATTGCGATTCATTCTGTCTTGGACTTTCCGTTGTCTTTCGTTTTAAAAAATCTCGTCGTTTTTGAGATTTCTCTTGATCATTTTCTACCAGCCGAGCCCTCTCGACCAGTTTTCCGTACTCTAAAATATCCAAGGGCACTAAAAGATTACAGATCTCATCGTGCGGTCTTTGCTGAAATTGATGACACCATTCTTCTTCAGTTTCTACAAGAGAATCAACATAATATGCTAATTTCGAAAATTCAGTTACGTATTGCATTACTGTCTTATTTTCTTGAATTAGCCAAAGAAACTAATTCAGATCTCGGGACAAATCAAGTTTTAAATTCTTGTATAAAGTCGGTCCAAGTAGCTACACTGCGACCTTTGTATTTTCTTTTGATGATTCTATCATACCAGCATTTTGCTTCTCCTTCTAAAAGAAACGTAGCTAATCCCACCTTTTAGTTTTCTCGGCATGTCATCACTTGGAAGATTGTTTCAATTCGTAGAATCCAATCTTCTGTGTCTAAGGGAGATAAGCTTCCTTGAAAAGCTGACTGTTTTAATTCCAAAATTGTTTTAATCTATATCAAGTTGACGGTGTTGTGTGATACTATTGGAACGAAAGGAGCAACGGGAGAAATTTCAGGAGGTAGAATCACAGGGGTTGGAATGGGATCATCATGAGGGACAACTGACCCTAATACAACTATCGTAGGAAATACCAATTTGAAGGCTTCAACAATTGCTAAAGAAAGATCAGTTGGTCAAGGTTGGTTCCCATTATCACTTCTAGCGGATAGGGTATCTTTATGAACTTCTGGATCTTCTCGCGATTCTTGAAGTCTTCTACTTGAATATACTTGAAGAGGTACATATGCAAGGAGTTTTAATCAATTTTACTACATTATTTATTCATATTATATGTCATTACTTCGTACTCAGCACAACCAAATTTATTGAAAATCGATCCCTCTAATACCAATTTGTGAAGACCTTTTTCTGATCTCCATAATGTATTCAATATCTGGGCATAGATTCAATTCATTCGTCGCAGCACGTTGCATCAAGATGCACAAAGAGTATGAAGTAAAACATATAATATTAACTTTTTAGTTCATTTTACAAGTTTTATGACAAACAGATACAAAGTATATACATAAGTATATTTGTAACATGCGCTTAATCTATTTAGTAACATAAGGCATATTGCTAGTCTTTACATGTTTCCCTTTGTTTTTCTTGAGCTTCCTCTATCCCAATTAATATTTTGACCCATACCTTTGCGCGTTCTTCTGCCATCTTTTTCTTTTCCTCAACAGTCATGAGAACCCTTTTTGGCGCACTGGGCAATGCTATAACTTCCTAAAATTGGTAATCCATGACGGGTTAGTCATAAAAATGACTGTGAGTAAAGTACCTCTTGAATTGCTATATATAAAATAAGGTGAATTGATATCAATGTGCATACAGATCATCGTACTTATTTTTTGGTATTCAAGAAGTATATACAAGGTTTGGATCTTTCTCTACATGGTATCAGAGCGAAACGGTCCGGCCTGCTTTCTCTTTAACCGCTAACCGCCCAGTCCTCCTGTAACCGGGCGGCCTGTTTTTTTTTCTCTCTCTCTAACCGCGCAGTCCTCCTGTTAACCGGACGACCTATTTTACTGCTTGGCCGCACTACTTTGTGGCTTCCGTCTTTTCTAACCGCCTCCTTATTCTCTCCCGTGGATCCACCTTCTCTTTCTCTTTTACGCTCTTTTATAGCCTTCATCCCTCTGGCACGTGGACCCCACTCCCGTGCGATTAGATTTTCTTAACCGCCTTATATTCTACTCGCTGCGACCACCTTTCTCTTCTTGTCCCTCGACCTCTTCTCTGTCTTATCGCCGCGATCGCTTTCCTTGCCGCGCGGTCTCCTCGTCGCAAGGAATCTTATTGCTCTTGTCGCAAGGAGTTCTTTACCGCTACGACCTATCTCTGGCCTCTAGTTCTCTCCCTGTCTCTGGCCATGAACTGCTCTCTTCCCGCCGTGGCTTCCCCTCTTCCCACAGTTAGTTATAACCGTCCAACCTCCAGTTCAACCCGCTACAACCTCTTCTCAGTCTTATCGCTGTGGCCTCTATCCTTGCCGCGCGGCCTCTTTGTCGCCAGGAATTCTTCTCGGTCTTCCGCTCTTGCCACGCGACCACCTTTCTCTTCAAGTTCCATCCTTGTCACGCGGGCTTCTTCTTATCGCAAAGAGTTCTTTCTTGCCTTATCGTTTCGCGCTTCTCGGCTCGACTTGGCTGTTCGCACGGATTGCTTCTACCGATCTTATTGCGGTTTGCTTCTAACCGCCCAGTCTAGTACCTGTTCGCCGGCTTTTGCTCCTGTTGCGGCCTGCCTCTAACCGCCCGGTCGAGTGCCTGTTTGCCGGCCTCTGTTTCTTCTGGTCGCTGCCCGCCTAGGTGTCTTAGTGTCTCGACTTGGCTGTTCGCGCCGTCTGCCTGTAGCTTCTCGTTTACGCGCGGTCTATCTGCTCTTACCGCACGGTCCAAGTGACAGTGTGCTGGCCACTTCTTCCCGTTGCGGTCTGCTCCTAACCACGCGGTCTAAGTGACCTGGTTGCGTTCTTCTCCTAACCGCACTGCCAACTCAGGACTCTTACCGCCGCGGCTAGTTTCTATCTGCTGCGGGCTCTCTTCTTACCGCGCTGGTCGTGGCCTTTCTTGCCGCTAGTGCATTGTCACCGTGATTGTTGCGGACTGTCTTATAGTCGCTGCTTGTGCCCACTGCGGACTGTTCCTTGCAAGATGATCAGCTGTCCTCCGGACTCTGTGGTGTCTATTTTCGATGGTGGTACCTCCTGCCTTGCTCATAGCTCATCCTGGATTTTGGAATCCGGGGCCTCTCACCACATTACCTCATGAAAATCACCACAATATTTGAACTCTGTGCATCCCAAGTTCATCACTGTTGCTAGTGGGGATACCATTCCTGTTTCTGGAGCGGAAGATATTCACCTTACTCCCTCCATCACTCTTCGCTCTGCCCTTCATGTTTCAGGCTCTCCTTTCAACCTTCTCTCTATTGGTCGTCTCACTACTGATCTTGTTTGTGATTTAACTTTTTCTTCCAACGTGTGTGTTGTGCAGGATCGCAAGACGTAATCTATCATCGGAAAAGGGCATCTGTCGAATGGTATTTATATTTTGACCCTTCTCCTCCAACGGTGTTATCCTCTATTAGCTCTGTTGATTGACATCGTCGTCTTGGTCACGCTCCTCTTAACATACTTAGAAAATCTCTCCCTGAAGTGTCCCTCCAAGAGTTCATGTGTGAGTCTTGTATTTATGGGAAACATCATCGGTCTACATTCTCACCACATCTAACTCGGACTCCTACCCCCTTTGATCTTGTACACTCCGATATTTCCCTTCAAAATTGCTAGTGTTTTTGGATATCGTTACTATCACATTTGTAGATGACTACTCTCGGGTGACCTGACTGTATCTCCTTCGTGACCGCTCTGAATTACCTGGTGTATTTTGTACTTTTTTCATTGAAACTCGCAACCAATTTTCCGCACCGATAATGCCCATGAATACACTAGTCATGCCTTTGCACACCTGTGTGCTGAGTTTGGGATCATCCATCAAACCTCGTGTGCCTATACCCCCCAACAAAATGCGGTTGCTGAACGCAAGAATCGTCACTTGCTTGAGGTCACCCGCTCACTTATGATTCAAATGAATGCTCCTAAACAGCATTGGAATTTTGCGATTTCTACCACCTGCACTTTTATTAACCGCATGTCTTCCTCTATTCTCAATTTTGCGGTTCTCTTCAATCTTCTTTTTTCCTCCAAGCCTCCTTTTTCCATCACCCTTCGCGTGTTTGGCTGCGTGTGCTTTGTTCATCATCTTGGTCCGTCCAATGACAAACTTGCTCCACGTGCCACTAAATATATATTTGTGGGTTACTCTCGGACTCAGAAGGGCTACGTTTGTTTTTCTCCCAAAGATCGCAAGGTTGTTACTTCTGCTGATGTCACCTTTCTCGAAGATCAGCCATATTACTCTCAACCAGTTGATTCTCCACTTCCGCCACCTCTTCCGCGGCCTTCTATACCTGTTCATTCAAACCTTCCACCTCTCCTTCCCACACCAATCCCACCTAAACCACCTAAACCACCTATCATCCATGTGTTCACTCGACGTCCTTCTTCGTCTACTACCCTATGGGAAATGCCATCCTCTAATAATGTTTTGCAGCCTGCGGATCCGGCAACAGGTTCCACTGCCCACCCGATGGCCAACTATGTCTCTTTTCACCGCCTCTCTCCGGAACTCTGATAAAGTGCTCTTTCTTTATCCTCTATTTCCACCCCTAATTCTGTGCAGGAGGCTCTCCAACATCCTGGGTGGCGGGTGGCTATGGACGAGGAAATGTCTGCTCTTTGGGCAAACCACACGTGGGATCTGGTCCCTCTTCCTCCTGAACAATTTTGTGTGGGATGTAAGTGAGTGTTTACCGTCAAACAGGGTTCAGATGAGACGGTTCACCGTTTGAAAGCTCGTCTTGTAGCTCGCGGATTCACTCAACAACAAGGTCTGGATTATGATGAAACCTTTTCTCCAGTTGCTAAACTCAATACTTTTCGTGTGTTGATCTCCCTTGCTGTTCACCGTCACTGGCCATTGCATCAACTGGATGTCAAAAATGATTTTCTTAATGACGATTTACAGGAGACCGTTTATATACAGCAACCTCCCGGGTTTGAGACCACGGGAGAGTCTCTTGTCTGAAGAAGTCTCTTTATGGTTTCAAGCAGTCTCCTCGGTCATGGTTTGATAAATTTAGTAAGACCGTTAGTGCTGTTGGGTTCACTCGGAGTTCGGCCGACTTCTCTATTCACTCGTATCGTCCAACAGACACAATGATTCTATTGGTATATGTGGATGATATTTTGATTACAGGAGATGATCTTTCTGGAATACAGATGATCAAACAGCATCTGACAACTGTGTTTCAAACAAAGGACCTGTGAAGTCTTCGATATTTTCTTGGTCTCGAGGTGGCTCGGAGACTTGATGGGCTTGTGTTATCTCAGATAAAGTATTGTCTTGACTTACTTCATGATGCAGGCTATTCTGGATGCAAGCCAGTTGATACTCCCATGGATATCAATCACAAGCTCTATGTTCATGCCTCAGACTCTGATGTGATCCTTCCAAATCCAAAGTATTATCGCCGCCTTGTGGGAAATCTGATATATCTCACTTTCACGAGACCTGATATATCATTTGCGGTTGGAGTTGTCAGTCGATTCATGCATGAGCCACGTATCTCTCATCTTCAGGCAGTCGAGCGTATTCTTCGATACTTGAAAACTGCTCCTGGACAAGGACTTGTATACAATCCCTCTTTGTCTCCCTTATCTCTGATTGCATACTCTGATGTTGATTATGCTGGCTCGTTGGATGACCGTCGTTCCACAAGTTGATACTGCACTTACTTTGAAGGACATCGTATTACATGGCGCAACAAGAAACAGTCCGTGGTTGCTCGCTCATCCGCTAAGGCCGAGTATCGATCGATGACGACAGTTGTGTCTGAGCTCATAGGGCTTAAGAGTCTCCTTGATGATCTAAGAGTCAAGCTCTCCTCACCTGCCACTTTATTTTGCGTCAGTCAAGCTACTATACACACTGCCAAGAATCCGTCTTCCATGAACAGACAAAACATATTGAAGTTGACTGTCATTTCATTCGGGAGAAGGTTCAGTTGAAGAAGATAGAGTTAACACATATTCCTGCTCAATAAGTTGCTGACGTCCTCACCAAGGCCTTACCACGACGTTTCTATTATTAGTTCTTGTCCAAGCTTGGTGCCTACAACTTGTACGCTCCAGCTTGCGAGGGAGTGTTAGAGAATATTAGGAAAAATAATGTATTGGCCCACTAACTTGACCCATGTAGGATTTTGTGTTTAGTCCCACATTGTTTGTATAGCTTGATCTTACTCTCCTCTCTCCTATATATTTGTACTCATACTTGTTTTTTGGTATTCAAGAAGTATATACAAGGTTTGGATCTTTCTCTATAATAATGAACTGAGAAAGATAAAGAAAAGGGAAAAACTACGGTGAGTTTTTATCTCTAGAATTATGCTCTATTGTTTAAGTATTTAAAATAATTTGTAAATACTTTTTTGACACAAATTTCAATTTCTTACATATACATACCTTTATGATTTTTAAAATCACTGATATTTGAATATCACTATGAAATTAAACAGGGTTGGCAAATAAAAGTGATATCAATTCTTATGGGAACTATTATATTTCTTTAGAAGGAAATGAAAGGTGTAATAATTCTTCCTCAAAAGGGGCAATATATAGGAAATATAACATGACTCACAAACCTAACCCACGGTGTGGGACTAAACCTTGAACATACTAAAATACCCAAATATAACTCTAACAATCCCCCTCAAGATGGAGGGGAAACATCCAGGTTGAACACAACATAAAAGAGAGGTAAAAGATGGTTGGCACCGTAGGACAAAACAACAGCTACCGAGGCCCAACCACGTGTCATCGGGGATACTACAACCGGGCAAAAGCCACACGACGTTGGTCCACAAACCGACCATGATCACACTGGATACACCCGGAGCAGAAACTAGGTCAACCAAGAATGCCAAACCATTCCTACCACAAAGCGAAGAAAAGAAACGGGGATATACAAGACGAAATCAACCTAGGGGCCATGTGTGACTAAGACAGGAGTCGGGAAAGAGGCATCCGAGTCGCCGTTATCATAAATACTCCCCCTCACGTGGATTATATGCATGAAGACATAGGATACACCTAGAGGCCATGTGTGACTAAGGCAAGAGTCGGGAAAGAGGCATCCGAGTCGCCGTTATCACAAACACTTCACCTCACGTTGAATACGTGCATGAAGGCATAGAATACGCCTGGAAGCCATGACGTACACTCCCCCTCACGTAGATCACGTGCAAGAAGGTGGAAATCGCAAAGAGACGCAGACAAACACACCAACAAACAACTTAAAAAAAATACAGCAACTACGAAAAAAGCTAGACCGGAAAGAAGAAGAAAAAGAGGCTCATGCGACAGCAGCAAGGCACGACCAGTAGATCAAGCGCAGTTCGAGGTGTTGGAGGAGGAGGCACATCGGCAATAGAAGGCCGACGGGAGAAGCTGAGCGCACAACCGACAAGGAGTAGCGCAGAGGAGCAGGCGTCAACGTCGTTGTCTATGAAAGAGTAGACGTCGTCGAGCGTAGCAACACACAGGAGCAGCAGCGGCGGAAACAGTCATCGAAGTCGTCGGGAGAAGCAGCAACAGGTGTCGACGTCGTCGGGAGAAGCAGCACACGGCAGCAGCGGCGGTGAAGTCGTCGGGAGAAGCAGCAACAGACGTCGGCGTCGTCGGGAGAAGCAGCGACAGACGTCGACGTCATCAGGAGAAGCAGCGACAAGCATAGATGACGCAGGCGGAAGCAGCAGCGGAATCATAACCGCTCCTGTCGACGGGATCAACGATCGACATCGTCGACAGGAGCGGGAGCGGCGGGCGTGAGCCCTAGCAGCTCTTGGAAACGGAAGCACGGGCCGGGGGAGGGGGGAAAACAGTGGCAGAAGAAAAATTGGGGAAAACACTTTTTATTTAGGTTTTATATCGAACCCTTTGATACCATGTAGAAGGAAATGAAAAGTGTAATAATTCTTCCTCAAAGGGGGCAATATATAGGAAATACAACATGACTCACAAACCTAACTCACGGTGTGGGACTAAACCTTGAACATACTAAAATACCCAAATATAACTCTAACAATTTCAAATTGCATTTTTTCCATATAAATGAGAATGAGAGATTGAATTAAATATTTTAAACCGTAATATGAAAAAATAAAAGACGCATAATAAGATATATATGTGAAATTTTAAGGAGAATCATGTAGAGGGTTTACCTCCGGATTTTTCACAAGTAGAGGGTTTGCCTACATTTGATGACCTCGTGAGGGGTGGGCCCAAGAATATGATGAATCCCTTAACATTTTCAAAGCTATGTAATTAAAAGAATAAATGAATATTTTGAAAATTTGAATGTGATTTAAGATATGAAGGAGTTTGAATTATGACTTTGTTGAAAATGAGAAACAAGCAAAAAGAGGAAATTTGAGAATCATTAGAGATTACATGAAATAGGATAGAGGAAGCTCAAGAAATATCAATTTGAACGCCAATATTATGACTTTTAGAGAATATCTTCACATGTTTTCCTTTAGAGCATTATTTCTAGCTAGCCAACATATATACACAAAACCAAATGAATTGTTTCATCAAAAACCTTTAAATGACAGCAAATAATCTGCTGTGGAAATTTCGTTATAAAATAATTGTCAGAAATATAAGTATTAATATGATAAAAATAATTCGACACCGATTTCATTTCTCATCATCGGGGATTTAATATCTTTTAAGTGTTTTATGATAATTTGGGTTGTTACAAGTTTTTAAAGCAGGGCACTAAATTACGATATAGTTCCTCTTATCATCCAGAGACGGATGGGTTAACACTTAACAGAGAGAACAAATAGATATTTAGGTCAATACTTAAAATTTTTTGCTCACAATGCTCCATGGAAGTGGTCTACCTATCTTAGTCTTGTTGAGTACCATCATAATACATCATTTAACTCTTCGATTGGCATGAACCTATTCGAAGTCATGTTCGGTTGAAAACTACCTGGTTTACTCTCTTATTGTGCAGGGGGAACATACAATGAAGCAGTGGAGGCAACATTAAAAGATAGAGATGCAGTCCTACACCAGTTGTGGGACAATCTTACTAAAGCTCAACATCGAATAAAGACCTATGCTGACAGTAAACAGACAGACATAAAGTTCAAAGTAGGGGGATGGGTGTTACTAAAATTACATACCTAATGACAGTTAACTCTTGCAAGGACTTCCAACCACAAACTCAATCTGAAGAACTATGGACCCTTTTAGATCTCCGAGGTAATCAACAATACAGCTTATTGGTTGGATCTACCACTAGAATCCAAGATACATGTCGTTTTCCATGTATCCTTACTTAATCCATATAAGGGAGCTCCTAACATCTCAGTCATCACGTTACCTCCAACTAGTAATGATAATAATCCAATCCATGAACTACATGCCATCATTAGCATGCAGTAAATCATCCAGCAAGGGAAGCAAATAGAGCAAGCGTCCAGTGGAAGGGTTTACCCCTATTGACAATACTTGGGAAGATATCATCACTCTACCTCCAGATCTACTGGGAACTAACCCTAAATCCCCCGATTATAGATCTACCAATGCTCTTGCATGGCATACTAAGAAGAAGAGGGGTGCTCGAAGGAAAAACATTGATCTACATGATAGAGAGGAAACTCGAAACTTACGATCGGAGGCTCAGCTTTCAGAAGACATACAACAAGAGTTGCAGAGGTTCCAACCTTCTGGTAAAGCTGAAGCGACGCAGGGAAGCTCTGTTGTTCCCTCATCCTTTCCCTAGGGTTTATTTCTCAAGACTGAAGGTTTAGCGATCAGGACATCACTGTTTAAAAGGGAGCAGTAAATGTTGGGCAGGCTATCATTATCAAACAACGGTCCTGATCTTTTCTGATGCCATCCCACAGGAGATTAACGCTGCCACCATTACACGTGTCAAGCGCCAATAATCACAACTAAATACAATCCAACGACTACCAGCTGATTTCTGATCATTCTAATGCCTAATGGCTCTTTTTTTACAGTTGTAATTAGAGTATAAATAATACTTATTATGTATGCTTTGTATTAAGTATGATTTGATAATAAAGTTATTTAAGTTTCTTCTCTGTTATCCCTCTCCTGTCGTCTCTCTCCACCCCGGCCACCTCTCACGGCCATTCTTCCACGTTAGAATGTTAGAGTAGCCGGACCACTTGCCGGACCGCTACACTCTTAGGCTCTGTTTGGGACAGCTCTGGCGGATTGAAAAGCTGCTGTTCGGATAGAGCTGTTTTAAAATAGATTTCTGGGGAGCAGTTTTGAAAAGCTTCAGAGTGTTTGGGTATTCTGTGCAGAAGTGCGCTCGGAATCGCCGGAGGAAGGCCGTCCGGCCTCTGAGCATGTTTCAACTGAAGAAACCATTAGATTTCCAAAACCTGTGAGAGAGAAAGCTATTTTGCGGAAGCTGAAGTTGGGTGGGGGGGGGGAGAGATTTCTGAAGAGCTGCAAAACAGCTCCAGATTTCTGAAAAACTCTTCATAAGGAGCTGTCCCAAACAGTTAAAAAATAGCTCTGGCGGCTGGAATAGAGATTCTCCAGCCGCCAGAGCTGCGCCAAACAGACCCTTAGCGGTTGATGCATGCCAACACTATCAAAAGCTTGACATCCTACCATTTTTAGTCCAGATCGACCTAGGGGCTAGGCCACACTGGAGCAAGACAACATGGCTCAATCCGCATCCATTCATGGCCCAATGATTACTGCTCATTAGGCGGAGCAGTGGAAACAAAGTTGTAAAATGGTTAGAAATTAGTATGTGATTTCCGTACCATCTCCAATTAGAACCATTACTTAGCTAAAAATGATGTTGGATGCATCACTGCCAAAAAAACCGCCACTTACATTTTCTCCTCTTCTATCTTAATTGACTAGATGATTGTATTTTTATTTTTATCTCATGTTTGATGTTTGTTATGGAGTCTGTGGTGAGTTGTATGGCCCAGGTGTCCTTCCAGTTCTATTATAGATCCGTTATAATTTAAGACTTGCAGTTTAGTATGTGTATGCGAGCTCAATGTAGACTTATAAGAGCTAAGATAAAGTGACATGTATTACGGTATCTAAGCATATTTAATCGACCTTGGCCACACTACATAGCTTGAGCCGCCTCCATTCATGATCCAACAGTCACTGTTCAGTAGGTGGAGCAGTGGCAACAATGTTGCAAAATAGTTACAAAAATAGAATATGATTTCTGAAGAGTCTTTGATTAGAACCATTAATTAGCTAAAAATGATGTAGGACACAAAATTGTCAAAATAAATTGTCAGTTACATCTCTTGTATTTTATTTGATGTCTAGCTGATTGCATTTTATTTTGGTCATATTTGGTTTGGACACGTACAAAGGCGATCATTAGAGGCACCTGTTAGGCGTTGTGAGGGTCTAATCACTAGGCATGTTAAATGAGGGAGGGGTAGACCAATAATGACTTGGAATGAAACTATAAGTAAAGACATGATGTACTCAGGCATTAGTGAGATTATGATAAAAGATAGGGCGCAATGGCGACAAAGGATCCATATAGCCGACCCCACTATAGTGAGATAAAGGCTTGAGTGTTGTTGTATATTTGATTTTTGCGATGGAGTATGATGTCAAGTTTTATGGACTGACTGTTGACCTAAATCTATTATGGGTCCATTATAATTCAAGTATTTGAATTAGTATGTGTATCAGAGCTTGATATAGACTTATATGATCTCACATCTACAGCACTAATAAATTTTAAAGCATGCTTAAATTCTAACCATGATGATTAACAATCAAAATATTCATAACTGTTAAGTTTGGCAGTTTAGCCGAACTAGTCGCAGCAGCTTATCTTGTCAGCGGTCTGGCGGTTTGGCCCAGCGGTCTATGTAGTAGCATATCCAGCGGGTTGGTTTGAGGCCGCAGCAGCGCATCAGATATTAGCCGCAACGGTCTGGAGGTTAGCCGCTGCGGTCTGGCCGTTGGCAGTAGCGGTTTGGATAAAGCCGCAGCAGCGGTCAGATGATTTACCGCATTTGCGGTCTGTTGGCAACCCGCACTTGCGGTTTTATGGCTTGCAGCAGCTGCAGTTTGATTGTTAGCCGCAACTGCGGTGCGGTCTGGAGGCTTGTTCCAGCGGTCTTCCCTAGCTGTGTGGCGGCTTTCCTTGGTTGCCTCTGGGTGTACAGTTATTTGTTGTATAGTGTGCGGTTTGAACATGTGAAAGCGCATAAGCCGCCCGACTTGTTTTTTAGTCCCACATCAGTTGTTGTATTCTCTCTTCTCCCCCGTTTTCTATAAATAAGCGGACATACCTATGTAATAATTATCTTTTTGGAGCAATAAAATTTGTCTTTATTTACCTCTTGGCCGTTTTCTCGCTCTTTTTTCACATGCTATCAGAGCGAATCGATCCTTTGCTCCAATCAAATTGCGGTTTGTTTGTTAAACCGCACTGGCTTCTTCCGGTTTGCTTCCTGCGCCGGCTTCTTCCTGTTTGTTTCCCACCCTTCCCTCCCTTGCTTGTTGCTCTCCTGCGCTTTCTTCTTTGCGCGTGTTCTGTTCGCGCGACTTCCTTTGCTTAGTCGCATTTCGTTGCGGTTTCTCAGCTGCTTCTTCTCTTCTCTGTTGCGAGTTCCGCGTTTTGGTCACGACATCTTCCTTGCCGCTGGTGTGTTGTCACCGTGATCGTGCGAACTCGTTCTCTTCTTTCTTTCTTTCTTCTTCTTCTTCTTCTTCTTCTTTGCGGCTTCTTTTCTTGTCGCTGCGGTTTCTTTTCTTGTCGCTGTGGCTTCTCTAACCGTTGCGGGCTCCACATCTTGGTCGCGACCTCTTTTCTTGCGCTGGTGTGGTATCACCGTGACCGTGTGGTCTTCCCGCGCGGTTTGTTCGCTGCTTAGTCGCTGTGACTTCTCTTTTCTCGCGTGGGTTGTTTTCTCTTCTCGCGCAGTCTCTTCTTGGTTTGCTTCTCTTCGTGTCCGGTTCTCTCCGGCTTCTTTTCAAACTGTGCGGTTTGATTCTCCGCCTCTCTCTTTCTTTTGGTCGCTGACTTTCTGCGACTTGTTTGCTGTCCTATTTGGTTTGGCTTCTTTTGACGGCTTGTTTCTAACAGTGCGGTCAGTTTTTCTTCCTTCTGGTTTCTATTTTCTTTGAGATGGTTTTTCTTCTCTCCTCTACAGTTCGTGCTCTTGTGGCCTCCTCTGATAAGTGACTTATTGACTCTGGTGCCACTTATCACATGACCAGCAACTCTCGTTTGTTCACCTTTTTGCTTGAACAGAACAGCTGTCTCATGTTGTTATTGCAGATGAGTCTTCTGCTCCTGTGCATGGTGTTGGCACTGTGAGTCTCTCTCCGTCTTTGCTGCTTGAGGAAACTCTCTATGTCCCTACTTTTCCGTGCAATTTACTCTCTGTTCATGCTTTTTGCACTCAGTTAAATTGCACAGTTATTTTTACTGGCACCACTTGTTCTTTCTTTGATTCTATCTCCTAAGCTACGATTGCTACTGGGACTGCCATTGGTGGTCTCTTTTTTCTTGACCACAACGTTGCTCTTTCTACTTCTTCATTTATTCAGCAATGATATCGTCGTCTTGGCCATCATCCTTCTCGCCTTATTCATCAACTTTTCCCAGACCTTCCTTTAGAGAATTTTCCTATGAATTGTGAATCCTGTCAGTTTGGTAAACATCATCGCTCTTCTTTCCTAGCTCAGACGGGACATCGTTCTTCGCGTCCTTTTGAACTAGTTCATTCTGACATCTGAGGTCCTTTTCCTACTGCCACTGTTTGTAGAGGAAGCTTATATTTTGTTACATTTATTGATGATTTCTCTAGGTGTACTTGGTTGTATCTCTTGAGAGATCGTTCTGAGCTGTACTCCGTGTTTACTGCCTTTTATAATGAGATCTTCACACAATTTCATGTGCCTATTCAGATTCTTCGTATTGATAATGCCAAGGAATATCTCAGCAGACAATTCTCTGATTTTTGTGCGAACCATGGTTTGATTCATCAAACAACTTGTCCATATACCTCTCAACAGAATGACATTGCTGAACGCAAGAATCACCATCTTTTGGATGTTGCTCGCAGCCTTTGCATACAAATGAATGTTCCTCGGTCTTATTGAGGTCATACTGTTCTCCTCTCTTGCTATCTCATCAATCGTATTCCCTCGTCCATTTTTCAGGGTAAGACTCCATTTTATATTTTATATCCTGAGGCCGAGCCATTTCCTTTACCTCTGAAATTTTTTGGATGAAAGACGTTTGTTCACATACCTTCTCCTAATCGTGACAAACTTTCTCCCAGTTCTGTTAAGTGTGTCTTCCTTGGTTATTGTTCGACTCAGAAGGGTTATCGCTGTTATAATCCTCTTTAGCGCAACCAGTACGTTTCAGCTGATGTTACATTCTTTGAAGATACACCATATTTTTCTCCTACTTCTCTCTTGCCCTCTGATACTTCTTCTTCCCTGCCTATTATCTCGGCATCTCTGCCAGCGCCAGTTCTTTCCACGTCTGCTCCTGTTGCCCCGTCTCTTTCTCCGGAGACTGATGTGTTGCCCTTAGAGCCTTCTGTGCCTGTTCCAGGGCCTCTTCTTTCTTCTGACAGTGCATTGCCTCCTCCGGCCAGCAGTGACCTTGATCTTCCCATTACCCTGCGGAAGTGCGTTCGATAATGTACTAAGCATCCTATCGATACTGTTGTCTCATATGCTCAGCTTTCCTCGGATGATAAGCATTTTGCTCTTGCATCTCTTCTACTATCATCCCAACAATGTATCAAGAGGCTCTTGCTATTCCTCAGTGGATAGCTGCTATGAATGAAGAAATGAACACGTTAGCTGAGAGAGGGACTTGGACTCTTGTACCCCCACCTCTGGGCATTGATGTGGTTGGTTGTAGGTGGGTCTTTGTGGTGAAGTATCTTCCAGATGATTCTGTTGATCGCTATAAGGCAAGGCTTGTTGTCAAAGGGTTTACTCAGACGTATGAGCGACCAAAGTACGTAACATCATGGTCGAAGAGCCATGGACTTCCTAGTAGAACGTGTGCGACATCCATGTGGATGACGTCACGCCAAAAAGGTCCTCGAACGAGGCAAGAGATATCAGAATCAACCACCTCTGGGTAACCTGTATGGCCGTTTTATCGGCCCAAATCACTCGATATAGATGAGGCTCAAGAGTCACCTGCATCCGCTCTAAGACCCTCTAGGACACAATATTCACACAACTCATGCTATTAATGACCAGTTTATAGGGACCGCCTGTGCTGGAAAAGAAAGTATAGAAGATTGACGTATGACGCCAATCCTCATCGGTACATGGGGTGTAAAGAGGACAAATAACACCGACCTCTAGGGAGTGCTCAACATCGCTCTCCCAACCGTCCTCGATGATGACAACAATCTCACCATCTACCTCCTCAACATCAACGCTGGGCTCGCCTCCTTCAATTAATTAATTTCTTGTGGGACACTCAGCTGCCATATGACCTATGTCAGAGCAACGATAACAATGAACTTTCCCATACCGGTTAGCTGCAGGAGGTCCGTTGATGACAACCTTTCCCTTCCTGTCCACGAGAGCACAAAAGGGTCATGCAAGAGTGATAGTGGTCATGTGGTCTAGTAACTGTGGGCCCACCTGGTCTGGAGGGAGCTTGATGGGCACCTGCTAGTTGTAAATAAGGCAAACTCTCATTATTTATTAAGCCTTTATCCCACTATAGTTGGGTCGGCTCATTATTAAAGAAATAAATAAAAATAAATGTAATTTAGAAAGTATAATATTTTTAGAGATTAATTTTATTAAAAGGAAAGTGATTAAAGAAAGAATAAATAGAGAAATACAAATATGTTTGGAAAAATTGGAAAACTGCCCCAAAGCCCAGCATTCGAAAAATTGTTGTTTTAAAGGGTCTCAAATTGAAAGCTGAGGCCAATTTTATCAGAGGAACAAAACCTTTCGTTCCTTATGACAGCCGATGCCCTCAAATCCTTTGTTCCCGCAAGATCCACTGTTGACCTCCTTTGCGACGACGTTGCCATAAACTCGTCCGACAACGACGTTTTCATCATGTTTTCTGCCGACGCACTTGACCACTTAGCTAGCCTCGTCATCTTCGTTCCAGAAGCCCACGAGCTTGGTGAGCCCCTGTCGACATCGACAATTGTGTTCCAGGGGTTCCTTATTAAGTGCATAATTCCTGCGCCATTGCCGGCCACAAACTCCCATTCTTGTGGCCCTCTTGATTCCCCCGACTCTTCGTCAGCCATCCATTTGTGTAAATCGTTCTCTCTCCTTGTAAAATCCACTTAATCTTCATCGCTTTTAAAATTATTTAACATTATTTTTATCCATTCTCTTAATAATTATAAGCTTGCCCTAATCTCCTTAGTTATTTATGGTTGTCGTTATTTATCATAAATTATTTTATTCATTTTCGTCTGAGAACCGATTGATCCGTGTGAATATTCAAGTCGCAAGCACAAGAAAAATTTTTAGCTCGAATTTTGATTAATAATTTTATAACTTTTGACTGTTCTAAGATTGAGATTAAGAGTGCGACGAACTACGAGGTATGTTTGTCTCCGTCGCCACTGAGTTTATGAATCCCGAATTACATCAGGTAAGAGCGTCAATGCTTATGCGGCGAGTGACGTCGTCCTTCACTTGTGGTGCTCTACGCGGCTCAGGATTGTAACAACCCGGTTTTTTGTACAATAATAATAAGAATAAATTAAAAATCTAATCTTCTCCCTCCTACTTAACCCGAGCCGGCCAGCCCCGCTTCTACTTCTCCCGCAAACCGTAAGGCGTCGGCTAGGTCTCCCGATTTTGCTCCAGCCCGTCTCCTGCAAGCCGCAGGTCCCGATTTCGCCTCCCGCTCCAGCACCGACTCCCGATCTCGCCTCTTGTGCCTCATAACGCCGTCGCTTGTGCCTCTTGCTCCCTCTGCCTTGGCCGACGATGCCTCCTCTAGTTCTCTTCTCTCGGGCCGACGCTTCCTTCTCCTGTGTTGGCCGGCGAGTTCATCTCTTCTCCAAGGAGCCAGCAACCCCTTCTCCGCATCCTCCTCCTCAAGAGGTCGGCAGCCGCCTTCTCTCCCTCCGGCAACCGCTTTCCCTCTTCTGTGGGCTCCGATTTTGCTAAGGTTTTCTTTCCTCTCCTCCTTGAGCCCGGATTTGACTTCCGTGGGTAAGATTCTCCCTCTTTTCCTCATCTATTCAGATTTCCTTGTTTTACTTTGGGATTTCTTGTCTCCAAATTTTGTAAAACTTGTGATTCATGAGTTTTTCCCTCCTGTTTTTGTCTAACCGTGTTGTGTTTTTGGTTCCCGGCATAGCTCCGCGACTCGAGAGATGGAATCCCTCCAAATCTCTCCCCGAATTAGGGTTTTCGTAACCCAAGCGTCGTCAAGCCTCCGTCTCCTCGTGGAATCTCTTCTCCCCTCACACTCTTGAGGGAGGTATATCTCTTAGCCTCCCTTGATTCAATTTTGTAGCAAATAATTGTCTGTGTTAGTGTGGTGGTAATTTGGTGTATCGCTTCCGTCGTTCTTGTACAGGTTCAAAATAGGATTTCTGGTCTTGCTTGCGCCGCTCAGCCGCCTCCGTTAGATTCACCCTCTTTCAGGCAAGTAGAGATCTCTCTCTCTTGCAATCATTGAATTTCAATTACTTGGTCTGTTCTTATGATTATACGAATTCACCATTCATTGTTTGCGTTGTTATATGAATTGAACTATCAAATGTCTAATCCGACAAGTTAATATCTTAGGGTTAATATTTTTGGAATGTCGTGAGATTGTGATCACAGACAATTTTATTTAAATGTTCACTTAGATAAACGGATCCCTCGTCTGATGTATAATTTGAAGTATGATGGATTTTTGGGAATGATTAACAAATATCATAATGAGAATTATTATGAATTGTATGAATTGTATCATTTGGATTCACACTTATATGAATTGTATCTCATTTGATGGATGATTAGAAGACTTATAGTTCTTGTGAACTTGAGCAATAATTAATTTGAAGGTTAACGGTTAAGATTCCTTGCTACGATTAAATAATTGGTGATTTGTGTCACACTCGTATATAGACACACCGTTTTACTTGGAGGATATTTATGTCTGAAATTTTTTAATCTAAATGAATATTTGGTGTCCAGGAAAATAACGTATTGTAATCGTATCACTTGTAAATACTTAAACCCGCTAAATATATTGCTCCTTATCCAATTTTGTTTTTGTCATCAAATCTTGTGACAACGAAACTTGTGTCATCAAATCTGCTGTCATTGAATCTGATTTCTTAGGTCTGTTCTAAGAATTGAGCGAATGTTGCTCCGTAGCTCAATTCCTCTCTTGACGCGTTTATGAACTCTAATATTGTATAACTGAATCGCTAAATTTGTATCAGGGCTTGATATGTTAGGAATCTCCTAAATCATGAATACTTAAAATCATTAATGTTATAAGCAAATCCTTGAACTGTAGCGTCTAACTGGGCATCTGTCTGCCTCCATAGTCACGGCAAGCAGGAGTATTTTTCCGACAAGACTTGCACGCAGATTTGATCGTGAACCATGTGCGCCCGCTATAGCACCCACACCCTTCATCGATCACGGCTTACAACATATTACATGAATAATTTTAGGCTATACTCCAGAGTAGTCTAATACACTAACTTGTTCTGTTTAGCTCTTTTATTTGCTGGTCATTTGATAGTTTTGTTTCATGAGAAACTGGTACACTCATGCATTTATGCTTCTATTACTGTTCTGTACTTTACTTTGCTCACTATGTTTATTTCAATGTTCTGAGGATTTTTCTTTTTATTTTGGAATTGCCTTAGTGTTCGTGCAGCGCTGCCAGGTACTCGAGTTCGATCAGCATTAAGTTCTAGGTTCTATGTTTACATTTCTTTTACTGTCAAATATTTCTTTTATGTAATAATTGCAATCAGATATTTTCTCTAGTAACATGGACAACTGCTAGGCTATTAAAATACTTTATGTACTAGAATTTAATATTAATGCATGTGCATACTCTTTTGAATCATAATTGCATGACAACTGTAGTAATACTAATACCCAAAAAATATGAATTTTTTTTACAAAATACACGTGCATCTAAAATTCTCACCGTTTTAAACCCTAAAAGTTTCCGCAATAAAAACCAAACTGTTTTTCTCCAAATTAACTATTTTAAAACTATTTTAAGTATTCTCTGCATCCACCTTAGCAGACATGGTTTTCTTTCCGCCCATGCCTTTGACATCACGACCTGCCCGAAGCGCACTCTGACTTTCGTCGAGACGGGTCGTGACAAGGATAGCTGTCAAAGTAATCGCCCCGCCTATAGGCAAATTGGCCGCATACTCGAACATGAGGGGCAGGGTGCCGAGGTGGATAGTCCTCCTGAGAGCGAAAATGCCTATCCGGGGTTGTCTAGGTCGATGTTCTTGAATCTGATCAAGGGTTCGTCTCATAGGTGGGGCGGGCTCTTGCGGTGGTTGATTCCTAGCATGCCAATCTTGTGGCTTGCGATCAATTCCTCAAAATGTCCGTCAAGTGAAGTGGGTGGATCCTCCCTCCTTCAAGGAGTGGCATGCCCTCGATGATCCTGAAGGTTCTCTATACGAACATGTAGATCATCGAATTGAACATTCATTTGATCGAACCAATCTAACATCAATCACTGGAACTCGACATGTGTCATTACGGAGTTGGAGTTGGTGGTCCTCTCGTTTGTTAGGTTTGGGTCGGGCATGTTTTGACGATAAGACCTACCACTATGTCACATCCAAGTGGTCCTAACCTGGGGTCCTGATACCAAATTTGACGGAGGGTAGGATGTGGAGACTGGAAAGTGTGGCGACTGTAATGCAAGTCTATGTGAGTGGTGTGGAACAACTCAATATAGATGATCCATGTATGTTTTAATTTATCAAGAGTTAAATTCTAGCAAATATAATTATATCCGTTTAGCAGTCGACATGATATTCACTACACTTTCAAATGAATAAGCAAAGACACGCTGTCCTTCACATGAATGACTTAGAGCTACACTTGCACAAATGGATTTTTCATAGGAAAAATAAGAGATTGGAATAATTATGCAAACAAGTCAACATTCCAAGCATTTATACGATAATCTTCCAATGTTTAATAAATTATAAAGAAAACACAATACTAAATACTCACAAACATGAGTTCCGGTGGTGGATGGTGATGTTGGGCGGCTGTTGGGGAGGCAGTGGATTCAAATGCAGAGAATAGGGCAGGGGGGGGCTTGGTTTGATATTTCCGGTAAGGGAGGGAGGAGCTTGCAAAAGGCTAGGGGCTGTGGTGGAGCGCGCGACTGGGGAAGGGTTTGCAATAAGGGGAGAAATGTACGACTAGGAGGAGACGTTGACCTGTAGTCTGATCAAAGAGGTGGAGTTGTAGTCAAATGGAGTGGAGGATAGATCGGGCTGTTTTGGTTGTAGTAGGGGATAGGTCGTGCAACTAGTTTGCTGGATTGAGGGAGGGGAAGGGCTGCTGGAGCGGGATCGGGAGATGATATTTTTTTTAGGGGGCGGGATCGGGAGGCGGACTGGTGACTAGAGGTGGGACCGAGAGATGATATTGTGGCTGTGGGGGGAGGGGATCGGGAGAAATTCACATGATTGGAGCTGTGTTGGAAGAACCGGAGGCTACCGATCGCAGATGATTGATAATGTTTGAGTGGTTATGGATGGCAAGAGGGAGTCGTGGGAGGAAGATTGGGGGGTTATGGGAAATAACACGGAAAACAAAAATGAACTTGACCCGAGTTGCACCTTACAAGATGCTATCCCCCCACCCCACCCCCACCCACACCCACCCACACCCACCCACCCACACCTACCCATCCACCCACACCCACCCACCCACCCACCATATTTTAAGATTATTTTATCTATCACGTGACTTTCTGTTTGTGCAGGTTCTTTTGGTCACTTCCAGGCGAGCAGATCTGGAGTCCACAAAGGTGGATTGCATCTACCACTTGTTAAGGCTGGTTTTGTTGCTACACGTATTTCTGTGAGTCACAATTCTACTTCACTTTTTTATTTTTAATTTCTATGTACGTTGAAATCAGACATGCGTTCTTTTGCTTATTTCCTTGCATTCCATTTACCAGCTTTGGATTTCTATTGTTTTAACTACTTATTGAATTTCCATGCTGTGGATAATTTTGAAATTTACAAATAACATTATGGTTCAAAATCTCTTCAGTATCTTAAAAATCAATTTCCCGAAGGTTTTCTTTGCAGTATCTCATGATTCTATGGGCCTACTCAGTGAATGTTGTGAATTAATGTTTGCATGTCCCAGGTCTGGTAGAAGCTGCATCCATCAGGAAGGTGCTGGTGCTAAGGAAGCATATAATTGGATGTCAATCACATTGTTACGGCAAAAAATTTATAACATAATGTCAAGTTTCATGTTATGTTTGACTGTAGTTACCTTTAAGCTAATTATTTGTTTAAGTACCATTTGACATTCTGGCCTAGTTTGATTTTTATTTATTCAATGGTATATTTTATTTATTTATTTTGAGTAGGTGATAGTTTTGGCTATCATCAAAGAAAAATAAGTAGATTAATGCGAAAGGAGATACAAGATTTCGAGACAATCTCAACCTAATATCTCGAGGGCAGGATCTCTCTAAGCATCTTTTTTGCAAAGAGAGCCTAAAGCCAAATGATTTAAGATGACCTAAAAGACTCACTATTACTCCCTTATATAGATAGGGGTGACATACACATAATTATGGAAAGACCCTAAGGATACATAGGCAGGTAGGACGCATGAAAGACCTAGGAGGTCATGTTCATGTCAACATTCCCTGCCCGAAAATTGAACTTGTCCGCAAGGTCGAGGCCCGTAGAGGTCAACAACGAAGTCGAAATCATTGTCTTCAATGTCGAGCAAGAAATAGTCCTTGAGAGAGTATTTGTGGGTGGGCCTGTACGACTGGTGACATCGAAAACAGAGATCCTTTTGGCAAAGCTCGAGGTACTACTTGTTAGATAAGCGTTGAGGTGTTGGAGGCGGGATCGATGGAACTGGCGGCGATGGTAGTGGGCTGAACAATGGAGGTTCGTGTGGAGGCTGGTGATCCAAGTGATGGGCAGGTTGTTGAAGTTTTGGCAGTGCTAGCGGCTGTTCGGGTAGTCAAGTAGAGGTCAACTAGGCTGTGTACAGTTTCCCTGTCGAGGCAACGAGCTTGTTCTTTGGTGCAAGAGGGAGTAGACAGGTTGTGGACACAAAGACACACAAATATGGACTTGCAGGCCTGCACAAAAATACCCCATATAATGGTTAGGCGATAGTCCGGTGGCATGCGTGGTGACCTCTATCAACTTGGTGTTTACTGGGCTAGCTGTTTACCTAAGAGTGCAACCCTGCCTCAAGCTTACTCTCATGTAGCAGTGAACGGAAGTCTCAGACCGCACAAACAAGCCGGTGCACAACAAGCAATCGCTCGGTAGAGAGCTCCAGACCGAAAAGGCTAACCGTCTGTTTGTGCAGTCTGACAGTTTGTCTTTTTCCTCCTTTTTTGTATCTCGTCACCTCTGCCCGGTTCTCTGGTACCCCAGGCAAGCGGTTATTTTAGTCTTGCTCGTTTGGGCAGGCCCCCGAGCTTATAAATTGTAAAATCCTAATTTTTTTGACGCGAAATTTATTTAAATTATAGGGTCAAGTCGCGACGATTTGTGATCGAGACAGCACGACGTCGAGGTACGTTGGTAGTATGGTTAGCAATCGCGTCCATTAATTGGTGACGCATATTAATTATAATAATAGTTCATAACGCAGGATATGCAAGAATCGACGCGCGCCGCATAGTAGGTGTATATTTTAAGGTTTTGAAATGAGGTGCCAATAGCATTTTACCCCCCATTTCTCCTTCCGGTTAATAAGTAACCGCATGCCCGATCATTTTAAAACCCCGCACGCCTCTTTTTATCGGATTAGAAAACCGCTAGCAGCCCGCACTTCGTCTCCCGCAAACGGCGAGCCCGACGCCCCTTCCGCGCGCCTCTGCCGCCCTAGCCGCCGCTCGATTCCTGTCCAGAGTCCAAATCCGACCTCTCCTCCCTCCTCTGCAGGCGTCGGGGAGTACTCCTCTTCTTTCCTTGGCCGTGGGAGAAGCGGGTCTGACCCTAACCAGAGAAGTTGAGATCCGATTTTGGTTTCGGTGAGTCCGATTTCTTCTTCTCTTTATTTTCCTTCATGAAAATTAGTTGTTTTGGAAATTAACCTAGACTAAGGTTTCGTTCCCTTGTGCCCAAATTAGGTTTGGAGATTCTAAATCCTCCGCAGAATTCGTGTAGGGCGTTTGGAAAGCCTTGGATTGCCCACGTAAAGGTAATATTTGGGTTTAACACGTGTATTTTGTAACCTTAGGTATTTTGGAATTTTTCCACCGAAAAACCCTAAAGGGAAAATAACGAAATTAGGGTAGGCCCTGAATTACAGGTCGTTGGTGGGTTCGAAGCAGCATTCTGAAATTTCCTAGCAGTCGGATTTTCTTCGGAAAAGTAAATGTCGCCGCGCCGAGTGTACGAGCGCCGCACCACCACTGTAAGGAAATTCTAATTTCTTTTAGTTAGACATATCAAGTAATTATATTTTTATACGCATGAATAGGTTTCGTACAAGCATCATAACCATGCATAGAAAAGTGTGGCCGTAGGAAATAATCGTGGAAACGCGTAGGATAACGCCCTTTTCCATAACCACGTTAGTAAAGTCATGAACAGTTATTTAGGTACGAAACTTTACCCGTGTACGTAAGTTTGGAGATTGTCCAACCAAGGGCGAGAATGTCCCTTCAAGTCGACCATGAGAAATTCAATGGTCGCTGAGTAGTACACCAAAAAAGACATCCCATGCAGAGTAGCATCAGACCAAAAAGGTCAGTGAACACACAAATCTTTTCGTGCTAGGTAGAGGCGCACTACGTTTCTCATAAGGCATATGGTATCTTGTGAGCAGTACAGTCTTGGGAGTTTACTTCTCTTTGAGACAGTTAGTAGATTCGAGACCGTGTCCGCGCGACACTAGAACAATTGAGTTCGTCAGATGGTCTCGGGTCGTCAGTTTCAGTTGCGCGTTAGGAGCTACTCTGCCTAGAGCCTACCTAGTAGATGAGCAGGTTAGAAGCCACATAGAACTCAAGTATAGGCTTGTCGTGAGTCAGTACGCTAGTTAGTAAACGTCAGGATTTGGGTAAATGAACGGAAAGTCACGAATATAGAACTAATAGTTGTGTTGACCAGGAAGTATAGGAAAAGCATGCATAACATATAACATAAAATATTTTCAGTGCACGAGACTATTTTTAAAGGCATGCATGCATTCATATATAAATCTGTTTTAGTTGTCACTAAGGAGAATTGTTTTTCTTTACTCTGACCTCTCGTGGACAATGTTTTTCAGGTGACCCAGGTGGGAAACTACGCCTAGGATGAGCGTTTTGGTTGTGTCAGTCAGTAGGGTTTTACCCTTCAGTTTTCTTTCTTCTAGTATACTCTTGTAAATGTGGTTAATGTAACTTATTAATGTTTTATCTAAATTTATATCAGACTATTAATGTTAAACAGATTTTCAGTTAATTCAATTCTATTCATGTTAGTGGCTCTGTGAATCCAGATTTGAGGTATGTGTTTACCCTTAGCTTATTTTTTTCTAGCTTCCGCTGTAAGTTTTAAATTTCTTAGTAGATGTTTCTTTTACCTGCTGCATATTAGTTTTTAATACTATTTCCTAGTCTTCTTTATATCGCTGACCCGGCTGGACGGCTGATTTCTGAAATACTGGGAAGGGGTGTTACATAAATAGGGGGGGAGGCGACACTCCCAAAGCGGGCTGACTCGAATCCAGTAGCTCGCTTGTTAAGAGCTGTGGTCTCGATTCCCGAGACTTGCGGTCTGTTGCCTGCACAGCTCTCCTTTTTCTTTCCTTATAACATCGGTAATCACTTTTCAATCAAGGGAAAGCCCGCCGCAAGAGAGGCATTCGCCACAGCGATCCAAGTCCGGTGTTGCCGCTTGACGGCCTTTCTGCTCCGTTGTTAGTTTGTAGGTGTTTTCAGTTCCGAGCTCTTCTTCCTCGGCCGTCAGATCCTTCTTGCGATCATGCGTGGAGGGTTGGTGTCAATCTCGGTACCAACAGTTGGTGCAGTGAACGTGGAACTCTGAGGACTTGCGGATAGCAATGATAGATCACGAGTCTGACCAGCGCCCTGGTCTTTCCAATCCGAGCGATGCAGCTCTATGGGAAGCCATAAACCAATCACGCAGAGAGACATCACAGCAGTTCGAGGCAATCAACCAAGCTCTGGCCGCCCTCACTCAGCGGTTAGCTCAGCCCGTCGCACAACCCGTGATTACTCCATCTTTGGTGGAGGCTCCGCCCTATTCGCATCCTCAGCCTACTGCTCCTCTGCAAACTCAAGGAGAAGAGTTCGCAGCCCGCCAAGGCTTCTTCAGGGAGGCCACCCAAGGAAGTCCAACAAGAATGTTGTTCCAAGAGAACTATTCTTACCCCCTGCTCCAACTGCTGCAACTCAACTTTCGTCTCTTCCCATTCCTGCTGAGGTGAATGAGCCTTCTCCTTTTGTAAACATAATTCGTTGGGATCTTGCCCTCAACAACTTCCGTGAGCCTCGTCCGTCAATCTATACAGGAGAATCTGATCCAATGGCACACCTGCAAGCTTTTGAGTCAGCGGCTGCACTGAGGTTCCTATCATACGCAACCAAGTGCAAGCTCCTGGTTACTTCTTTTGATGGGCAAGCAAGGGAATGGTTCTATGAACTATATCCCCACTCCATCACCTACTTCGCTGAGCTTCGAGGAGAGTTTCTTCTGAGGCTTGCAACCTTGAAGAAGAGGAAGAGTGGTCTGACAGCCCTCTTCCAGATCAGGCAAAGAGAAAATGATTCGGCAACTCGTTTTGTTGACATGTTTCAAAAAGAAATCATGGGAATAAAGAATGTGGATCCCGATTACTACAAGGTAGCCTTGATAAAAGGCTTCAGAGAAGGCTCTCTGAAGTACAAAGCCACAACCAAGGATCCTACTACCTACCAAGAGACAAGACAAGAGTAGATCGACATGGTCAGTAGGTTCATCAAGGTGGAGAATGCCAATCCAACCTATATCTCCTCGTTAACTTGCAGAGTCAACTCAAGAGATGAGGCAAGCGCCTCCGCTGCTCATCAGCCGGCGAGATCTCCTTGCCCAGAGTTCTAACCCCCTGCTCAGAGGGGAAGGAACTTTCGCCATCACCGTCCTTTCAAAGGCCATCAACAGTTTCAAAATTAGAAATTGGCGTTGGCCGCCGTACATGCTCCACTTGTTCTCGCTTCACAAATCATGTCAGTGTACCAGCAACAGTACACTTAACCTCCACCTCCAGCTGACAAGCCTTAGTTCGATGACTCTCAAGACTTCTTCATAAAGCTTGAGATGTCCATAGACGAAGTCCAAATTTTGCAAAAGATGCCAGACTATAGGTGTGAGGGCCCATTTTGGACCCCACATAATTCTGTATCTAAGCTACTTTCAAGACAGTTGTCCCAGGATGAAGGGTAGTGAGTATAAAATAATACATAAAATAAGACGTACCTCATAAATTGTAGAATTCTTTGAACCTTTTCGGTCTTTCCACACTCAACTTCACTCTTCAATACGAACCCAAAGCTATGTCAAGTACCTGTACAAAATGGCGACGGGCTTAGTCTTAAAAATATGACTAAGTGAGGTGAATACCTCTTTACTTGCTGTATACATAAACAAATGTAGAAGCTTTAACAATGTTCTAATCATATATCTCTCATAACCATTTTTACATACCTGTACTGAACTATGTATCAACTTTATATCTGTCATATTAGTATTCATAAAACCATATAAACAGTTATAGGACAATTTAATCAGTAGCTCTATACTCGTATCAGTGTAATCATGAAAACAATTGAAGTAGTGTATCTGTAATAATGAAAGCTATGTAATTGTAAATCTATCTCAGTTCACATGTTCAGTAACGACGTATCGATGTAACTATATAACTATACAATCTTATGTTATCTTTTACTTTAGGTCATGATAAGGGTAACTGTCACCGTATCAATATTCATATCCGTATTTCAGTATTTCATTCTTTAGGCTCGACCCTTTCGGGTCATCAGTATACCAGAACCAGTACGTACAACACGCGTTTATGTCTTCAGGCTCGACTGGTTTGACAAATCATTAGTATTTGTATGCGCATTCATGTTCAGTTATACCCTTATCATTACCATGCATCGATGCAATCTTATTTATGTTTGTCATACAATTCATTTCTATACTTAGGGTTCATTTGTTTCTTAATCCCCTCAGAATATAATCGCCTGTTTGCCTTTGTACAAGGCTATACATATGCGAGTAATCATTATCAGTGATATAAATTATTCCATGCTAATAATAAACAGGTAATCATGAGTTTAGCATGCTAATCATAAGAGTGCACATACTGAGTTTAACATGCTAATCATAAGAGTGCACATACTGAAAAAGAGGATAATAAAGCATAAACGTAAACAGGTAGCTCACCATCAGTCGTTCTTTTCTTTTATTGCAACTCATATCATTGTAGCGCCTATTTTGAGAAGCTATCCTTCACAGTATCTGTATCAAAATTATCACTTAGGGTCTTTTATACCGGGGCTGTCCTCGTTATAGTTATGACTTCGACTATTTTGATAACATCATTTGGCAGCTACTAAATTAACCCTCTCATTTTCATAATCATAAAGGGACATAAGTTTATATGAATTAAAGTAAAGCCCCCCAAAAGCCCCAAAATCTGTATACAAAAACAATAATAGATATTTATACTATAAGAACTTGCAGGCCAAGAGGTTTTAAAACCCACATCCGCCTCTACCCATAAGAAAGAAGGGCAGCAACAGTAGGATAAAAGAGACAATAAAACCCTCCAGTTAAAATATCTTGCAACTCATAATAAGATGACTAGCAAGGTAAAGCACAACACCAAACAAGACATATATAGCAGTTTTCTGCTTTGCAAGCACAGTAAGGTCAAAAGGCCAAGCAATTAAAACCCAAAAAGGCAACAAGTAATAGAAAACAATCGGCCAAGCTCCCAAGTCATACCATATCTATGCAAGGAAGGGCCAATAGCTAGCCAAACTAGACCTCAAATATAAGAAGACCCAGGATAGCCTTACAGTGAAATACACCCAAAAACCAGAGGAGAAACTCCCCTAATCAGCAGGAAAGCAACTTCTACTCCATATATGTTAAATTCTCGTTATAGTAAAGGAGTAAATTAGGGGAACGAAGGAGGAGGTTCACAGTGAAAGATTCAAATTCTCGCTACCAACAATAGCAGCAACACCCATACAGTGCAAAAACCGCAAGCTCAAGCATGCTCCACACAATTGAAGCCTTGTCAAGCCCTGATCCCAGCAACGATTACTTGATCCAGTGATTTAGTGCTTTTTAGAGAGTACAAATAAGGTTCAACACTTTGACAGTGAAGACAGTTAATGAACCTTCCTACAAATATTTAACAGTGTCTCCTTTGAAACTACAAGTGTCTCCTGTAGAGTGTTAGAGGTTGCGCCCAATGTTTATAATTTCTTCACTTCTTGTTCCCATCTTAGGGTTCTCTTACAATCATCAACGTTAGTATACATTTATAATCATTTTGCATAATAAAGTATTTCATTCAATAAAACATTTGCATAAAACACTTTCATAATAGCACTTTTTTGGCATGTTTATCTGAAGACGTATATTGATAGCTTATCTTAAAAGTTATAACCGTCATTGGTCTATATTGTACAATTGCGTCATTTCGATTTGTAATCATTTGATTCATTAGACCGTTTCATAGAATATAAGTAATCTGCATATCTACCTTGGTTCCTGTATATTCCTCTCACGTGATGTTCATTTCAACTCACACTGGTCATATTTTAACTTTTGTTATAAAAATTCATGCGTTCAATGCCGAAGCCATATTGCATTACTAGTCATTTTCCATATTCAATAATTATCATGACATTTTCGTGCTAACACGTACAAAGTTCACCAAACAACTATACTTGATCTACATTGACTTCATTATCGTTGACGCCATATTATATGTTCAAACGTTCAAGTCATGATTCTAATCACGTCTCCTCAGCTAGCGCATTTTTACTTTAACCTTTCCTCATGTGTAACCGAAAATCTTTATTTTGTTTAACTATTTCTTTCTATCATTTCCTATTAGGGTGTAAAAAATAACTTGATACCGAGGCAACATATTATGCTAACATTTCCGATCTCTTTCTTCTTGGTTTCCCTTACATATAGTCTTTTTATGTCCGTAAAACATTTTGGTTACACGTTATCATACTCGATAGACATATAAAGTTAATTTTAGTGAATTCAATTTCACACTCGTCTCCTTAATTCGATTTGGACCAATTCCGTAAATTAGACTTCTATGTGTACTCTCAACGTCATATCATGTGTGCATATTCTGTACTCACTACAGCCGAACTTCTTGAAACCCTGCCTCTGATACAAATTTGTGAGGCCCCATTTTGGACCCCACATAATTCTGTATCTAAGTTACTTTCAAGACAGTTGTTCCAGGATGAAGTAAGGGTAGTGAGTATAAAATAATACACAAAATAAGACGTACCTCATAAATTGTAGAATTCTTTGAATCTTTTCGGTCTTTCCACACTCAACTTCACTATTCAATACGAACCCAAAGCTATGTCAAGTACCTGTACAAAATGGCGACGGGCTTAGTCATAAAAATATGACTAAGTGAGGTGAATACCTCTTTACTTGCTGTATACATAAACAAATGTAGAAGTTTTAACAATGTTCTAATCATATATCTCTCATAACCATTTTTACATACCTGTATTGAACTATGTATCAACTTTATATCTGTCATATTAGTATTCATAAAACCATATAAACAGTTATATGACAATTTAATCAGTAGCTTTATACTCGTATCCGTGTAATCATGAAAGCAATTGAAGTAATGTATCTGTAATAATGAAAGCTATGTAATTGTAAATCTATCTCAGTTCACATGTTCAGTAACGACGTATCGATGTAATTGTATAACTATACAATCTTATATTATCTTTTACTTTAGGTCATGATAAGGGTAACTGTCACCGTATCAATATTCATATTCGTATTTCAGTATTTCATTCTTTGGGCCCGACCCTTCCGGGTCATTAGTATACCAAAACCAGTACGTACAACACGCGTTTATGCCCTCAGGCTCGACTGGTTTGGCAAATCTTCAGTATTTATATGCGCATTCATGTTCAGTTAACCCTTATCATTACCATGCATCGATGCAATCTTATTTATGTTTGTCATACAATTCATTTCTATACTTAGGGTTCATTTGTTCCTTAATCCCCTCAGAATTTAATCGCCTGTTTGCCTTTGTACAAGGCTATACATATGCGAGTAATCATTATCAGTGATATAAATTATTCCATGCTAATAATAAACAGGTAATCATGAGTTTAACATGCTAATCATAAGAGTGCACATACTGAGTTTAACATGCTAATCATGAGAGTGTACATACTGAAAAAGAGGATAATAAAGCATAAACGTAAACAGGTTGCTCTCACCATCAGTCGTTCTTTTCTTTTATTGCAACTCATATCATTGTCGCGCCTATTTTGAGAAGCCATCCTTCACGGTATCTGTATCAAAATTATCACTTAGGGTCTTTTATACCGGGTTGCCCTCATTATAGTTATGACTTCGACTATTTTGATAACATCATTTGGCAACTACTAAATTAACCCTCTCATTTTCATAATCATAAAGGGACATAAGTTCATATGAATTAAAGTAAAGCCCCCCTAAAGCCCCAAAATCTGTACACAAAAACAATAATAGATATTTATACTATAAGAACTTGCAGGCCAAGATGTTTTAAAACCCACATCCGCCTCTACCCATAAGAAAGAAGGGCCGCAACAGTAGGCTAAAAGAGACAATAAAACCCTCCAGTTAAAATATCTTGCAGCTCATAATAAGATGTCTAGCAAGGTAAAGCACAACACCAAACAAGACATATATATATAACAGTTTTCTGCTTTGCAAGCACAGCAAGGTCAAAAAGCCAAACAATTAAAACCCAAAAAGGCAACAAGTAATAGAAAAAAATCGGCCAAGCTCCCAAGTCATACCATAACTATGCAAGGAAGGGCCAATAGAGACCTCAAATATAAGAAGACCCAGGATAGCCTTACAGTGAAATACATCGAAAAACCAGAGGAGCAACTCCCCTAATCAGCAGGAAAGCAACTTCTACTCCATATATGTTAAATTCTCGTTATAGTAAAGGAGTAAATTAGGGGAACGGAGGAGGCTCACAGTGAAAGATTCAATTTCTTGCTACCACAACAGCAACAACACCCATACAGTGCAGAAACCGCAAGCTCAAGCATGCTCCACACAATTGAAGCCTTGTCAAGCCCTGATCCCAGCAACGATTACTTGATCCAGTGATTTAGTGCTTTTTAGAGAGGGAGATGAGAAGAAGAGAGGAGAAAGAACAGCTCCGCCTTCGGAATCCCTAACCGCGATGTGAACGAGAATGAGTGTCGGCGAGAATGATAAGAACATTTCTTTTATTTATTTCTTCCCACCGCCTCACAAGACCAGTAAGATTCAACAAAGTGTTGGCCCAATAGCACAATACCAATTTTCACTATTAATATAATCCACTAAAACCCAATACCAGTCACCGGTCAACCACCCAATAAAACCAAGCCCAAAACCGGGTTGCGCCAGGTTCATAAAAACTATTGTTCAAACATAAAATTTGACAATATATGAAGGAAACTTTCAAACTTTCTAAGGGGCATTTGATAGTAACATAGTCCACAATCGACACTAATTCCTTTATTTGTTCATCACAGAGGATGTATAACAATTTAGATTAAATTTATTATCCGTTTTGGTCAATTCATGTTTGGGCCGTTACAATAGGAGGCCAGCTCCTATGAAGTCTGAGGTCAAGTCCCTCTATCTCTCCTTGTACTGTGAACGCCACAGGGTGAGGGGACATCTTACTTAAAATTGCAGAGCTCTCCGCCTGAGGTGGAGAAGCTTTTGGGGGAAGGGAAGCTCCAAGATCTGATTCAGAAGGATGCTTCTGCCAAGCCGTCTACCTCCAAGGGCAAGGATGTGACAGAGGTCTATTGGGAGTGTGAAGAGGTTGAGGACGTTGGTAACCTTGGCGACGTCAATCCAGGTAGCGAGTGCATAGAGGTCAACGACGAAGGCTCTCTTGGACGCCTCTTCTACATCCATGGAGGGGCCCGACCTGAATCGTCTTGGAAGTCTAGCATTGCTAGAGTCTTTCGACAAGAGGTATCGACAACCTGCATCTCTGCTCTAGAAAGGGGGGTCGTCACTTTTGGCCCAGATGATCTCCCTCCGACTGCAAATCCTTTCGATATTGCTGTGGTGATCAAGGCCGATATTGAAAATTATATAGTGCATAAAATCTTGATCGACACAAGTAGCTCCATAAACCTCCTGTTCAAACCGACCTTTGAGGCTGTGAAGACTGGAAAGCCTCTGCTTTCCACCAAAGAGTCACTCTATGATTTTTCAGGAGAAAGGAAATAAGTGGAAGAAAGTGTCACACTCTCAGTGAAACTTGAAGAAGTCACTATGTTGGTACAATTCATCATAGTAGATGTTCCCAGCAGCTACTACGCCATCTTTGGAAGACCTATACTCAATGAGTATCAGGCGGTGGTCTCTACCTTCCACCCGACCCTCAAGTTTGCCACGCAAGGGAGGCAATACCAAGTTAGAAGCGATCCAAAGCTTGCTCGGGAATGCTGTGTAAGGACGGTTAATGTGACCGAGCAGATTCCTCCCCCAGAGGTTCCAGTTGTTGCTCTCGAAGAGACAGATCCCTCAAAAGCTATTGAAGAGTCGAAGGAAGGGGCCAGAGAAGGAGATCATCTGGAACTTGCCCAGGTGACTCAAGGAGTTCCGATTGTAGAAGATGAGGAGAGAAAGCTCGCCATCAATGCAGAACTGCCAGAGGGGGAGAAGACCCAGTTGATATCCTTCCTCTTAGAGAATCTTGATGTCTTCGCTTGGTCAGCGGAAGACATGTCAGGAGTTGATCCATGCGTTGCATGCCATCACCTCAACATCAGCCCGAGCTTCCAGTCGATCAAGCATAAGAAGGGGATGGTGACAACAACTTTAGCTGAGCCGATTAGAGAGGAGGTGGCAAAGCACCTCAAGGCAATGTTTATTCAGGAAATTCAATACCCCGCTTGGGTTTCAAATGTTGTAATGGTGAAAAAACCCGGGAGAAAATGGAGAATGTGTGTAGACTTTATAAAACTCAATAATGCATGTCCAAAAGATTATTACCCCTTTCCTTGGATAGATGGTTTAGTTGATTCCGTGGTTGGGTAATCATGTATGAGTTTTTTAGATGCATTCTCTGGTTATTACCAGATTAGGATGCATAAGCCCGACGTGCCTTATGTCTTTCATTACGAATGATGAATGTTATTGTTATCTCGTAATGTCTTTCATGCTTAAAAATGCAAAGGATGATGAACTTAGTCTTTAAGCAACAAAATGGGCGAAACCTTGAGGTTTATGTCGACGATCTTCTTGTAAAACCAATTCTCTCTCGTCGTACCAAGGAGACCTCGCAAAGACGTTCGCTATTCTGCGGAAGTATAAGTTGAACCCTTCAAAGTTCGTTTTTGGAGCCAGCAAGGGAAAGTTCCTCGATCACCTCTTTACACCAGAGGGACTTGCTCCAAATCCGGACAAAGTAAAAGCCATTCTGGACATAACACCTCCAAAATGCAAAAAAGAAATTCAGCAGTTGGGAGGGAGGCTAGCAGGCCTTAGCAGGTTTATCTCCAGATCAGGAGATAGAAGCGCTCCTTTCTTCAAAACGCTCCGAGGAGCCTCGAGGTTTGAATGGACTAAGGAGTGTGATGCTGCTTTCGAGCAGCTCAAGCAACAGTTGACGTCGATTCCCTTACTCCAAAGTCCTCAAGAAAAAGAAACATTATTTATCTATCCGGGAATTGGGCCAGAGGTTGTTAGTTCAGTTCTTGTCAGGGAGGAGAAAAAGAAGCAATTTCATGTTAGCCATATCTTGAAGAATGCTGAAATAAGATATCTTGAGTTGGCTCTAGAATGCTGAAATAAGATATTCAAGTGGTGAATTCTGGAAAAGTTCAAGGGCTCTAGCTCAAGGTTGTAGATAGTTATCGGTTTAGGTTTTTCAGTTTTACTATGTCGGGGGTAGATATTTCATATACGGGTTTCAATATTTAATTATTTATAGGCCATATTTCCAAGCTCATTCATTCCAAGTGGTGACCGATCTTCCTCTGAAAGGAGTGCTGGAGAAGCACGAGGATTCAAGGAGACTGGCTAAGTGGGCAATAGAGCTCAGCGAATTCTATATTTCCTATATTTCAAGAATGACAATCAAAGCTCAAGTATTGACAGTCTTCTTGCTAAATGCTATGAAACCAGATATAGTTCAAGCAGTGAAGCCTCCTTTGGCTTGGATTATTTATGTAGATGGAGCTTCTGGAAAAAATTCTTCAGGTGCAGGAGTTGTCCTTGTCAATCGAAATGGAGTGAGAGTAGATCAGGCTGTGAAGTTTCACTTCCCGATTACTAACACCCAGGCGGAGTATGAGGCACTCCTGGCAGGTTTGAGGTTTGCAAAGGAGCCAGAAATTGAAGATGTACATGTGAAGACAAATTCTTTAGTAATAGCGTCTCAAGTTTTCGACAACTTCGAGACCAAGGATTCGATCCTTAAGAAGTATCTAGCTCTTGTTAAGATAGAGATCAGGAAATTCAAAAGTTTCACTATTCAGCATATCCCGAGGTCGAAAAACTCAGAGGTAGATAAGTTATCCAAGTTTGGTCTTCTTTCGGGAGGAGCAACTTCTGAGCTTTTTGGCCCAACAATAGAGGAAAGAGAGCTCATGCAGGTTGATCAACGTCCATCTTGGATGGATCCTATCATGCTTTATCTTTCTACAAGAAGTTTTCATCCATCTATAAAAGACAAAAAGAGGTTCAAGGTGAAGGCAGCTCATTACTACCTTGTTTCTGGAATTCTGTACAGGAAAACCTTTCTATCCTCTGGCAAGATGCGTTTCAGAAGAAGAAATTCCTGTTGTCCTTCAAGGTTCACTCCGGTGTTGGTATCTAACACACCTTTGCATTAAGGAGGGTCAGGGTTTTTGTTAGCTCCACCATGCTTTGAGAGGGATATCGTTACAGATTTGATGATCTTTCTGAGGAAAGCAATACTGCCCTGCGCGCACCTGCCCAACTGATCATCTTAGTTTGTGACCATTGAATACTCCTAGGTACTCTCAAGCGGTGCCTACATGGAGACCTACAAATATATTGATCTCTTGAGAAAGCAATGCTGCCCTGCGAGCACCTGCCCGATTGATCAACTTAATCTGTATCCCTAGGCAAGAGAGAAGTGGATCCATCTCGCTTGCTGAGGTGAAACAGTTTTGATGATCACATTAGGAAAGCAATGTTGTCTTGCGCGCACTTGCTCACTTGATCATCTTAGTCTATACACCTCGCTTAGACCCCAACAACATCTGATGCGCCTTTGCATGCCGTTCAAGTGTAGGCGACCGATCAACTCCGTCGTGTGTTAAAGGGGATAAGTTACAACTTTTGTGACCTCTTGATGAAGATAATGCTGCCCTGCGCGCACCTACCCATTTTGTTACCTTAGTTTGTAGCTCTTTTTTCTTTTCTTTTTCACAGTTCACAATTATTATTTTTCAGACCGCGGTAGCCACTCATGGGTTGAGAGCTACAGATTTGACAATCTCTTGAGGAAAGCAATGCTGTCCTGCGCGCACCTACCCAATTGATCATCTTAAGTTGTAGACCTTATGGGCGGACAGAGTTTTTGTTTTCTCAGGTCGCATCATCTTGGAAGGGTCAACAGTTCGATATGATAATATACTTTAGACCGCAGACTTCAACTACAAAGTATCATAATTGTTGATGCCTGAAAAATCTATTTCTTGCGATCTAGTTTATCTTCTCTATTGTGGTTTTGATTAGATTGATCTATTTGTTAATGTGTCCTAGACTATTTCCTCCATTAACTATTGCAGCTTACATTATTCTCCATTCATAATTGCAGTCTGAATTATCTAACTTATCAATTATGGCGCCCTGAGATGGCACTATCAATTATTGCGGGTTGATATATTATGATTAAAATGGCGATCTGAAATAATTCCTCAGCACGATTGATCAACTAATGCTAATCAATCTCAATAGTTCTCTTCATTCATGACCGCTGCGGTTAATGCGGTTAAGTCTACGGGATTTCACTAATAGAATCTGCAGTTTGGATTTTCAGTTCGCCTCAGGCATTATATAAGCAGTTAATTTGGTTAGTTAATATAAGTGAATTAAATTCATAGATGCCCGCGATCTCGATGATCAATTTATTAATTGTGCCCGAAATGGGAAAGGTTCCTGCGGACTGTGTTGTTGTCGATATAACAGCCCCGTCAAATGAAGTTTGGATTACTCAGCAATCCTATCAAGCTGATCTTCTCTCAGGGCCATGCGAATTAAATAGCAGACCACATATTTTTCTCTAAGGAAGTCTATTCGCCTTGATCTATGCAGTTAGACAGTAAAGACATGAAAGCTCGAACAACGTAGACAAGCTGGTAAGTACTAAACCAACAACAACACCACTCAAGCCTTTATCCCACTATTGTGCGGTCGGGTATATGGATCCTTTGTCGCCATTGTGCCCTATCTTTTGTCATAATCTTACTAATGCCTAAGTACATCATATCTTTCCGTATAGTTTCATTCTAAGTCTTTATTGGTCTACCCCTCCCTCGTTTAACATGCCTAGTGACTAGATTCTCACAACGCCGAACAAGTGCCTCTAATGGTCTCCTTTGTACGTGTCCAAACCATCTTTGTCGAGCTTTTCTCATCTCTCTGCAATTTGTGTTACTCCTGTCTTAAACCTGATACATTCATTCCTAATTTTATCCAGTCTCGTGTGTCCACACATCCACCTAAGCATTCTCATCTCCGTAACTCATATTTTTTGCTCATGTACACAATTCACTACCCAACACTCAGAACTATAGAGCATCGCTGGTCTAATTGTAGTACGGTAAAACTTTTCCTTGAGTTTTAATGGTACTTTACGATCACATAAGATCCCTGATGCTCTCCACTTCAACCAACCCACTTGGATTCTGTGTCACATCTTTATCAATACCTCCATCTTTTTGAATTATCAATCCAAGATACTTAAAACATTCACTACGGGAAATATCTTGATCATCCAACTTAATAACGACGCCATCCGTCCTTCTTATATTGCTAAATTTAAGCTCTATATACTCTGTCTTTGCCCTGCTCAACCTAAAACCCTTCTTTTCTAAAGTGTCTCGCCAAGATTCAAGTTTTGCGTTTACACCTTCGCGCGTCTCATCAACCAAAACGATATCATCTGCAAATAATAAACACCAAGGTATTGCTTGTTGGATATGTCCGGTAAGCTTATCTAAGATAAGGGTAAAGAGATAAGGGCTTAAAGCTGAACCTTGATGTAAGACAACAATGATAGGGAATTCCTGTGTTAATCCTCCAGATATCCTTACCATTGTCACTGAATTTGTATATATATCTTTAATTATATCAATATATGATACATTTACTCCTTTCTTTTCCAAGACTCTTCATAAGATCTCTCTTGGAACTCTATCATAAGCCTTCTCAAGATCAATAAACAACATATGCAAATCTTGTTTTCTTTCTCGGTAGTTGTCAATGAGTCTCCTCAAGAGATGTATAGCTTGCATGGTCGACCGCCCTGACCTGAATCCAAATTGATTCTCTGAGATGTTAGTCTCCCATCTTACTCTTCTTTTTATTACTCGTTCCCATAATTTTATGATATGACTCATCAATTTAATTCTTCAGTAATTAACACAATTTTGTATATCTCCTTTATTCTTATACAAATGTACCAAGATACTTTCTCTCCATTGGTCGGACATTTTCTTTGACTTCAGTATTTTATTGAAAAAACATATAAGCCATAAAATTCCTTCATTCCCTAGGTATTTTCATATTTCGATGGGTATATCGTCTGGCCCAACCGCGTTTTCATTTTTCATCTTTTTTAAAACATCATTTACCTCTGATACTTTAATTTTACGATAAAACGTTCTATTCCTATACTCCTCCGATTTACTTAACTCTTTCAAGTTCAATTCATTGTCTTTTGTTTCATTATATAGTTGATAAAAGTATCTTTTCCATCACTCTTTAATATCAGCATCATTCGTCAAAACTTTATCTGTCTCATTTTTTATGCATTTTACTTGATTTAAATCTCTTGTCTTCATTTCTCTAGCTCGAACAATTTTATATATATCACGTTCTTCATCTTTGGTATCTAGGCGCTTATAAATTTTTTTATAAGTTTGACATCTTACTTTACTTACTGCATGTTTAGCTTCTTTTTTGACGACTTTATACCTGATTAAGTTTTCGTCATTCCTACAAACGTAGAGTGATTTATTGTTGACCCTCATTTCCCTCACTTTGTCTTGCTCTTTCTCTTTCCACCACCAAAATTCTTTATTTGGGGGCGCATGACCTTTGGATACTCCAAGTACGTTCTTTTCACTTATCCTTATATGTGAAGACATAACTTCCCATGAAACACTAGAATCAACATATGAGTCATCAACTAGTTGTTCCATAACTGCTGTCTTAAAAGCAATTTGTTTTTCCATTTTCAAGTTCCACCACCGAAGTTTTTGCAACATTTTTGTTTTTGTTCTAAATTTATTATATTTAATTTGTACATCTAACACCGCCAATCTATGTTGTGTTGTCAAACTCTCTCCTGGTAAATACTAAACCATTGAGAAAAAAATCATCTTACAGAGAACACAGTGAAGTTAATTATGTATTTCATTGATTGTTCAAAAATTACATCTTTCAACTCGTGAAGAACCATAATTTAATCACCATGTCTTTGTTTCTTAGCCGTAGGAGATCCCTCTGAGTCCGCAAAACCATCAATGTCAACCGGCGAAATATCATGGTTTGACGAACTCGGGCTTGAAGCTGTTTCCCCACTCTCACTTTCTTTGTATTTGCTGAGAAGGTTCTTGTCATTGGAACTGTTTTCAGAAGAAGATTGTCCGTCCTTTTTCTTCTGGCCTCCAGTCCCTCCCTCTTGGCCGCCGATGTCGGATTGATCGTCATCCGCTTTTTCTTCTTCGGCGCCTTCTTCTTCTTCAGGCTCTTCTCCAACTTTGGCCTTGCCTTTGGGAGCCCGGTTCATCGCATCTACCCGCCTCTTCAATTCCGGGGAATTTTCCATAAAAGAAGTGTTTTCGAATCCTTCTTTGACGCGGCCCAGTTCGCCAAACCAGCGAACAACGTCTTCCATACTTTCCTTGACAAAAGGAAAGGCCGCATCTTGGAAAACGGGGTTCTCTGGGTCATAAGCTCTCTGGGAGAAATTAAAAACTCAGATTTGGCAGTCTAAAAATCAGGTCGCAGCGGTCAGGAGCTGTCTTACCGCTTTCTCTTCCTTTAATCGGGCGATCTTTGCTTTTAACCGCGCATTCTTCTCAATAAGATCTTGTTTCTCCTTCATTACTTCTTTCAGAGTGCAACACATGTAATGGCTTGCGATCAGGCCATTTGCCGGAGCTTGGGCAGTGAAGTATGGTAAATTCTCCAGGGGAATCGCTAAAAGCTCCTTAAAATTGCGATTCCCATACAAGGCGGTACTCACCACATAAGCGTGACAAGAGAGCTTCCCGCTTCTCCAAAAGGGGAGTGCGGTCGACTTCCTGACAAGTTTGCTTTTTCGATGCCACTGCATCGTTGCATTGCCCCAGAGATCCTTCAACTTTTCGCAAATCTCGTGGAGCAGATAGGACTCTTTAGTAGCCCGTCGCGACATCGTTTTCTTCCCGCCTATGCCTTTCCAGCTCCACCCTCTTCTCCCTTTGGGTAAGGGTCAGACTGCCTGGTGTCAATGACGGATTCGCTGGGACCACCAACTTAGCTGCTGATTTCATTGTTAGAACACAGATAAGACGGATAGAAATTTCAGACCGCAGAAGACACTTACTATCTTGGCGGACTACTCCATCCAAGTTCGAGAGTAGGGGAAGATAATGTTGAGTGTCAAACCGCGAGTCCCATACAAAGTCGACGATATTCTTTTCAATAACCGACAACTTGCAGACCTTAAAGTCGTTGTCCGCCCGTTCTTGCGGATGAGTTTGTATCAAGCACAAGTCGACCTCGAACATCTGGTAGCGGGCTGACCAGTTGTGAATGTTGTTCGGTAAGTTCACAACCTTCATTCCTCTGCAGTAGAAGTACAAGACGCCTTTGAAAGCTTTGCCGCCGGATGATGTAATAGACCGAACAGAGAATATTTTCCTATAAATATTCATTGAGAAGGCTACCCATTCAGACCGTAGGTAAGCCAAATAGCTGAAGATCGTCACTATTTTATTCGGGGCGAGCTGACCAGGAACGACCCCATAATACTCGAAGATTTTTGCGGCCTCACATAATGGGGAACATGAAGCCGCTCTCAAAGTGATCAATGGGAATGGTGAGCTGGTTCGCCAGCAAAGTGTTATCCTCTCCTATGTCTCTGGAAGCTGCATGAGAATTAGCGAGTTCTGCGTATGTTTCACAATGAAATTCTGCAGGTCGCTCTATGTAAGTTTACGCTTTTTGTGATCCCCGATATGGAAGGCTTCGACGGCTTGAATTCGTGCGGACACCATCTTTTCAGACCACTGAGACTTTTGTTTTGCACGCATTCCTGTCATAAATGAAAAAAGACAACTGTATTTATAAAAAAAGTTGGCCTGCATATAACCACGCAGACTGCAATTGCTGTTCGCCAATTCACAAGGCTCCTAACCTGCATTGGAAACCTAAATACAAGTAATAGCGGTTAAAGCAATTAGATCGCGCATGTCCGCAAAGCAGATAATGCATCAGTTCGCACAAGTAATTTCCTAGTTTGTAAAAGCAGTTATTCATCATCACAGCAAATAAAAGATAAGCAAAGAATCAAATCATTCCAATCAAATGTCACACAACATTGTTTAAATAATACTACAAATCAAAAATTTATAGATCGCGATCAGCACACCCGGTGCGATCAGTTCGCTCTGTGCGGTCTCTGCCCAGATGCGCTACTTGCTCGCTGGTTTGCAAAACCACACCATACATCTGTTGGAGATGATAGTGCATCAATCCAAGCGACCTGTGAATCCGTAAGCCCTCGCGGTCTATACGGTTCAGTGGAACCATATTTTCGGTAGAAACTCTCAGTTTGCCAAATGGCGTGGGCTGTGCAGTAATCCCGGCTGGAGGGTTGGAAATTTCACCTGCGACTGAGCAGTCTGGCTGTCGTGGTCTCCCATTGTTCGCCGTTCCAGACCGTCGGTTCTTGGTTTCTCGCACCAAGTTCAGATATTTGTCCTTGTAGTACTTGGTGTCATCTTCAGACCGCCGCCTCTCTTTCTTCTCTCTTTCGAACGAAGCAAAGATAATCACGATCTGGTCCTTCAGGGCTTTCTCCCTCTCCAGCCATTCCTTTCTCTCCTTCTCCAGCTCAGTGTGAAGAGCCTCTTTCCTGTTCAGCGTGGCCTGCCGCTCTTCTTCCATCAGAACTTTTTGAACAACCAGCTGCCTGTTCAACTCGTCTAGCTCCTCCTTGTCCTCTCAGTGTATTTCGCTAAGGGACCGTGTTGGTTGTGGTGGAGGCGGCGACAAGTATTCTCTTAATTCCATTGAGACCGCAGGTTCAATCGGAGCTGAAACAAAGAAAAACAAGTTCAGAATTCCTTGCTAAAGCAGATCACAATAATCAGAAATCTTAAAGAACAAGGCCGCTAGCCTGCGAGTTCCTTTCTTGATTAATCACTACAGTGACCTGTCGGTCATCAAAAACAGGGCGCTTTAACCGTTTTGGGTCATTTCGACTCAGTTGTCCGCCCCAGTCTCGATGAGATTTTTTTCTCCTCTTATCCACCTCCTTGCTGGAAAGGACTATATATTCAGTCTCTATGATGATCTTCACCGCTCTCTTTTTCTGAAGGGGAGTCCTGTAGGGAGGCGGAAGCTTGATATCTTTGAGTGCTGGTTTTAGTTTACCTGACCGCATAAGTTCAATAGTAGTCTGCAAGTCCGTCGTTGCCCGCCTATCCGCGTCCTTTTTTTCCTTGGCCTCCTCAGTCGCGATCTATTTTCTCAGTCTCTTCTTCTCGTCTCCTTCAGAAATGACAGCAGCAGTGCTCTTCTCGCTAGCTTGCACTTCCAAAACCTGGACGTCGTCTTCGACCGTCAGGTCGCCCGGAGCGGGCTGAATAACCTCCAAAAAACTTATTAATCTCCTCGAGTTGTCAAAATGTTGCAAAATCTCACCAGTAAAAAGACTGACCGATGAAAGCACGTTTTTGTTGCCCAAGGTAACATCAGGAGTCACCCATGCAGACTCATGAACTTCTTTTTCATGCGGTCTGAATTGAAGGCTAGCCGCACCAACCTTAACGAAGATATTTGGCTCTTTTATCTTCTTGAGCTTCTTGCTCACTCGATGGTCAACAATATCTTTCCTCTCCCTCTTCTTCCCGCTAGATTTGGATTCCGACTCCTTTGGTTGCCGTTTGTCCGCGATGAGTTGACCAAGCTGCTGCAAGCCTTCGCGGACAGAATCAGTGTCCATGGCAGTCGAATTGAAGAGGTCGTGGCCTGATTAGCAGATCGCCTCTCTTCTCCAGTCCACTTCTCTTCAGCCAACCTCTTTCATGCAGACTTCTCGGCGGGCTGCTGCCTCTCAAGATCTTGATTAATGTTATCACCCAGATCATCTGTAACATAACTATCCCAGATACAGATTTGAAGACATCCATATTAAGAGTTTCGGGCTCAACCATTGAGGTTGCCAAAGGGTCAACGACCACCATTTCTTCTTAGAGTTCGATCACATCCGCTGGGGGGAGAGGCGATCTTCAATTGAGGTTCAGAAAGAGTCACTGTCTTCACCTCTCAGAAGATTCTCCGGTGGTGCGGACAAGAGTTATAGCTTTCTTAGATGCAACTTTTACACACGCAACTTGTTCTTCCCATCGTGGGATGAAACAGATTGGAAGAATTTACCAAGGTCAGACATCGCGGTCTGGAAAATGCTAACCGCAAGAGGAGAGCATCACCCCGTGATGGAAGAAATTTTTTGAAAGCTGCAGTATTTTTCGGGATATTTATAGATCTCACAACATCAATGGTGGTTGCGGTATCGCGGTTAGAACTAACATTTTTAAAATTCCCGGAAATTCAAAAATGTGCGGGGATCATGTTTACCCAGTAGTTCGCAACCCTGCCTCACGCTTACTCTTATGTCGCGGCGGACAGAAGTCTCAGACCACACAGACAAGCCAGTCCGCAACAATCAACCGCTCGACAGAGAGCTCCAAACCGAAAAGGCTAACCGCTCGTTTGTGCGGTCTGACAGTTTGTCTTTTTCCTCCTTTGTATCCCGTCACCTCTGTCCGGTTCTCTTGTATCCCGGGCAGACGGTTATTTTATCCATGCCCATTCGGGCAGGCCCCCGAGCCCATAAATAAGGGGGAGACACTCCCAAAGCGGGGCAGCACTCCTAAAGAGTTGCGGTCTCGATTCCCGAGACTTGCGGTCTCTATTCCCGAGACTTGCGATCTCGATTCCCGAGACTTGCGGTCTGCTGCCTGCACAACTCTCCTTTTTCTTTCCTTGTAACCGCTGTAATCACTTTTCAATCAAGGGAAAGCCCGCCGCAAGAGAGGAATTTGCCGCGGCGGGCCAAGTTCGGTGTTGCCCCTTGGCGGCCTTTCTGCTACGTTGTTAGTTCGTAGGTGTTTTCAGTTTCGAGTTCTTCTTCCTCCGCCGTAGGATCCTTCTCGCGATCGTGCGCGGAGAGTTGGTGTCAATCTCGGTACCAACACTAGCCACACATCGTCTTTTGGCTTTACTTGTGCTCAATGATCGGTTCTGGATCGCTCAACGATCAGTTCTGGATTGCTCAACGATCAATTTTGGATCGCTCAACAATCAGTTTTGGATTGATCACTGATCACTGATCGGCTCATCCGGTGGACGATCACCGATCAGCTCATCCAGTGGACGATCACCGATCGACTCATCCGGAGGACGACTACTGATCGAATCATCCGGTCAAAGATTGCTGATTGGCTACTCTTGGTCGTTGATCATTGTCTGGCCTCTCGGTCGACGATCCCTTATCCCGATCGGACCTAGCGGTCGACGATCACCAATTGGACCTAGCGGTCGACGATCGTCAATTGGACCTAGCGGATGAAGATCGCCAATCGGACCTAGCGGTCGATGATCGTAGTCCGACCTCTCGGTTGACGATCCTCGATCACCGATCGGACCTTGCAGTTGACGATCACCGATCGGACTTTGCAGCTGACGATCACTGATCGGAGATAGCGGTCGTCGATCGCCAATCAGAACCAACAATTTACAATCGCCAATCCCACATCCTCTTCTCCTTGGCCGCTTCAGGTTTTATGTACAAAGTTCCCGTACAGGCGTGTCTTCAGTCTCTCCTCCAGACGGATCCGTCATCGTCTGCCCCCACATATAGACTCGCCACGACGTCTCGTTGGCATACGCAACTTTAACATATTTCCCTTTTTTATGTGATATTTGATAAAATTTCCGTCAACCTCAACATGCCTCATCCTATCATGTTGAACCGGATTGTGAGTGATACCGATCACAACTGTGTTGTCATAATAGGTTTGTTAATTAGGAGCCCCACATCCTAAAGAACCGTTTTCAACCATAATCCCTTACATACTATGTGTTATAACCCTACTCTTCTTCGGCACTTGAGCGAGCAACAACATTCTGTTTCTTCCTCTTCCAAGAGACGAAATTTCCATCTACAAATGAGCAATATAAGGTAGTAGATTTCTTGTCATCTTGTCTACCGACCTAATCAGCATCAGTAAACACTTTAGTCTTTAAAGATTGATTAACAAAGAATAAAATCCCACGTCCTAGACACCTTAGCACACGATATGAAGCCCTGTTATGGAGAATTGTAGGAGAGTGCATGAATCTACTTAGGACACACACGATATATGTAATATCAATGTGATATACGCATATGAATCTCCCAACCAATCTCTGGTACCTTGAGATGTCAACTTTCTCCCCTTTAGTATCCGCATCAATCTTGTGATTAACCTCAATAAGTGTATCCACAGAAGTACTACCAAACATGCCAGTTTCCTCCAGGAGATCAAGAGTATACTTGAGAGAGGAAAATCCCTTGACGATACCTTACTAATTCAATTTAAAGGAAATATTTTAGATTTCCCAGGTCCCCGACTTCAAATTCTTTGCCCAAATGTTCTTTCAAGTGCATGATTTCCTCCAGGTCATTTCCTGTAATAATGATGACATCTACATATATAATTATTGTCGATATTCGAGTTCCTCTCCTCTTGATAAATAGAGTACGATCAGCATATCCTTGAGTATAACCTAGTTATAATATAGTTTTAAAAAACCATCAAAATCAGGCTTTAGGGGATTATTTCAGGACATATAGCGACTTTTGCTTACGGTAGACCTTTCCATTAGACCCTACTTTGGTAAAGCCAGAGGGAATAGCCATGTAGACTTCTTCTGCCAGTTCGCCATGCAAGAAGGCATTTTTGACATCTAGCTATTCTAATTCCTACCAAAGATAAGAAAAATATGAGAGGATCAAACAAATATAATTCATCTTTTCAACAAGGACAAATGTTTCTTGGTAGTTAATTCCTTAGGTTTGAGTGTACCTGATGGCGCGCCACATCCAACACATGTATTTTCGCAGGAGACGGTGATCCACTGCCCAGTCGAACGATCTGAGTCCATGGTTGCGTCCGAATGGTTGATCCGAGTTGAGTTCATATATTATTTTTATATTTTGAGTTATATTTGACGCTCGATTGGTCAACACAGTTTGAGCCGTCCTATTTGAGTGATTTTATTTTATTTTACGATTATAACATCGATCATGGCTTAGGATTTTTAAATATAGTAGGTGGTTCAAGGGGTGGAGGCATCGTAGGTTTCACAAGTTGCTGGAACCGCTAGTCTGTCTTTGGTGCGATGCCAGAGAATCTTTCGTCCGGGTGTGATGCCAGAGAATCTTCCGCCCGGGTGCGACGCCTAGGGTAAGCGCCTCCTCCCTCCCTCCTCTTCCCCATTCAGTCCACCACCTCCAGAAGCCTCCTCCCTCCTCTTCCCCACTCAGTCCACCACCACTAGAAGCCTCCTCCCTCCTCCTTTTCCTCGTTTAGTCCACCACCGCCAGAAGTCTCCTCCCTCCTCCTCTTCTTTGTTCAGTCCACAACCGTCAGAATCCTCCTCCCTCCTCTTCCCCATTCAGTCCACCCTTCTAGAGCAACCCCCCTCCCCGTCCACCCCTCTACATTTGAGTCCCTTACTCATTCTCACCCGGAAAACCCAAAACATCCATTCCCGTCTCCCTAACCAGGAAAACCCAAAACATCCATTCCCGTCTCCCTAACAACCACCTTCTAGCCTACTTCCTCACCTAGAAAACCCAAAACATCCATTCCCGTCTCCATAACAACCACCTTTTAGCCCACCCATGCCACCACCAGTCTCGATCCACACTTCCGACACCTTCCCCCGCTTGCTACGTCCTTCGATGCCCGCCAACAACCGTCTTTGCCGCCGCCTGCATGCATGAGTTGAAGTTTGTTGTCTTATTTCCTGCTATTGTTTATTTTGACTCTCAAACTATAGTGGATTTCTATTTTATTTGTTATTAGTACTTTTGCTGTGCAATTTGCAGGACTCATTCTGTGCATGCTAAACTGTATTTGCGCCTTTGTCATTTGAAGAATTGATAGTTGTTTTCATTTAATTAATATTATTGACTGTACCTGCCTCTGTTACTTTTTTATAATAATTAATTATTGTTGCAATTGTTAGTGCGGACCTTCTCTTTCATAACCGTCATTTTTCATCACAAATTGGGTTGCATTTAGATTGTCCCTTCGAGTCGTCCCACCACTGCATCAGTACCCTTGAGCAATCAACCACACTTTATGTCTCAACACCACCCCATCTTGAATCTGCTTGACAGAGAAAATCCAGCGTGATCCAACTGTTCACTTCTCAGGGGGAAGACACACAAGTTGTCATGTCTCATTTTTCTCCAAAGCATGCATTTCTTCTTCCATCGTTTGTTTCCACTCAGGTATCTGAATAGCCTCCTGTTAGGTCTTATGAATCACAATAGAGGAAAGAGATGAGATAAAAGCTTTTTGTGCATGAGAGAGGTGATGGTAAGAAATGTAATTGACAGTGAGGTGCTTGGTGCCACCAGTGTTATCTTTAAGAAGAGCGAGGGGAATCTGGAGGTCATCATCAGAATCTGGAGTAAAATCGGGCAATGAGACTAGTTGAACATCCATGGGCGGTACTTGCTCAGCAGTACGAGCCATGCAAGGGTATGCATATAGTATAGGAGGAGGAATAGTAGGAGGAGCAGTACTGGGATGAATAGATGCAGTACTGGGAGGAATAAGAGCAGGAGTAAGAGGAATATGAGTGGAAGCAACTATCAAAAGAGGAGAACCAAAATACGACTCCCCTTACTAAAAGTAATACCAACAGTACAGTAAAAGTGACGTGTAGGTGGGTGATAACACCAGTAACCTTTGGTGGTAGGAAAGTATCCCTCAAAAACGCATTTAAGAGAACATATGCCTAATTTTTCTCGACGAGTAGTATAAACATGAATAGAATAGACATAACCATGTGATGAGAGATGTGTTAAATGTGGACAATATGTCTCTGGGATAAACAGGAAAGAGGCATATCATCGTGAAGGGAGCAAGAGGGAAGACGATTAATGAGAAGAGCTGCAGTCAAAACAACATAACCACAAAAGACTTGGGAAGGTGCATGCCAATTAACAAACACCGAGCAACCTCCAGTAAGTGTTTATTTTTTTGTTTCTCTACCCCGTTTTGAGTGGAAGTGTGGGCACAGTTGGTCTGGTGAAGAATGCCATTTTCGACAAGATAGACATCAAACTCTCCCCGATCATCATACTCTCCATCATTATAACCACATATCACACAGATTGTCCCATTAAACTGTGTCCTAACCATTTTATGAAAAGCGTGAAACCAGGTAAACACTTCACTTCTTTGTTTTAGCAAATAGATTCATGTAGTATGGGAATAACAATCAATAAAAGTCATAAACCATTTATAGATAGATAAAGATAACACAGTGGAGGGATCCCAAATATCATAGTGAACCACATCAAACGGGTAAAAACTAGAAAAAGAAACATGATTGAGATTATGATGAACATGTTTTGACAGTTCTCAGGTGTCACAAGTAAACGACTTAGACTCTGTTTGGAACAGCTCAAGTGGTTGGAGAAGCTATTTTCCAACCGCTGGAGCAGTTTTTATCTGTTTGTGTGCCCACTTCATGAAAATCGCTCTTCCAAAAAAGCCATTTAAGAAGCTTTCTGGAGCGTCGCCCCCCCCCCCCGCTTTTGCTCCCAGAAAACTGCACTTTGTTTTTTTTTAATTTCTCCTTCACGATTCTTGCCGACAGGATTCTCCCCCGTTTGCTTCCCAATGATGCAGTCCACCCCACCGGGCATTCGTGTGAGGAAGACGAGGCAACCAATCACCATCCACCTCCTTCGCCTCTGAACTAGGGTTAGGGAAGCTTCTCCCCTTTCATGATGCTGTCGATCTTGGGGTCGATGACATTGAGGAGGCAAAGTTTCATCTCCTCCTGGCCGACAATGGCAGCGAAGGGGTAGACCGGGTGCTGTTCATCCTTGGCAGCTAATTTCTTGGCCTAGGGTTGAGTTCAAAACAGGGTTTTCGTAAAGGGGAATTGAAAATGGGAGTTACCTGGGTGGTCGAGTTGACTTCAGATGCCGTGACATTGGAGATGCGGAGGCGGCAAAACCCCCCTCTCGAATTGCTTCTTGCCGACGGGATTCTTCCCCGTCTGCTTTCCGCAGAGCCCCCATGACAAATATGTTGTCGATCTCTTGATTGGAGTCTCCATCGCCGCATACGGCGGGCCAGATTCGACGCATGGGGAGAAAGCTAATGTTGAGATCCAAACAACATCCAACTTTTCTAAACAACTTCTCAAAAAGCTATCTCTAATCAGCTTTATTTGATGAGTAGATTTTCAATCTGTAACAGCTCTCCCAAACAGAGCCGTAATTAAAGAATTGAAAACAGAAAATAGTTTGGTAAGATATAAAGGAAATGAGTGGCCAAGATGAAGATGCCATCGCCGGATGTCATGGAGAGTAGGAGCACTGGTGGTGGAGAGAGCACTGGGAGACAACTGCTGGTTCAACAAGCACAGTCTGCCAATATTCCTACAACTGCCAAGCTTCAGCTTTGTTGTTAGATCCTGAAACACACAAACATCATGAAAAAACGTCACAGAGCAATTTATAGATTTATTCAAATGACTAATTGAAGGACGATTGTGAGAAAATAAAAGGGACATGCAAAACAGAAGATAGAGAAAGGCAGGAGAACATGAGATGGTTCCTTTGCTAGCAATAGAAGAAAGGAAACCATTGCCAGCAAAAACCTTATCACGAGCAGAGAGAGGAGTATAGAAAGAAAAACCTAAGGCAGATCTAATCATGTGATCAGTGGCACCTGAATCTATTATCCACTCGAAGTTGGAAGAAGACACAACATGGGCACTCGAGATACCGGACGTAGCAAGGGAGGCAACAAAATCAGTCAATGTAGAGTTGGAATGGGAGCGTAACATGCGGCGGAAGGCATCCAACTCCTCAGCAGAAAGACCCCCAGAGAGAGGTTGTCCGAATAAACTTTAGTGGAATGGGCAGAATACTGTGAGCGACACCAGACATTCGACAACCGCCATGATCATTACCTCTTCCACGGGCACCAGTTCCTCGACCAGGTGGGGCAAGATGAGGATGTAGATGATACCATGTTTCTTTAATATGCCATTTCTTCCCATAATGGCCGCATATAAGAGAAGATTAAGTAGGAGGTCCACACACTAGCCTAACAAGAGTTGAGTGATCCGTAGGAGGAACAAGAGAGCGACAGTGATTCTTATCACTGAGGTTCATGTTGAAGGCCTCCCGAAGAGAGGGAAGTGGCTCACAGTGGAGGACATGCAGACAAACAACATCAAACTCCATATTGAGCCCCGTAAGAAAGATGTGAATATGGAGGCGGCCTTTGTCCGTCTGAAGAGTCAGTGCATCTGCAGTGCACGCATGAGTAAAGGTGTTGAAATAATCGAGTTCCTAAGAAAGGCGTTCAAACTCTGAATAGTAAGCAAAGATGAGTTGGGTTCCTTGTTTTAGCTCAAAGACATGGAGAGTGAGCTTATAGATCTGCGTTGAATTCCCGACCTGAGAGTAAGTTTCACTGGCCCGAGTCCAAATTTCAAGAGCAGAATCTATAAGCATATAGTTGCGGTACACCTGAGGGGACATAAAGTAAAATAACCAAGAGACCACCAAGGAATTGCTCGCATCCCATTTTCTCCATGAGGGATCGGCACGCGGTGGCTCAACAATGGTTCCATCAATATGCCCATATAGTTGGTAACTCCGAATAGCATGTTGCACTGTCTTGGACCATTCAAGATAATTCGTGTCATCCAAGGTGTTTATAGTGATCTTTAATGAGTCAGATAAATTGTGGATCTTAGGAGGATCATCAGAAGGAACAGTTTGATGAAAGGATGAGTTGTCGGAGGAATCACCCATCAATGTTTCTTCGAAGAAAACAAGCAAGATGATGCAATCAAGAAGGTATAAACCATATCCTATTAGCCTCCTTTAGATCACACCACCGAAGAGGACACCAAAGGATGTGACTTTGATGTCTCTCGCAGTAGCCATGGAGGACAAAATGGATAAAAACAACTAGCCGCCCGTAGAACGGGCAAAGAGAGCCACTGGGTGCTGCGAACTGGCAGACAGAGCAGGGGAGAGGTGGATCTAGAGGAAAAGACGACGCCAGAGGAAGCCCTAGTCTAAAATGGCGGCGCTGGCGGAGCCCTAGGATTGAGCAACGGAGGCGCTGGTGGAGCCCTTGGCTAGAGTGACGGAGATGGAAAACTGGGGAGGTTGGAACGACGAGCTGTGGAGGATCTGCGAACGACGAGCGGCGGTCTGATCGAGTGAGTCGCACCTGCGCAGATGCGAGATGATCAGATTGCGACAAGCGGAGAGGGACATGATGATCAGGACACGCGACTCTGATACCAAGTTGAGAATAGGAAAAATTCTATTATTTTGCCCTAATGCTAGGGTTGGAATAGATATATAGGAGGAACCACCATGACATATCATGTGTAAAACTGTGCGAAAAAATTTAACTTAAACACATTAAACTCGGCTCAGTTGGTGATGAGAGTTCGGGAGAGCCTATCTCATTTAGGAGGTCCGGGGTTCGAATCCCGACCTCAACGACCCACCTATGCGAAGAGGGGTTGGGGGTGTTCGGGCCGCGACGCATGCGATCTGTTCAGAGGTAGAACATAGATCTTGCAAGAGCGGCTCTGGCCTCGTCGGATTGTATTAAAAAAGTGCACTTTTGTTGAAAGTTGGGTCAAACTACTCAATATGAGTGCGGTAAGCCCAACACAATCACCACTCATAAACAAGAGCCAAACAGACGACCCAACAGCCGGGTTGCGGTCTATACATCTCAACCTTTTCTCCTCCCCAATATAGGGAGGTAGGTTGTTGATGCCATGACTTGAGCTCAGTTGAGTATAAGAGGTGGAATAAGTTCTTTCATGCGGTGTGGCCTGGCCCAACTTTCAACAATTTCTACAATGAGATTTCGCACCTAGTTTCTACTTGCCAGAGGAGCCTAGCTTAACCCAGCCCAACGACCCTACGGGTCGCCTTTGAAAGCTCTATCTTAGAAGCTTTTTCAATATAGCCAGTGTGCCCGTGCATGTGTATGCGCTACAGAAGAGACTGACTCCCCCCCAAAAGGTCGCAAGAGTCGGAGAACCTTCACCGGCCAATCATGAACGGGGCGTAACAACCGTTGATTATTGTAGGTAGTTAGTTACCCATCTAAAGCCTGACGAATGTGGAGCAGTGACTTCCACTTTGTTCTCAACTCTTCCGATTCCAGCAAACGTAGGCTAAAAATCAAAGCCTTAGCTAGCGCCCTGGACTTGGTGGAATAAGTTATTTCATGCGGTGTGGCTGGGCTCAACTTTCAACAATTTCTACAATGAGATTTCACACCTAGTTTCTACTTGCCCGAGGAGCCTAGCTTAACCCAGCCCAATGAACCTACGGGTCGCCTTCGAAAGATCTATCTCAGCAGCTTTTTCAATATAGCCAGTGTGCCCATGCATGTGTATCAGCCACAGAAGAGACTGAATTCCCCCCTGAAAGGTCGCAAGCGTCGGAGAACCTTCGCCAGCCAATCATGAACGGGACGTAACAACCGTTGATTAATGTAGGTAGTTACCCATCTAAAGCCTGACGAAGGAATGGCCCACAGAGCAGTGTCTTCCACTTTGTTCTCAACTCTTCCGATTCCAGCAAACGTAGGCTGAAAATCAAAGCCGTAGCTAGCGCCCTGAACAGGGTGGAATAAGTTCTTTCATGCGGTGTGGCTTGACCCAACTTTCAACAATTTCTACAATGAGATTTCACACTTAGTTTCTACTTTGCCCGAGGAGCCTAGCTTAACCCAGCCCAACGACCCTACGGGTCGCCTTCGAAAACTCTATCTCAGCAGCTTTTTCAATATAGCCAGTGTGCCCGTGCATGTGTATCAGCCACAGAAGTGCCCCCCCCGAAAGGCTGCAAGCGTTTGAGAACCTTCGCCAGCCAATCATGAACGGGACGTAACAACCGTTGATTAATGTAGGTAGTTACCCATGTAAAGCCTGTCGAAGGAATGGCCCACGGAGCTGTGACTTCCACTTTGTTCTCAACTCTTCCGATTCCAGCAAACGTAGGCTGAAAATCAAAGCCGTAGCTAGCGCCCTGAACCGGGCGCATATACACTGTTAATTTGTGATTGCTGAATATGCAACAACATAATTTTATAGTGTCTCACTCAAGATACTGATTATTAATCAGCATAACTTCCTATAACTCATGAAAATGGCCTCCCATGCTTAATGCCAGCTTTCTTTTAGCTGATTGTTATCTGTTTATCTTTCAGCGCACCCACACACACACTTACGGTTAGCATGAAATTTAATTCATGTTAACAACACATACCGTTATCTTGAAGTTTAAACCATGTTAGTAGATGTATATACTTGGTGGTCAACATTCAGATGATATGTAACACTGGGGCAAAGGATGGAAATTGCTTATGATGCGATTGAGCTGGTCATTCACTCTTGATTCAACCCAATGTAGTTCCATGAAATTTAAACCATGTTAACAACGCACATACTTAACGTTATCTTGAAGTTTAAAACATGTTAGTAGAAGTATTTACTTGGTGGTCAACGTTCAGATGATATGTAACACTGGGGCAAAGGATGGAAATTGCTTATGATGCGATTGAGCTGGTCAGGGCATTCACTCTTGATTCTACCCAATGTGGTTCCTTTCGGAGATTTTTCTTATATCTACATCTGATTTGTTTCTTATCCAACTTCATAAATTAATTTACATGTTCATCGCAACAATTTTCATGGAACACTACTTTCTATTATACATTGTACTCCATGAGAAATTTCATATTAGCTTCATCTGCTTTTAACAAAAACATTATTTATTGAATATTTGAAACACGTCAAACTTTATGTACTAAACATTCTTATTTAAATGTCTTCAGGTAACATCACTGAACCTTGAAATTGTCAGGGCTCTTGCTAGGGGTAATGCTTCATTTTTAACATTATACTAGTGCTTCAGTTATGTGATAGGTTGTATTTAATTTTATTAACGACCAAATATGTTCATCATATTTATTTAGCAAAACTCCACTTCCGGGAGCTTTGGTCTTCTGTTTTTCTTCTTGGTCCTTGCTCACTTCTGAGTTTGATCATGATTCTAATAACGGTTGTACTTTTTTCTTCTTATTATTAATATCACATCAAATGTCGTAGAGGGATGGACTATAGCAGGAGCTAGCTCAGTTATGACTACAAATAATAGTTTATGAGATGAAAACAACTTCTTTTAAATATAGCGATAATATAAACATTATGACTTTACAACACATCCTTTTCATGCCATACATTTTTGCAGTGGGAACGTATAACGCCAAACTTAGAAGGTGGCATTGTATTATGACAAATTTATTTTTCTTCTAATCTGTTAAAGCCCATTTGTAAAAAACCCAAAAGGCCGACCATTGTTTATTTTCCTTTCTTGTATTTAGCATCACATCTCAAAATAGATATTTTGACTCCACTTATAAGGTGGGCAATTCCTATGTAATTTTTTAGTTATTCGAGAATAGTTATTTGTACAACCCGTATTCGTCGAGGGTGTAACACCCCCATCCGTCACATAGCATATAATAGAATGTCCGGCCGGGACCCGACGCCATATACTATAAATAGACCAAGGGGCAAGGAGTTACTAAATTGAAACCATAATCCAATATTTCGCATCCTAACACAGAGTGCATTCTAGCGGAAGTAATTTAAAGGTTGTAAATAGAACCCAGCAATAGCATGAATGTCCACTACCACAACTATGAATGTAAATCAAATACACAAATAAGGTCTTGGCCTTAAGGCCTTACAATGTTCAACTTTAATTTAAAATGTGTTACATACTTCGGCACGCAGGCCGACCACACATGAACGATGAAATAACACAAGTATTCGCTTTGGCCTTTGAGGGCTAGCACAACATTTCTGGGCTTCATCCCGCTACTTCCCGCTTGGCTCAGCAGCACCTGCACGCAACATTCCACCGCACAGTGGCAAACAAAAAGCAACGGTCAGCATTAGCTGACCAAATTATAACGACCCCACCCCTCACTCGGGATGGCGGTGCTCCTTCCCTGCAGGCATTAGCTTAAACAACACTTGACATTCAAAACGTGCAACTTAAGCACCGTTAGCCACAGACGTTGACACAAGTGCCCAACGCCCCGTGCTCTCAGGGCACATTCTTGGTGCACAGGACCGCAAGGGTCGCACCACCGTTCTCTGTAACGGTCAACAACGCTTGAGCTTTTAGTCTCACAAGGGCCAAGGACAGAGAAAACACCCCAATGCTACGATAAGTCATGTGATTTACACATTGACCACTCCAAGTCGACCGGCATAGGGGAGGGTACAGTTCAGCCATATCTCGTGCTCAAATCGTCTGGCTTGCAGGCCTGATGCGGGTCAGCATCCCCTTTTCCTTTTCCGCATGATCCATAACTCTGTAAGGATCCTAGGATAGCACACATGACTACCAAAGCTGAGCAATTTAAGCTCACGCTCAGTCACAATATAGCCCACAAGTCTCCCAGAGACAGGCTTCACAAGCAATAGTCCACAGGTCTCCCAGAGACAGGCTTCACAACCAATCATAGCTTACAGGAAGTTATTGTCGGCGGTATCACTACCGCGGCGCAGTAGGGGACAGACTATCGGTTCTTCCCCTTTTTTGGGTGTTTTTCTAGAGACTACCCCTAATACTCTCACGCAGTCATCTGCACACCCCGCGACTCCAAAATCTACGCGATTACCACGGAGTATTCTCCGGTAAAGAAAACATACGAACATCACCAATCCAGACCAACCCGTCCGGATGGGCTTCACACAGCATGCCTATTCCGTACTTCGATTCCGGATCTAAATGCAACACTACGGGAATACACGGATCTACCCGTCGGGAGAACCACATTCACGTGTTCGTGGAGTGTCTACCCTCTAATGCCAAAAAAAGGACTTCACATGTCCAAGAAAGAGGATCGTTACCCTTGATGTACGCTTTGGCGCCATGAGAGAAATCTAGAGGGTTGGAAATGACCGCTCCGACTTTGCCTCCGCAAATCCGAACTCGCCTTGCGAATCCAAGTCCCGAAACACGAACGACGGCGATATCTCCCTTCTTCCGGCGCTACTATTCCTCCTGAAAACCAGGCCAAACTCTCCAATCCCAGAATGATGAAGAAAAAACGGCCAAACCAGATATATAAATCGAGCTACCGCCGCGCGGTAACTAACTACCGCCGCGCGGTACCGTCTCGTTTCGCGCATAACCGCCTAGACCCTCCAATCACAGGCTGACACGTGGTCATGTCGATACGGCTTCAATCTTTAAATGACTATTCTTCTGAAACATTAGTCCTTTACCTGGCGCCGCTTTAATATATTCCAATATCCTCAGGGCAGATTGTAGATGACACTCCCTAGGAGCTTGCATGAACTGACTAACCTTGCCTACAGTATAGGAGATGTCGGGTCTGGTTACCGTGAGATAAATGAGTTTGCCGACCAGACGTCTGTACCTCGTAACATCTGATAGAGGAGGCGAGTCATCTTTTCAGGTTCTATCTTCTCCAGTGGGCTTGAGACATCGGGCAGGTTTAGCCCTAGTCAACCCTGTTTCCTTTAAAAGATCAAGAACATACTTACGTTGGGAGAGGACAAAGGAGTTGGGCTTTCGAGAGATTTCTATTCCCAGAAAGTATTTTGAGGAGCCCATATCCTTCGTGACCAGGTGTTGACGGAGATGTTTCTTTGTCAAGACTACCCTAGCCTGGTCATCTCCAATGAGAAGAATATCATCCACATATACGGCAAGAACCACCAGACCCAGGGAGGTTTTGCGAATGAACAATGAATGATCGACAGAACTTCTTGTAAAACCCACGGCTGCCACAATGCCGCTAAACTTGTCAAACCAAGCCCGAGGGCTTTGCTTTAGGCCATAAATGGCCTTCTTCAGCCTGCATACCTGTGTCTTCCCCTGAGCAACATACCCAGGAGGTTGCTCCATGTAGACATCCTCCTGAAGATCACCATAGAGAAAGACATTCTTGACATCCAGTTGGGAAATAAGCCAATCCCTGTTGACGACCACAGAGAGGAGAACCCGAATAGTGCTGAGACGAGCAACGAGAGAGGTGTCAAAATTATCAACACCATAAGTCTGAGTGAAGCCTTTGGCGACAAGACGAGCCTTGTAACGATCCGACACTGCCGTCCGGATTGAACTTCACAATAAAGACCCAACGACAACCAACAACATCGGTGCCCAATGGAGGAGGAATAAGGGTCCATGTACCCCGCTCAGTGACGATGCCAATTTCCTCATCTATGGCCGCCTTCCAATGAGGAACAACAAGGGATTCCTGGTAGGTGCGGAGAGTGGTGGTGATAGAGATAGCCAGCACAAAAGTCCTGCGAGAAGGAGTAAAGATGAGCATAGGAAACAACAACAACAAGTGAGTGCTGGGTATATGTTTGCACCCCTTTGCGAAGCGCAATGAGAAGATCCAGGTCTGCATGTTCCTCAGTATCCGGTGCATTCGTGGCGAAGAGAGCTGGCGCGGGAGTAGTGAGAGACGGCGATGGAGAAGAGGAAGACATCGGAGGAGGAGAGAGAGGAAGAGACGGTGGACATAGAGGAGGAGGAGATATCTCGGTAGGTATAGACGGGACGGAGGGGACGGTAGGAGAAGCAGGAACATCAGTAGGAAAGGAGCAGTCGCGAGAGAAATAGGACGTATTTTCGAAGAAGGTTACATCTGCGGAGACGAACTCTTGCGAAGAACGGGGTCAAAAAAACAATAACCTTTCTGAGTGGTAGAGTAACCCAGAAAGATACATTTGGTGGCACGTGGGGCGAGTTTGTCACGGGTGGCGGAGGGAGCGTGCACAAAAGCCGTGCACCCAAAGATACGTAGAGGGAGAGGAAATGGATCCTTGCCCGGATAGAGAATGGAGAATGGGGTTTGACCGTGAAAAACCATGGAGGGAATGCGATTGATGAGATAGCAGGAGATGAGAACGACATAGCCCCAATAAGAGCGAGGAACCTGCATCTGTGTCATCAGAGTGCGAGCGACATTAAGGAGGTGACAGTTTTTGCGTTCCGCCACACCATTTTGCTATGAGGTATAGACACAGCTAGTTTGATGAACAATCCCATTTTACATACAGAAAGAAGAAAAATCATGACTAAGATATTCTTTAGCATTATCAGAGCGAAGAATTTTAATAGAGACATCAAACTGAGTTTTAATCATAAAATAAAAAGATGTCCATACAGAGAATAACTCGGAGCGATCTTTTAAAAGATACGCCCACGTACAGCGTAAGAAATCATCAATAAAAGTTACAAAATATAAACTACCCCGACCTATTGTGAGGGTAGGAGCAGGACCCCAGACGTCGGAGTGAACGAGGTCAAAAGGACAGATCCACGACCATGCTTTGGTGGGAAGGAGCGGTGATGCTTGCCAAGCTGACATGCATCACAGTTGAGAGGAGAACTGCGCGGAGGGAGGTGGGGCAGAAGATGACTAAGAAGCCGTGGAGGAGGATGACCAAGGCAAAGATGCCATTGCAGAAGGTCTATAGAAGAGGAGGAGAAAGCGGACATAGCAAAAATGTTGTCGAGGAAGTAGAGGTCGCCGCTCTTAGTCCCAGTAGCAATTGTCCGTTGGGAGCCCGGATCCTGAAAAGAACACGAAGTAGGAGTGAATGTGACGGAAGACTGTAGTTGCTTGCATAGAGAAGTTACAGATAATAACTTGCAAGGAAATTTTGGCACGTAGAGAGTATCCGCCAAGCGAAGAGACAGAGTGAATTTAACCACTCCTATCCCATTGACCGGTGAGGGAGAGCCATCCGCAATAAAGACAGGGGGCAACCGATCATGTGTTTCTAGAAGAGAAAAACACTGAGGATTGCCAGTCATATGATTGGTATCGCCAGAGTCAATCAGCTATTTACCTTGAGTAACGACGTGGGCACTATCTGAAGACGTGACCACGGAGGCAGACTGCTTTGAAGAGGTGGAAGCGTCCCCAGAGGGGCGAAGATGTGGATGTTTCATCCAGCAGCGATCAATCATATGACCGATGCGGCCACAGTGAGAGCAGAGAAAGCAGGAAGGACCACGCCCGCCGGATTGGTGGCTGCGGCCACCAGATCCACTCCGCTGAGTCTGATGAGCATAGTTGTCTGGTTGAGGAGGGGAGGATAACAACAGACGTTGAAGCAGAGAGGTAACCGCGGCGATGCGGGCAGCAGCGACATCCAAGGTGGGAGTCTGCTTTGCCAAGGATCTGTTGACGGATCATGTCATACGACTCGGGAAGTCGTAGAAGATAGCACACAACCAGAAGCTCCTGAAAGTGCTTGTATTGCTCGGCCAGATCCACAGAGAAGGGGCTATTCTGGAGAATCTCGGCTCCGAGAGCCCGAACCTTTTGGTAAGCAGCAGCAGGAGACATGGATGGACGGGCAAAGAGGTCCGCATACAGAGTATAGATGCGAGACGTCTGAGCCCCTTTTGAGTAGAGAGCGGCAAGATGAAGCCACACAGCCTTGACCGTTTCATCATGACGGATGACAGAGAGGCACTCATCAGAAAGGCTGTTAGCCAGCCAAGTGCGAACTAGAGCGTCACTAACATCCCAATCATCAAAGAGATCGGACTCTGGAGGAGGAGGGTCATCAGTGAGATGATGGCGTTTGCGTTGTGAGCGAAGAAGAAAGGTGAAGGAGACACTCCAGTTTGGGTAGTTGGAACCGATGATTTTGGAAACAGTGCCAAGGTGCCCGAAGGAGTAGGTGGAGGAGGAGGGTGGGCCACGGGAGTAGTAGTGGTAGAGATATCAGAGAGAGCCATAGAAGAGAAGGGAGCAGAAACAAGGCCGCGAAGGCAGATCACGCAAACAAGGAGAAGAGACCACGCGAACAGAAGAGATCGCGCGAACAGAAGACAGGACGCGCGGACAAAGAGAAGAGACAAGGCCGCGAAGACAGGTCGCGCCGAGACAGATCGCGCAAAGACAGGCCGCACGAACAAAGAGAAGCGACCGTGCCAAGACAGGTCGCGCCAAGACAGATCGCGCGCAGACAGGCTGCACGAATAGAAGAGAAAAGACCGCGCGAAGACAGGTCGCGCGAACAAAAAAGGAGACAGGTCGAGCGAACAGAATCATGAGGACATGATCGAGTCCTTTGATACCATGTGCGAATAAGAAAGAAACAGACCGAAATTTGGAATAACAGAATTTTTTATTATCCAAAAAGTGAGTATTACAAAGGTATGACCTCTCTTTTATAGAATGAAGGAGAGGAGAGAGATTACAAATAAGCAATGCGGGAAAAATAAACAATGTTACAACCGGCTATACATAAAAATAGACCGCACAAGCCGCTCGGTTAGACGAATAAGCTAACTGCCCGGCAACTACTATAAGGAGAATTGAAGCCCCTAGGAGAGACCGCTAGACAGCCCTGGTTATCAAGTCGTCTGCGTCAAACCGCCAGACCGCCCAGTCTCCAATCAGCAACATCTCGGCTACCAAGCCGCTGGAGAGAAGCCGCCAGACCGCCCGGCTACCAAGCCGCCAGAGTTAAACCGCCAGACTACCCGGTCTCCAAACCGCCCGGTCTCCAAATCGCCAGACTCAAGCCACCAGACCGTCCGGTCTCCATACTGCAACAGATGTTATCGTCGCGCGAAAGCTGACGTCGGTTACGACACGACACCTGTTGTTATCGCCGCACGCTAACTGCTACCGCTGCGCAGTAGAATCTCGAGAGCCTCGCCAATTAAATTGACCCAGCTATCGCCAGCGGTATCCTTATCGCCGGACGATTGCTTCTCGAGAGCTATGCCAGATTAATTCTCCAGCTACCGCCGCGCGGTTGAAACTTTCCGCCACGCTGTAAGTCTAGCGTTGAGTTGACTCAATGCTCTCAACGCTAACCCTGTAGCTACGGTCGCGCGGTAACTCGTCGGGCGATAACCTCCAGAGAACCATTTCCTGCTTTAAGAAATTTGGAGCGTTACAAATCTCCCCCACTTAAAGAATTTTCTCCCGAAATTAAGTCATGCAGGAAACTAATGAATTGTAAATCAACTTTATGCCGTGTACCTCAATTGAATAACTCGGGGAACTCCGACTTCATGGTTTGCTCCCGCTGCCATGAAAGCTTCTCTCGGCCACAGTTGTCCCATCGGACCTTGACCATGCTGATCTCTTTATTACGAAGTCGTTTGACTTCTACATCCTCAATTCGAATGAGCTTGACCCTCGTTGTCAACCCACTATCAACCGGTACTTGATCTGCAGTAATCACTTGCGTAGGCTCTTGCACCGCCTTTCGCAACACCGATATGTGGAATACATCGTGTAGACCACTCAATTCTGTTGATAACTTCAACCGATAGACAGCTTCTCCAATACGCTCCAGTATCTCAAATGGCCCAAGATATCTCAGACTCAGCTTTTTCAAGCGTCGAACCCTTGAGACACCCTTGAAAGGCTTAATTTTCAAATATACCCAATCACCTACGGCGAACTCAACGTTCCCGTGCTTGACATTATAATACTTAGCCTGTCTATCCTAAGCAACCAGCAATTGCTCACGGATTGTTCGCATAACCGAAGTCGCATCATCGACTTCCTTCCGCTTATACAGCTTTGACTCGCCCGTCTCCAACTAAGAAAACAGAGTATGACACTTCGTACCGTATAGGGCTTCGAAGGGCGTCATTTGAATGCTCGCCTGGTGGCTGTTATTATAAGCAAACTCAATCATATACAGGTGATCTTCCCACCTCTTACCGAAATCCAGGGCACACATGCGAAGCATGTCCTCCATCGTCCTGTTGACCCTCTCAGTCTGACCATCCGTTTGCGGATGAAAGGCTGTACTGAACTTCAGCTTGGTCCCCAACAGTTGATGCACCAATCTCCAGTCATTGGACGTGAAATGCCCGTCTCGGTCTCTCACGATGCTACGGGGCACACCGCGCAGTCGTACAATGTTTTCTGCATACAATTTTGCCAGTTTCTCAACTGAATCGTCCTTCCTATTTAGGATGAAGTGCGAGACTTTCGTCAGACGATCTACGACCACCCAGATGGCGTCGTTTCCCTTTTGCGATCTCGGCAAACCATGCACGAAATCCATGGATATGTCGTCGAACTTCCACTTCGGTATAGGCAAAAACTTCAAGAATCCTCCGGGCTTCTGGCACTCTGCCTTCACCAAGGCGCATGTTTGACACTTCGCCATATAAAGTGCTATGTCCTATTTCAGTCCCGGCCACCAGAACAGTTTTTTCATCTCTGTACATCTTTGTGCTCACCGGGTGAATCGAGTATTTAGTATGATGAGCCTCGTACATCAGTTCTTCCCGTAGTTTATCCACACTTGTGACACACAAATGACTGTCCTTACAGAATAACCCATCATCGACAGTAAATTGGGCATTTGACTCATCCAAAGCCTCAGCCATGAACCGCTTCATGCTGTCATCCAACTCCAAAGCCCGCCGAATCTGATTAGCCAGGTCATACTGCACCTCTGTCCAGTTCAGCTGAGCTTCAGCATTAGACCTTTTATCAACACAAGAGATCTCCAAGGCTTTCAATTCTCGAACCAAACGCTCGTCATGCATTGACAACCAATTGGCCTGCGCGGGAGCTCTGCGACTTAACACATCCACAACCGCATTACCTTTCCCAGACACGTAGTGTATCTTGAAGGTGTAGTGCCCAAGGAACTCCATCCACCTCCGCTGTCGCATGTTTAGGTCCTTCTGATCTAGCAGGTACTTCAAGCTCTTATGATCAGTGTAATTGTCGACCTTCAAGCCGTACAAATAGTGATTCCAGAGCTTCAACGCGAATATCACGGCCGCTAACTCCAAATCATGGACCGGATAATTCCTCTCATGCACCTTCAACTGGCGCGAATCATAAGCTATTACTTTCCCATGCTGTAATAAAACACAGCCTAAACCGCTGCCTGAAGCATCGTTATAGATCTCAAAGCCTTCTGTCCCACATGACGAGCATAGAATAGGTGCCGTAGTTTGACGACTTTTCAATTCTTCTAAAGCTTGCGCGCACGCCGACGTCCAGACAAACTTCCGATCTTTCCTTGTCAAGGTCGTGAGGGGTAATGCTATCCACGAGAAGTTCTCCACGAAGCGCATGTAGTAGCCGACAAGCCCCAGAAAACTCCAGACTTCCTCCACCGAAGAAAATACAGGCCGCTCCCGTATAGCAACAATCTTCGCCGGATCCACTGCGATTCCCTCACCACTAACAATATGACCAAGGAACACTACCGAAGAAAGCCAGAACTCACACTTCGAGAACTTGACATAAAGCTGACTGCTTCTCAAAGTCTCCAGAACAATCTGTAAATGTTCCGCATGATCCAATTCAGACTGGGAGTACACGAGGATATCATCAATGAACACTATCACGAACCGATCCAGATATTCCTTAAATGTCCGGTTCATCAAGTCCATAAACACCGATGGCGCATTTGTTAACCCAAAAGGCATGACCGTGAACTCGTAATGCCCATATCGAGTACTGAACGCCGTCTTGGGAATATCACTTTCCCTGATCCTCAGCTGATAATATCCAGACTTCAAGTCCAGCTTTGAATATACAGTCGATCCAACTAGTTGATCGAACAAATCATCGATCCTCGGAATCGTGTACTTATTCTTCTCTGTTAGCTTATTGAGTTCCCGATAATCGATACACAGTCGCAGAATTCCATCCTTTTCTTCACAAAGAGGACCAGGGCGCTCCAAGGTAACGAACTTGGACGCACTAACCCCTGCTCTAACAATTCCTGAAGCTGCGTCTTCAACTCCGCTATCTCTCTCGGTGTTAAGCGGTAAGAAGACCGCGACACCGGCTTGGCACCAGGAAACAACTCAATGATGAACTTGATCTCTCTCTGAGGTGGGGCCCCAGGGAAATTTTCGGGGAACACGTTGGCAAATTCCGACACTACCGAAACACCGACCAAAACCAATCTTAGGATTCATAGCCTCTAATAAAGTTAATAACAACTCCGCACCCTCAAGAACTGTTAACTTAGTCTCGCGTTCGGTGTTTTGTCATAGAGTTACCCCTTAGGGTTGTAACCAACATATGCATGTTGCTCCGAGAGTCAGTCCATGCCTAAGGTCAAACCACCTAAGATCTTTAGCGACAATGTTTCCGTTTGGTTTGCATACATATAATCGACACAACGGAAAGTATTAGGATGAACCACACGAGAACGTTAGATGCTAAGGAGTAAGAAGCCCTGCAACGAACAGTGCACTCCATAATAAAGAGTAGAACAAAGCCTACTTACACAAGTCATAAGCCAATAACTAATCATGTCATAGGTATAAAAGCTATAGACTAAACCGTACCTGTCATCTCGTCATTTTGCTTATGGCCTCCTGCCTTTTTCTGTCTTCGGAAGCCCACTCCAACAGTCACGGGCTATATGACCCGACTTACTACAAGTATAACATATCATTGGGTCTCGCCCAACGGTTGCTCCAGATCCTGCCTCCTTTGCCACTAGGGTACCGTTCCAACATTCTCTAGCAATATGTCCTATCTTGCCACACATATAACAAGTAAGTGGAACTCCCCTGCAACTGCTCCTGACTGAACTTCCTTTGTCTTCAGAGCATCACTACGACAATCTCGAGCAAGGTGTCCTATCTTGTAACAAGTATGGCAAGTGCATGGAGCTTGACTAGTAGATGCTCTAGACCTCTTACGACACCTCCTGCGGTATTCAGACTTTGCAGAAACTGCAGAGTTCGGTACCCTGCACACTGGCGTCAGGTGGACTTTTGCCAAATCTACTTCCAACGATCTAGCAGACTCCACCAACGCTCGGAATCCCAATAACTTCGGTCCTACTAATAGGAGTCGTAAATCATCGCGCAGACCGTTATAAAATCTATTAATTATAGTCCGCTGGTCCTCCAACACAAACTCTGCATAACGCCTTATCATGGCAAACACACGTAAATACTCATCAACTGAGTGCGCTCCCTACACCAGATGCATGTTCAATTGCTGATCTGAGGCTCTTCTTATTGCAGTTTGCTCCATAGTGCCAACAGGCATTGACACCACCCCAGGGACAAGGGGACATACATGCCTTACTTGATAGACATTGATCATTGCGAACACCACTTCAGCTACCATACAAATGGTTTCAGCAGAAGGAGGGGTCGCAGGCGTGTCATCATGCACATTACTCTCCGTGGAGTGCTGTTGATGCGACTGCCTCACACCGCTCCTAGTCACCTATAGTTGTAAAAACACTCGATTAGGCGACAAATAGATTGCCAAAACGCAATCATTGGAACACTCAAGTTCCTCAAATATGTGTATTTTCATTCCTAAGTGGACATTCATGAGTTCTTTTATGTTAAAACGGTAACGTACATACAAGTGCTCACCACCCTTAAAATAATTCGCCCACGAATTCAAATATGGAAGACCGACACCAGAGTCTGATGCCAACTTGTAACGCCCCCATCCGTCACATAACATATAACAGAAGGTCCGGCCGGGGCCCGACACCATATACTACGGACAGACCAATGAGTTACTAAATTGAAACCATAATTCAATATTTCGCATCATAACACAGAGTGCATTCTAGCGGAAGTAATTTAAAAGTTATAAATAGAACCCAACAACAACATGAATGTCCACTACCACAACTAGGAATGTAAATCAAATACACAAATAAGGTTTTGGCCTCAAGGCCTTACAATGTTCAATTTTAATTTAAAATGTGTTACATACTTTGACACGCAGACCGGCCACACATGAACGATGAAATAACACATGTTTTCGCTTTGGCCTTCGAGGGCCAACATAGCATTTCTGGGCTTCAGCCTGCTACTTCCGCTTGGCTCAGCAGCACCTGCACGCAACATTCCACCGCACGGTGACAAATAAAAGCAACGGTCAACATTAGCTGACCAAATTATAACGACCCCACCTCTCACTCGGGGTGACGGTGCTCCTTTCCTGCAGACATTAGCTTAAACAACACTTGGCATTCAAAACGTGCAACTTAAGCACCGTTAGCCACAGACGTTGACCCAAGCGCCCAACGCCCCGTGCTCTCAGGGCACATTTTTGGTGCACAGGACCGCAAGGGTCGCACCACCGTTCTCTGTGACGGTCAACAACACTTGAGCTTTTAGTCTCACAAGGGCCAAGGCCAGAGACGACGCCCCAGTTCTATGACAAGTCATGTGATTTACACATTGACCACTCCAAGTCAAACCGACATAGGGGAGGGTACAGTTCAGCCATATCCCGTGCTCAAATCGTCTGGCTCGCAGGCCTGACGCAGGTTAGCTTTCCCTTTTCCTTTTCTGCATGATCCATAACTCTGTAAGGATCCTAGGCTAGCACACATGGCTACCAAAGCTGAGCAATTTAAGCTCACGCTCAGTCACAATATAGCCCACAAGTCTCCCAGAGACAGGCTTCACAAGCAATAGTCCACAGGTCTCCCAGAGATAGGCTTCACAACTAATCATAGCTTACAAGAAGCTATCGCCGGCGGTAGCACTACCGCCGCACGGTAGGGGACAGACTATCGGTTCTTCCCCTTTTCGGGTATTTTCCTGGAGACTACCCCCAATACTCTCAACGCAGTCATCTGCACACCCCGCTACTCCGAAATCTACGCGATTACCACGGAGCCTTCTCCGATATAGAAAACATACAAACATCACCAATCCAGACCAACCCGTCTGGATGAGCTTCACACAACATGCCTATACCGTACTTCGATTCTGGATCTAAATGCAGCACTACGGGGATACACGGATCTACCCGTCGGGAGACCCACATTCACGTGTTTGTTGAGTGTCTACCCTCTAATGCTAAAAGAAAGGACTTCACATGTCCAAGGAAGAGGATCGTTACCCTTGATGTACGCTTTGACGCCATGGGAGAAATCTAGACAGTTGGAAATGATCGCTCCGACTTTGCCTCCGCAAATCCGAACTCCCCTTGCTAATCCGAGTCCCGAAACACGAATGACGGCGATATCTCCCTTCTTCCGATGCTACTACTCTTCCTCCTGAAAATTAGGCCAAACTCTCCAATCCCAGAATGATGAAGAGAAAATGACCAAACCAGATATATAAACCGAGCTACCTCCGCGCAGTAACTAACTATCGCCGCGCGGTACCGTCTCGTTTGGCGCATAACTGCCCAGACCCTCCAATCACAGGCCGACACGTGGCCACGCCGTTACGGTTTCACTATCGTCGCGCGTTGGTTTCACTATCGCCGCGCGATTGCTGACGTCGATTACGACACGACAACTGCTGCTATCGCCGCACGCTAACTGCTACCGCCGCGCGGTAGAATCCCGAGATCCTCGTCAATTAAATTGACCCAGCTATCGCCCGCGCTATCCCTATCGCCGGGCGATAGCTTCCCGAGAGCTCTGCCAGATTAATTCCCCAGCTACCGGCGCGCGGTAGAAACTTTCTGCCACACGATAAGTCCATCGTTGAGTTGACTCAACGCTCTCAGCGCTAACCCTGGAGCTACCGCCGCGCGGTAACTAGCTACCGCCTACCGCCGGGCGATAACCTCCAGAGAACCATTTCTTGCCTTAAGAAATTTGGGGCGTTACAGAGGGTCCCTCTAGAGCCAAGTCAGCAGAAGTCAAAGTCAGCAAATCAAGACAGAGGTCAGAGTCAACACGCAAGGTCGTAGAAGACCTGAGGGAGGATAGCGAGCTCAGCTCGCATACTCGCCAGGTAGGCGACTAGGACAGCTGCTCGCCCGGCAGGGCGAGCTCCTCCAGAGAAGTCGCCTAGTTGCCGGGGGGGTGGGCTATAAATAAGGCCCACCTTTTTCCCTTGGATTTGCCTATAAATAGGACCCCATGGGTATGAAGAAGAGGACTTTTGAATCTCGCCGAGATCTCTCAAACTCTTTTCTTGGACATCAGCTGAGCCTTTGGATTCCTTTTTCCGAGAGTCTTATTCGCGAGCTTGCGACTATCTTCTTTAGTCGTCGTGACTTAATTACCAGCTTGTCTTCCTTGTACCCTGCTCGGGCATTTTTGGTTGTGGAGGAGTTGCTTTTTCTAAGCTTCCGGGTACGTGGTGGGACCTTCCTGCCGCAGTGTCTGGGGTCCTGTTTGTTGATCGATTATTTCCTATTCCAAGCCCTTTAGCCATCTAGCCCGACCTCTGAGCCGGTAATCTTAGGCTGGTTTGATCCGAATTTTGGAGTAGGGATTTTCCCGGCTTCAACACTTTTGTGTGGTGAGCGTGGATCACAGCCAAAGAGGAAAGTTCTGCTGGTAGGCGAGATGACGCATGCTGGCGAGCAAGGGGAGATTGTCAGCAACTTTGCAGGAGTTGGTAACTCTGCGCGAGGAGGCGAGTTCGTAACTGTGGCGGCGTTCGAAGATTTCGCGAGGAGGATAGAGAGGAGCATCCTCACAGGGTTCGCTCATCGCCCCGATATCACGGCGACCTCGCCTCGTCGCGTGACATTGTCGGTGGAGGAAGCGCCGCCGAGGCGACCTGGGAAGGAGCGAGCCAGGGAGAGAGAGGAGCGACTGATGCAGTCGCGACATCATCCAGCGAGCGGCCAAGGGATCAGGTTCCGAGAGGTCGAACCTCAAGCAAGATACCGTGATACTCGCTACTATAGCGAGTATGACGAGGATACCAGCGAGGATGAAACTCGCCACCTCTAGGGAGGGAGGAGCCCCTTCTGTGATGAGATCCTCGCAGTCTCAGTTCCCGAGGGTTTCAGGGAGCCCGTCCATACCTACTACTCCGGCAGAGATGACCCAGTCAGACATCTCCAGTGGTTCGAAGACGTGGTGTCCATTTGCAACATGTCAGGCACTTTCAAGTGCATGTTCTTCTCCATTACCTTCAAGGGTAATGTGAGGGATTGGTTCAACCAGTTGCCTCCCGGCTCCATCCACTACTTCGAGGACCTGCGTCGGGGCCTGATGGCAAGGTTCACGACGTCTAAGAAGATCAAGAAGGAGCCAACCGCTCTCTTCAAGATCGTGCAGGAGCAGCGCGATAGTCTTGGACACTACATCGACCGTTCCAGGAGGAGGTCCCAGAGATCCCTGTGGACAGCTTCACTCTGATGCTGGCTTTGAAGTTCGACTTGAAGCAAGGTCTCTTCAGCCTGGAGATCGGATCCAAACCCCTGAAGTCCTTTGAGGATATGATCGAGAGGGCGAATACATTCGTCCAGGGGGAGGAGAAGAACCAAAACTTCTTGGCGAGGCTGGATAAGGATGAGCCAGTGAGAAGGGAGAAAGGAGAACCTTCGTAGGTAAGGATCAGAAGGCTGTCGGAGAGGCAGGTTGAGAGGAGAAGGGAAGAGCCGAGGAGAAGGTAGGAGCAGGGGAAGAGAGAAGAGCCCAGGAGGGCAGAAGAGCGGAGGAGGCATGAGAGGCCTCGGAGGCAGGAAGAGAGGAGACCCGTGGCGGCTTCGGAGAGGAGGGAGGAAGCGCGGTGATTCCAGTATCCTGCGAATCATCCCCAGTGGAGGCCACCTGTCAGGCCTCGGTTCCAGCAGTAGGAGAGGAGGAATGACCACCATCAGGGTGGAGGTCGAGGAGAAGTAAGAGGAGAGGCAATGGTCGTTGTCCGATAGGGCAATAAGCGTCGCAGGCAGGAGGCATAACGGGCGAGGCGTCACGAAGCGGAGATTCCCCTCTACTGCGATCTGCATCGAGTAGAGTGACATGGGACGATGGCCTGCCCCGATTTTTGGGAGGCCAGGAGGAGGTTGGAAGCTGGAGCAGCGAAGAGGGAGCAACCCAGACAGGAAGCGCTAGCAGGACCGATAGCATTCCAGGCTCCGACAAGGAGGAGGAATGAAGATCGGGTCGACCTAGGAGGTCGCGGAGAAGTGATCCACGGCCCAGGAGGTGGGCAGGTTGGAGTGATCAATGGCGGGGCCGGGCTCGGAGCTTCCCTCAAGGGAAGCCTCCATCAGGTCTACCAGAAGAGCGTCGTCTCGGCCTCTCAGTTTTCGCCGCTGTTGGATGAGATCACCTTTTCTGAAGAGGACATGTTGGTGAATGAGAACCCCTTTCATGATGCCCTAATCATCCAGGCCGCCATCGAGGACTTCACCGTCGACCGAATCCTTGCGGATAACGGGAGTTCGGTGAATGTCGTTTTCAAGAGGACCTTCGTCGGGCTTCAGGTGGAAGCAACCAGGGTCCAAGCTGCGGACGGGCCCCTCTTTGGCTTCGCGGGAGAGAAGAAAGAAGTAGAGGGAGGAGTGGACCTTCTGGTCACCCTTGGTGGTGCCTCTATCCGATGTCGTTTTGTTATCGTCGACGCCCCAAGATGCTATAACGCCATCTTTGGGCGATCCCTCATCAACTACTTCAAGGCGGTTCCATCGTCATATCATCAGTGCCTAAAGTACTACCGGGGTGATGTCCAGGTGCTGATCTGGGGCGATCCGAAAGCTGCCAGAGAGTGCTACCTGAATGCCGTCAGTACCATTAGCTGGATGGAGGACACGGAGAGGTTGGAGAAGCTGCTGGAGAAGGAGGAAGTCCTGAGAGCTGGCGAAGAGCTGGAGGAGCTGGAGGCGATCTCCCGGAGAGGAGAGCTGGGACTGCTGAAGATCAAAGGATCCCTGTCGCTGGAGGGGAAACTGGAGATAGCCGCATGCCTGCAGGAGAATGTAGACATCTTCGCTTGGAGTGCCGTAGAGATGCCAGGGATTGATGCCGATGTTACCTGTCATCGCCTCAAACTGGATCCCAAAGTTGTCTCCGTCCGTCAGAAGCAGAGGAAGAGCGCCACTGTGCTGGCCGGGCCGATTCGAGAGGAGGTGGAGAAACTGCTGGAGGCAGGGTTTGTTTCGGAGATCCAGTATCCTGGCTGGGTCTCCAATGTTGTAATGGTGAAGAAGCCCGGAGGGGGCTGACATTTATGTATCGACTTTTCTATGTTAAATAAAGCTTGCTCGAAAGATTGCTACCCCTTGCCTCTGTTCGATGCACTGGTTGATTCAGCCGTCGGGTTTCCTGTGATGAGTTTTCTTGATTCTTTTTCAGGGTATCACCAGATCCGGATGCATCCCCCCGACTGTCGCGACGTCTCTTTCATCACGAGCGATGACTGCTATAGTTATAAGATGATGTCCTTCAGGCTCAAGAATGCGGGTGCGACCTACCAGAGGATGATGAACCAAGTCTTCAAGGAGCAGAAGGGGCGGAATCTGGAAGTGTATGTGGATGACCTCCTCGTCAAGAGCAAGGGCATCGCGAAACACATAAAGGACCTGGTGGAGACTTTTGCTATGCTGAGGAAGTACAAGATGCAGCTCAACTCGACCAAGTGCGTTTTCGGAGCAGGAAGAGGGAAATTCTTAGGTCACCTCCTCATTCCGAGCGGGGTAGAGCCTAACCTTGACAAGGTCAAGGACATTCTGGAGATGGCTTCCCCAAAGAATCCCAAGGAAGTCTAAAGGCTGATTGGAAGGCTGGCAGGCCTTAGCCATTTTCTCTCCAAAGCAGGAGAAAAGTGCTCTCCTTTCTTCAAAACTCTCCGAGGCCGCCAGAAGTTTGAGTGGACCACGAAGTGCGAGGAGGCTTTTGGAAAGATCAAACAGTAGCTAACTCAAACTCCTCCATTCCAAGGAATGCAAGGAAGTGAAGACCTCCTCTATCTGGGAGTGGGAGCAGAAGCCGTCAGCTCGTTGTTGGTCAAGGAAGAAGGAAAAAAGCAGCTCCCCATCTACTATGTGAGTAGAGTGCTGCGGAAGGCAGAAATGAGGTATCCCATCCTGGAGAAATTGGTTTTTGTGTTGGTGGTTTCAGCTCGTAGGCTTCACCCGTATTTTCAGGCTCACTCCATCAAAGTAGTCTCAGATCATCCGCAGCGTAGTATCTTGGATGGAGTGGAGCATTCAGGAATGTTGGCCAAGTGGGCGGTGGAGCTCAACGAGTTTGACATTTCCTATTCTCCAAGGGTGGCGATCAAGGCTCCGGCAGTGACGGACTTCTTGGCTGACTTCTCGGTCGAGGTAGGGGTAGACGAAGGCTCTTCCTGCCCAGTATCTTGGAAGATGTTCGTGGATGGGGCTTCACGCTTGAATTCCGTGGGAGCCGGAGTTGTGCTAGTAAGCCCGCAGGCAACTATGATCGAGCAAGCAGTCGAGATCTTTTTCCCCATCACGAACAATCAGGCGGAGTACGGAGCCATGGTGGCAGGCTTGCGTCTCGCCAAGGAGTTGGGGATTCAAGATCTAAAGGCTTTCACTGACTTGATGGTAGCCGCGTCACAGATCAGAGGAGAGTTCGAGGTGCGCGAGCCCATTCTGCAGAAGTACTTGGCAAAGGTCAAAGGCTTGATCAGAGGTTTTCAATCCTTCTTCGTCGAGCACGTGCCCCGAGAGTCTAACTCCAAGGCAGATTATCTTGCTAAGTACGGTCCCAGAGCTAGAGGGACAGTGATTGAGTTGTTTCGACCGTCCATCGAGGAAGAGAAGATGATGGAGATCGAGTAAAGGGCTTCTTGGAAGGATCCGTTCATGGCGTTCTTAACGACGGGTCGGCTTTTCGCCAGTGAGGGGGATCAGAGAAAGTTCCAGTACAAAGCTACTTACTACCTGTTGCATGAAGGAGAGCTTTATCACAAGACCATTTCAGGTCCTCTAGCCAGATGCCTGTCTGAAGCTGAAATCCCTCGATTCCTTAAGGAGATCCATTCAGGAGACTGTGGCAACCACTCGGGAACTCGTACTTTGTAGCAGAGAATTTTAAGGCACAGCTACTTCCGGCCGACCATTTGGAAGGATGCCGAGGCCTTCTCGAGGAAATGTCCATAGTGTTAGCTCTTCGCACCTCTTCAGTTGCATCCAGCTTAGCAGCTTCGCTCAATCACCGCTCTCTGGCTCTTCGCCATCTGGGGAATGGATTTGATCTGCCCTTCCCCCCAAGCTAGCGGTCAGAGGAAGTTCGTTCTCGTCATGATCGACTACTTCTCAAAGTGGATCGAGACAAATACTCTCGCCAAGACTACTTCTCAGGTCGTGAAGAACTTCATCTGGGGAGAGATTGCCTGTAGGTTCGGGATCCCTCTCGCCATCGTCACAGACAATGGCCCGCAATTTGCCAGCTTGGAGCTGGAGGACTTCTGTAAAGAGCTAGGGACGGATCTTCGATTCGCCTCGGTACATCATCCTAGGAGCAATGAACAAGTGGAAGTTGCCAACAAATTGATCATCAACCTCCTGAAGAAGAAAGTCACCAATCTGAAAGGGAATTGGGCAGAGCAACTCCCCTTGGTTTTATGGGCTCTGAGAACAACTCCTAACTCGGTCACGGGGGAAACACCCTTTAAGTTATCTCACGGGTCTGAGGCACTCATCCCAGTAGAATTTGAGGTTCGGAGCCCAAGGGTCGTGGCAGCAGGAGAAGGCAACGAAGAGTGGCGCTTGGAAAATGAAAATGCTCAGAGGGTCTCGCTAGACTACGCCGAGGAACTTCGTGACTTGGCCTCTATCCGCCTGGAGGAGATCAAGAGGCTAATGACAAAGTAGTTCGACAAGAATGCTCGCCTCAAGCATTTCCTCGCAGGAGATCTGGTCATGAAGAAGGTGGACGCTGGAGGAAGGGGAGCTGCCGTTGACAAGCTGCATCCCAACTGGGAAGGACCTTTCATCGTCCAGGAAGCCCTAACCACTGGAGGCTATCGTCTGCGAGATCAGGAAGGAGAACAACTGGGGAGTACTTGGAGTGGGGACGACCTGAAGAGGTTTTACCCCAAACGGTAACATGTACTGCTTATCTGCAATGCTATTTCTGTGTTATATATATATTTCCTCATCCCCGGAGGCGCGGGTGGTTGCGAGTTGTCTTCTTTGTGTTGTTCATCTCAAGTAAGCTAGAAGCAGTGAAGTCCATCTCCTCGATCGATTTCGGAAACCTGCGCTCGACCTGTTTCTCCTATTTAGCCCAGGGTGGGCGATGAGACGATGCCTCAGGATTTAAGCATCCTTGTAAGACCGAGCTCTTGCATTGACGGTCGAGATCAGCTCTCCCCTTGCATGTCGGCCTAGCTACCCCCGATTGCATCTCTCCTGTGACTAGAGGAACTATTAGGAACAGGTCTGGACGTTAACCTCCAAAACTCGGTGAAGGATCGACCTCACAAGATGACACCTTATGTAAAAGCGTTATCGGTTTTTGAGAAGACTAAAAGGCCCGCTCTTCGCGACCGCAGGTCCTGTAATGCAGGACGCGTCTCTGTTTTTTGCTAAAGCAGGATAACCTGCCGAGCTCTGAGGTACAAGTTTGCCGAAGGATAGTGGGTTCGAGTGTTTCCTGCAAGACCCCCCGAGAGCCATTTCCCCTCGCTTGTACGCTGGCCTTCGTAGCCAGGTGTCAGAGCTAGAAACGATCTCCATGGTCGGATTGGGAAACGAGCCTTCGACCTGTTTTTCCTATTTAGCCCAGGGCGGATGATGGGACGATGCCTCGGGATTTAAGCGTTATTGTAAGACCGAGCCCCTGTATTGACGATCGAGATCAGCTCCCCCCTTGCATGTCGGCCTAGCTACCCCCGATTGCATCTCTCCTCTGACTGGAGGAACTATTAGGAACAGGTCTGGACGCCAACCTCCCAACTCGACGAAAGAAAGATCGTCGTCTCTTTAGAATTTCCTTAGTCCTCAAAGATATTGGTGCGTTTAATTCTTTTGGCTATCTCCTGAGCAACATGACGAATTACTTCAGCACCGATAGAAGTTCTCGAGTCGCGGAGTTATCGTAGTCCGAGTCCCTGCTCGAGCTCCTCTCCTGCATATCGGCTACCAACTCCCTCGGGTGAGATAGATTTCTCGTGTGTGTTGTTGACGTAGTCCGAGTCCCCTGTACGAGCTTCCCTCCTGCAGGCCGACTACGAGCTCAACCCGAATGGACCCATCTCCAGTTAAGCTCGATTCCTGTAAGATGTTGCCTCCACCTCCAGTTGAGCGCGGCTCCTGAGAGCTGTCGACCCATCTCCAGTTGAGCTCGACTCCTGTAAGATGTTGCCTCCACCTCCAACTGAGCGCGGCTCCTGAGAACTGTCGACACATCTCCAGTCGAGCTCGGCTCCTGTAAGATGTTGCTTCCACCTCCAGTTGAGTTAACTCCTGCTAGGTGTCGACTGTATGCATCAACGCAAATGAGCTATGCTCGTATGAGGTACGTGATCATGCAGGTACAAACAACGATGGGCGAGCATACGACCGCGACCACGCAGGTCCGAGAAACAGTTTGCCAGTAAGCGGAGCGATTATGTTGGTGCGAGCATCGATTGCGCGAGTATCAAGCGACATCAACAAGCGAGTATGCGCGCAGCGAGCGCTCAACCTCTCCGAGCCTATGAGCCTATCACGCGACCTCAATGTGCGAATAAGCGTATGACGAGCTCTCAACCTCTTCGCGCCTATGAATCTAGCGAGCGTAATCATCCAGCGAGCATGCGATTAAAGGGAGAAGAACAAATATTAACGAAGAACTTTTCACATTATGTACAAATATTACAGAATTGACAAAATATTCTAAGTGTTTACAATTCTTTACATGCAAGCACGCAGGAGGTCGCCGACCGACTATGACTCGTCGTCGCCAGTATCAGGCTTGTGCTCCTCGTCTCCGATGGCGACATCCTCCTTATCCTCAGCATCGTCCTCGTCGTCCTCGTCGTCGTCACTGTCGTCGCTGCTCTCTCCACTGCTGCTGTCGCTGCCGCTGGAGCCGGAAGGGAGGAGAGAACACGATCAGGCGAGTTGGACTCCTCGACAAGTAGGAACGGGATAAGGTCCAGGACTGTCAGGTGCTCGGCCTCTATGCCGAGAAAGCCGTCCATCCTTAGTTTGGCGAGAACGGCTTCCCCCGCTGCTCGCGCTATCCCGCGACGGATAGCCGACATCTCGTCCCCATGCAAGCGGATCCTTTTGCCCATCCCATTAGGACTCGCCTCCTGCTGCGACCCAGCCGTGCGAGTATCGGAGGTACCCGGGCGATCGTCTACGATGACCAGATGAGTTTCCAACTTGGCGACCCGGATTTGAGAAGCTTCTAGCTCGGCTTTGGTGTTGGCGAGTTCTTACTCGAGCTCAGAGAACTTCTTTGCCGTCTCAACCAAGCATTTTGCATCCCCAGCTCGATCTCCTTTTGCGAGACAATCTTCAGCGCCTTCTCCGTCTCCTGGAGCTTCCTCGCCGTATAATGCCCCAGCTCGGCAGTTTGCAGGAGCGAGCGAGACGTTTGGTGGGCGAGCACCTCTGACCTGAGGTTGGACAGGGACTCAGCATCTGCTCGCCCGTACAACGCGAAGGCGACGTCGAAGGCCTCCCCCTTGTCCTCCCAGTCTTCCGACCAGGCGGGTAGGTTCGTGCTCAACTTCACAGTATGCTCGCTCTCAGACCAGGAAACCAGTGGGCGACCGAAGGCATCCTTGCCACCTCGCCCTAGGTTGTAGTTCGGGTGGTAACAGGGCGCCTCAACGTCGACTGGAGATTCCCTCTCGTCGAAGAGCTCGTGAGAAAGCTTAGCTCGCTTGCTTGCGTGGTCCGGGGACTTGGCTTTCTCCTTCCCCTTGGCGAGCTTCTTCTACAGCAAGCCTTTGTCGCCGGCGCATGGCTGACCTTTTCTACCCGCAGGAGGCGGGATCTCCTCAACCTCAGGCGACACGTTCGAGGAGTCTTGGTGCGAGGACGCGACTTCCTTTGCAGGAGGAAGCGGTTCTCGCAGGAGTTCGCGAGCAACTGCAATTGTCGAAGAACAATTAGTACATAATCAACAAGGCCGATTCGGCGAGTTTGGTAGGATCTCGCCAGGATGTACCTTCGCAGGGAAGGACTTCGTCCAACACGTTGACATTGAGACGCCAGTGGATGATGTCAAATCGCCAGTCGCGGAAGGCCTCAAAGAGCTTCTCGCGCGCGCCTTCCAGAATAGGGAGAATGAAGGTGACTTCTGGCGGCTGGTGCGGCCTCCTCGGCACGCCTTCAAAGTTGCTGGCGACGATGACCAGGTACTTGCCCCACCGATGGACCTTGTTAGCAGTGCCGACCAGCGTGCAGACATGGCTGTTGAAGAAGATGACTCCCTCCGAAGTCGCGGCGAAGGCGAAGACCTTCCAGAAGACAGAAAGGTCAAACGCGATCCTATTTTCCTGAAGGAAGCAAAGGAAACCCATGATCATCGCCACGCCGTTGGGATTGATCTGGGCGGGCACGATGCCGAAGTACCGCAAGATCTAGTAGTACTCGGTCCACAACAGAAGTCGCTGGTCGACTTCGAAGTGACGGAGGGGCAGGAGTAGCTCACCTTCGAGGAAGGTGTTTAATCGCTTGGTCCGGGCGGGGAGCTTGACCGAGTATTCCTTCGGAAGATGCCTTTGGCGAAAATCCTCCAGATCTCGCTCAGTGGTAACATACTTCTTGAAGACCGCCTCAGTGAAGTTGACCGCGTGGGCCTGTCGGCGAGCATTGGCATCATCACCGACCATGTTTGAGCGATTAGCGAGTACGAGAAAAGACGTGCGGGTAGAGCGAGGGCGAGAGAGAAGACGCGAGCAAGGACTAATACTCGCAAGCAGAGGGTCAGAAATCGCAACAGCGTACTAAAGGCTCACCTACCCCTTCTATTTATAGGCTAAGGCCAGGGGGTATATTGGCCTCACACGAGTATCTACCTAAGTCGCGGGCTAGCAAAGAGATCCTCTAATTACTAGACCTATCTCACGTAGTGTTTTCCAGCATCCCAACATCTCGCCAGAACCTGCACAAGACGAAATCGGAAAGTCGCAGAAAGAAGACGAGCATGCAATAAAAAGAGCATCAACAGAACCAACGCGAGATTCAAACTCTCTTATTACAAAAAGGAATATTGTTCATTACATAGTCGCCAAAGGCGAGTTCAGATAGCAGAAAGAAAAAGAAAAATCTAAGTCCTAGGAGGCCCCCGATCAGGAAGATGTGGATGTCGCCCATCCCATCCCATCTCGCGCGCTTGTCGGAAGTGCTCGCTAGCCACCGCCATTGCGTTGTCGCCTTGCCACAACTGTTCTTCCATCCTCGCCAGTCGCCCAGTAGACCCCATGCTCGCTCGCATGCCGGCCAATTCCTCCCCAAAGAGCTGGACGCGATGGTCAGTCACCGCTAGTCGCCTGTCCATCTCTTGGATCATATGGAAGCGGGCTTCGTAAGCTACCAAACTCTCCCGAAGTTCTTCCATCTTCGCCATCCTCACCTCCAGTGCCGAGATTCGGCGATGTGGCTCGCAAATGGCGAGTTGGTTGAACTTGGCCTCCAGTTCGATATAGGCGCGAGCGGCGGCATGGTGGTATTCGTTCCCGGAGAGCCCAATTACATCGATAAAAGCCGCTCCAGGAGTTGCGGGGCGACCTGTCAGAGTAGAGAGAAGTCGCCAAGTCAGTAAGGAGTCAGCTGCAGCAGTCAGATCAGATCAACATCAGTTAGAGTTACCTTGTTGAGGGGACCGAGATCGCTGAGGGGAAGGGCTGCGGCGAGTTGATTCTCGCGGGCTTGATGACGAGCCACCAGGGTGCTCGACAGGCTGCCCCTGTCTACGACCCCCAGGATCACGATATTTATTCCTCGACGGGAAGTAGTTTGGGCGCCTTCTTTCCAGATCTCTCGCCGAGCTCTCTGGAGGGATCCGAGGAACCATGGTTTCCGGGCAGATTTGAGGGCGAGTTATGTTGCTCGCCAAAGGAGGAGGCGACGACAATGGAGTGCTCGCCGGTTGTAGCTGTTTAGCCGTAGGAGGTGGCGGCGGCAAATTAGTGCTTGCCGCCGGCAGCGTTGTGGTAGACGCCGGGGGAGGAGGGATTTTGCTTGTCCCAGGTGGAGGAGTCTTAGTCGCCGGAGGATCCTCCTTTCTCGCCGGAGAGACTTGTGTTTCAGACCCCTTCTTGGAGTCGACGTTTATCTGGACAATGTGCACGGTTCGAAGCGGATGCCGATCTTCGAGTGCGACCAATGGAGCTCCTCGCAGAGGAGCGACATCGAGAACCTCGCCTGCGGTTGCCGGCGGAGGAGCTGCGAGTATAAAGAGCAGGTCAGCAAGACAAATAATGGTCAACGACTTTAACAGAGTTCGACAAGGTAATGACCTTACGGGGCAGCGAGATCTGCCTGCATCTGTGCTTGCGACCCAGCGACTTTCGGAGCAGGAGGGGAAGTCGGCGAAGTGAAGAGAGAGAAGTCGGGAACGGATAGCTCTGGGATGTCGCTCAGCCCGAGGTCGTCGAGGAGCTGCTGGGTGTTAGTGGAAGGCTCTGGTTGATCAACCGTGGTGGCGACTTTCTCAGCCGCTGGAGGCGGGTTGTCGGCTTTGGAGCCGAGCGTCTTCGTCAACTTTTTCAATTTCCTCTTCTTGGCAGGAGGCAGATCGCCAGCGACTTCGCCTTCTCGCGACCTTTTAGGCCTTGAAGGCTCGAAGAATCCTGACAGTACGGCCAAGCTCGCTTGGTTGGCTTCCTCAGCAGATTTCGACATCGCGTGCGAGTTCAAAAAGCGTGCCTCAAAAACTAGTCACCCCCCTATTTATAGAGTTCAGCAGGCATCCATCAGTGGAGAGTAACTCAGATACTCGGCCAAGCAACTCGCCGAATAAGTGTTGGATGATTCTTTCTGAGTTCCTACGTCGCTCGAAAAGAGCGAGGATTGTGTACAACCCATATTCGTCGAGGGTGGATTCCTCTAGAGCCAGATCAGCAGAAGTCAAAGTCAGCAAGTCAATACAGAGGTCAGAGTCAACGCGCAAGGCCACGATAGACCTGGGCGAGTATGACGAGCTCCCCTCGCATACTCGCCCGGTAGGCGGATAGGCCTGGCCAGCTGCTCGCCCGGCAGGGCGAGCTCCTCCATAGAAGTCTCCTTGTCGCCGGGGGAGTGGGCTATAAATAAGACCCACCCCCTCCCCTTAGATTTTCCTATAAATAGGACCCTAGGGGTACGAGAAAGAGGACTTTTGAATCTCGCCGAGATCTCTTAAACTCTTTTCTTGGATATCAGCTGAGCCTTTGTATTCCTTTTTTCCGAGAGACTTATTCGCAAGCTTGCGACTATCTTCTTTAGTCGTCGCGACTTAGTTACTAGCTTGTCTTCCTCATACCCTAGCCGGCCATTTTTTAGTTGTGGAGGAGTTGCTTCTTCTAAGCTTCCGGGTATGTGGTGGAACCTTCCTGGCACAGCGCCTGGAGTCCTGTTTGTTGTTTGACTATTTCCTATTCCAAGCCCTTTAGCCGTCTAGCCCGATTGCTGAGCCGGTAACCTTAGGCTGTCTTGATCCGAATTTTGGAGTATGGATTTTCCCGGCTTCAACATTATTATTTTGTATTTCAAATTTTCACATGGTATCAGAGGCTCATAACTTTCTTCATTGCTCTCCTCTAGCTTGAGTACTCTTGGTTTCACACGAACCTCTCTGGTCTTGCACGAACACTCCCAACCTTACACGAGAACTCCCTTCTCGCACGACTTTTGCACTACCTTCTTTTGTGTCCCGCAAACTCCATCTCTTGTAAGCTCAGGAAGTCCCACGAGCTCCAACTCTCGCGAGTTCTTTTTCGGTTCCCGATGTGTTCAGTCTCATGTAAACTCGACTCTCGTCTCCTGCGAATTCTACCTTGCGACTTCTGTCTCCTGCGACTTTTGACCGCCGACTTTCAACTCCCGCGAGCTGTCTCTCCTGAGAGCACTGCATACTCACGCCCCCCGCCCTCGCAAGCTCTGCCCTCTTGTGTGTGAAGCATCCCTCTTGCGCGAGTTCCAGCGCTCCTACGATCTTTGATCTCCCACGATTTCTAATCTTCCGCAAGCTCTGCTGCTCGACTCGAGCTCTCGCGCCTCTCACCCACTGCACCCACCCGGTTCATCCCACACCTCTCTTCGAGCTCCGCTCGATCCCCCCTCCTTTTAAAGGCGTTAGATGGAAGTCTCCCACCTCTTTCTGCTTTTGATCATGCTAAATTATAGGGCTGCCCTCGCTCCCTCCAACTCCAATTGCAACTGTTCATGCACCTACACTTATTTGCAGTGCCTCAGGAATTTTCTAGATGACTTCCAAATTAACTTGACCCAACTATCCTGATTAGAGTGTCTTCTTCACCTTCCTTCTGTGTCACGACCCGTCTCGACAGAAGTCAGAGTGCGCTTCGGGCGGGTCGTGATGCCACAGGCATGGGCGGAAAGAAATCCATGTCTGCTAAGGCGGATGCAGAGAAATATTGAAAATAGTTATTATTGAGTAAAATAGCTTGATTTTTATGCGGAGGCTTTTAAATTCATCAGTGAAAAGAGTTTTGATGCACATGTACTTTGTAAAATTCATGTTTTACAGGCTACTATTATAGTTCTCATGCAGTTATGATTCAACAGAGGGTGCACATGCGTTAATTTCAGATTCTAGTACATAAATATTTAAATAGCATAGCAGTTGTTCATGACACCAGAGAAAATGGCTGATTGCAATTATTACATAAAAGAATTAATTGATAGTAAAAGAAATATAAACATAGAATCTGAAATTTGAAGCAAATCGGGCTCGAGTACCTGGCGGCACTGCACGAACACTAAGGCAATTTCAAAACAGAAAGGAAAAACCTCAGAATATTGAAATAAACAGGAGCATATTAAAAGTAAAGTGCAGCAAGAGAAACAGAAATATATGAGTGTACCTGTTTCTCATGAAACTATGCTATTCGAGACAAACAAATAAAAGAACTAAACAGAACAAGTTAGTTTATTAGACTATTCTGGAGTATAACATTTAGACGGATCAAAAGATGTCATTAGCGGTAATCAGTGGAAAGTGGAAGTGTTTTATTTGATGCACGTGATTCTGATGCAAGTCTGAACGCAAGGCTTATCAAAATAGTTGAGTTTGCTATGGTCATTTGTTGGTTTCCGTTGTCAGTCAAGCAGAAACTCGAGTCAAGGCGTCACATCAATTGAACACTATCCTTCACTGATTGTGTATGACATTAATGACTTCAAATATTCATGATTTAGGAGATTCGTAACATGTCGAGACCGGATGCAAATTTAGCGATACAATTGTACAAGATTAGAGTTCATGAACGCTTCAAGACAGGGCTTGAGTTATGGAGCCACATTCGCTCAATTTTTAGAACAGACCTAAGAAAGCAGACAGACATCAGAAACCAGATTCGATGACAGCAGATTCGATGATAGCAAATTCGATGACACAAGGTTCATCCTCACAAGATTCGACGACACGAACAAAACCGGATAAGGAGCAATATAAGAATACCCACCAACTGAGTCGAGGACAGGCGCTGGAAATCCCAATACCACAATAGGGTTTAGGATAAAAATAGGGCACAAATTTGGTTTCATAATTACACGCAACTTGGAGCACAAAATTGGAGACATAAAAATGTAAATGATGAAAGAAAAATCTGAATATGAGGTTTTGGAGGGCGAATCTTACCAAGGAAGACCAGATCTGGACTCAGAAATCCAAGGAGAGGAGGATCCAAGCAAACCCTAGACGATCCTCTTGAAATCCACCGCCAAAATAAGCGGTACAGGGCTTCCGGAGGAGAAGATCGCTTCCTTGCTAATCGAAGGAGGAGAAGAAACCGCTTCCAACCCTCCAGAAATGGAGTAGCTGCCGCTGCTAGGAGGAGGAGAGGAAGTAGCAGGGTTGTCGACCCCTTGGAGGTGCTGGAGTTGTCGGCCAGAGAAAGGAGCGCACGGGAGGGAGGAGCCGGAGGAGTAGTCGGCGCCTGGAGCAGGAGACGGAGCTTGCGGGAGCAGTGGCTTGCGGTGGAGTCGGGATCGAGGTACCCCTAGACCAGCGAGAGGAGAGGGAATGCGGGAGTCGGCGTGATCGGGAGGGCTGCGGGTTTGCGGGAATAAATGAAAAGTGGGGGGGGGGGGGGGCGACTCGGGTTAAATGGGGAGGGGGGTAGGTTAAGTTTTGGTTTATATTATTATTATTATTATTTTTATTATTATATCAAAATGGGGTTGTTACATTCTCCCATACTTACGAAGTTTCGTCCCGAAACTTTTCTGAGAATCTCAGAATGAGGCCACAAACAACGAAGATTTAGATAATATTCATTCCAACAAGGTTTGCAGATCAAAGCATAGAAGTTAACTATGAATACAAGGAAACATAGAGGAGAACAAGCACGAAGGCTTATCAAAACCCAGAGAAATGTTGCGGATACTTGCAACGCACAACAGATTCGAGTTCACAGGAGAACTCTTCAGACTTAGCGGGTTCAGACAGATACAAGGGAGCATGAGAATTGCTTCAATTTGCTCGAAATTAAGTGGCATAAAACGAGAATCCGGGAGCTAAAATATCTCGCAAGAAGCGAAGATAGGACATCAAGAGCAAAAGAAACAGAATGACGATTGAATATCGACGGAAGCGAGTCAACTGGAGTTTAAAAATCACCAGAAAACGCTGAAGCAATTCAGCAGAGCAATTAACAAGAAGAATTTCTTTTCTTGTTGAAACTGAAAAGCTATCTAGAAGAACATACAGGATGACCAGGTAAAATTTACAGACATGCGAAACAGGAATGACCAAAATACAAATATCAGGGGCTAGAAATTAGAAATTCTAATGCATTTCCTACTGTCAAGTACATAAATTATGTAATAATTACAATATTTTCATTGGACAACTCTAGGTAATTTTCATGCAAGTGCATCAATGAGAACATGTGCGATGTCAAGCAGATAGTAAATCCATGTGTGTACAATCATTATTGTTGTTTTTGGCTTAACACTTGTGCAATGATTTATGATATGAATGCAAATGAATGGATACACATGCCATGTTAAAGCCCATATCACTTAACATATCATGCATATTAGGACTCTAATGTCAGCGCACTTGAAAATATTGAACCGCCCATACAATTTAATATTCGCAAGCGGTGTATATCATAGTGGAAATTCATATGTACAAAAATGTTAAGTTTGCCCATAACCCCTTAACATTCGTGTGCATACTACTCATGCTTATGAGTGAGTGTGTGCGTGTTTTAGCCACGAACAACAAATAATGACAAGTTGAGTGAAGGAATGATGCATGCTTATATAATTATAAAATGAGTTTCAAAATAAGTGATATTTAGAAGATATTTTATCTTTTGAACCAACCTCTCTAACATCTCTAACCTCCCTCCGATACCAACTGTCACGACCCGTCTCGACAGAAGTCAGAGTGCGCTTCGGGCGGGCCGTGATGCCATATGCATGAGAGTTAAGAAATCCATGTCTGTTAAGGCGGATGCAGAGAAATACTGAAAATAGTTATTATTGAGTAAAATAGCTTGATTTTTATGTGCAAGCTTTTAAATTCATCTGTGAAAAGAGTTTTGATGCACATGTACTTTGTAAAATTCATGTTTTACAGGCTACTACTATAGTTCTCATGCAGTTATGATTCAACAGAGGATGCACATGCGTTAATTTCAGATTCTAGTACATAAATATTTAAATAGCCTAGCAGTTGTCCATGACACCAGAGAAAATGGCTGATTGCAATTATTACATAAAAGAATTAATTGACAGTAAAAGAAATATAAACATAGAATATGAAACTTGAAGCAGATCGGGCTCGAGTATCTAGCGGCGCTGCACGAACACTAAGACAATTCCAAAACAGAAAGGAAAAGCCTCAGAACATTGAAATAAACATGAGCATAGTAAAAGTAAAGTGCAGTAAGAGAAATAGAAATATATGAGTGTACCAGTTTCTCATGAAGCTATGCTATTCGAGACAAGCAAATAAAAGAGCTAAACAGAACAAGTTAGTTTATTAGACTCTTCCGGAGTATAACATTTAGACGGATCAAGAGATGTCATTAGCGGTAATCAGTGGAAAGTGGAAGTGTTTTATTTGATGCACGTGATTTTGATGCAAGTCTGAACGCAAGGCTTATCAAAATAGTTGAGCTTGCTATGACCATTTGTTGGTTTCCGTTGTCAGTCAAGCGGAAACTCGAGTCAAGGCGTCACATCAATTGAACACTACCCTTCACTGATTGTGCATGACATTAATGACTTCAAAGATTCATGATTTTGGAGATTCGTAACATGTCGAGACCGGATGCAAATTTAGCGATACAATTGTACAAGATTAGAGTTCATGAACGCGTCAAGAGAGGACTTGAGTTTTGGAGCCACTTTCGCTCAATTCTTAGAACAGACCTAAGAAACCAGACAGACATTGGGAACCAGATTCGATTACAGCAGATTCGATGATAGCAAATTCGATGACACAAGGTTTATCGTCACAAGATTCGACGACACGAACAAAACCTGATAAGGAGCAATATATTTAGCGGGTTCAAGTATGTACGAGTGATACGATCACCATACGCTACTTTTCTGGACACTAAATATTCTTTTAGATTAATCAATTCTCAGACATAAATGTCCTCCAAATATACGAGCATGACACAAATCACCAATCATTTAATCGTAGCAAGGAATCTTAACTGTATTCTTCAAAATAATTGTTGCGGATGTTCACATAAAATATAGGTCTCCCAACCATCGATCAAATGGGATCCAATTCATGTAAGTGCGAATCCTAATGATACAATTCTTACAATTCCTAATAATTCTCATTAGGATATTCGTTAATCATTTCAAAAAAAAATCCAACATACTTTGGTTTATACATCAAACAAGAAAATTCGTATAATCATAAGATCAGACAAAATAATTGAAATTCAATGATTGCAAGGGAGAGAGAGGTCTCTACTTGCCTGAAAGAGGCTGAAACTAGCGGCGGTTAAGCGCGCAAGCGAAAACAGAAATTCTGACTGAACCTGATCAGGAACAATCACAGACAATATTTGATAATTAGACATGACAGGGATCCAAAATGCTAACACAAATAATTAAACGATACATAATTAAATCAAGAGAGGGCTAAGAAATTTACCTCCCTCATGAGTGAGGAGACGAGAGATACCACGCAGAAGCGGAGACTTGGCGACGAATAAGTTGCGAAAACCCTAAATCGGAGAGGGCTTCACATGATTCCCACCAACTGAGTCGAGGAGAGGCGCTGGAAATCCCAATACCACAATAGGGTTTGGGATAAAAATAGGGCACAAATTTGGTTTCATAATTACACGCAACTTGGAGCACAAAATTTGAGACATAAAAATGTAAATGATGAAAGAAAAATCTGAATATGAGGTTTTTTAGGGCGAATCTTACCAAGGAAGACCAGGTCTGGACTCAGAAATCCAAGGAGAGGAGGATCCAAGCAAACCCTAGACGATCCTCTTGAAATCCACCGCCAAAATAAGCGGTACAGGGCTTCCGGAGGAGAAGATCGCTGCCTTGTTAATCGAAGGAGGAGAAGAAACCGCTTCCAACCCTCCAGAAATGGAGTAGCTCCCGCTGCTAGGAGGAGGAGAGGAAGTAGCAGGGTTGCCGACCCCTTGGAGGTGCTGGAGTTGTCGGCCAGAGAAAGGAGCGCACGGGAGGGAGGAGTCGGAGGAGTAGTGGTCGCCTGGATCAGGAGACGGAGTTTGCGGGAGCAGTGGCTTGCGGTGGAGTCGGGATCGGGGTAGCCCTAGACCAGTGGGAGGAGAGGGAATGCGGGAGTCGGCGTGATCGGGTGGGCTGCGGGTTTGCGGGAATAAAAGAAGGGGGGGGGGGGGCTCGGGTTAAATGGGGTGAGGGTTAGGTTTTGGTTTATATTATTTTTATTATTATTATTATTATATCAAAATGGGGTTGTTACATTCTGCGCTCTCAACTCAAGAGACATCATCTCACCGATACTCCTCTCGACCCTACATCTCTCAATTATGCTGATTGGGATATCAGTGATGATCTTCTCCGCACGTGGTTTGCAAACAGTCTTTCTGATGACTGTTTGGCTATCATCTGACATGATGAAACTGTGAAGGTTCCTTGAGATCATCTTGCACCTCTTTAATCCATTGGTGCAAAAACATCTCGCATAAACATCATTTGTTCGAATCTTTTTTCTCGCCAAACTCTCACGACGTCGTGTATCAGGAAGTTCAGTGTCTTGAAATAGAGCTTCTCCTACGTCGTCCCTTCTCCACTGACATTTCAACTCATTAAAAACATTTTTAGGAATCTCTTGTTGTCTGTTATGTTTTACGTCTCCATGAATCATACGAGATGATACATCAACATATCTTGGGTGGACCTGACACTCCCATATTGGATGCTACTGCAACTCGTATCTTTATTGTGACAATCCTTCTGTGCCAACCTTCGATAGCATCATCTTAACCATTTGAGAATTATGCTCATGTTGCTAGTCGTGGAGTAGAACATGCCGTGGAGGCCACATTGGTGGACATGAGGGGATTTACTTTCTTTTCTAACTTTTTCGGAGGCTTGCTCATCTTGTCAAGTGGTGCTTTAGGAAGCGCCCTCATCTCCGACCTTAAGCTCAATGCTACTAAGTTCGAGTCTTCTTCTTGAACCGCCTCCACTCTGCTATTCGAATCTGGTCGATGGTCCTTTTTCACATATATTGAGGGTATGATTAGTGCTTCCAAGCAATTTACCTTCACTGTAACTTTTTTGGGCAACACGTATGTTGCTATTCAGGGTAAATGGCTTGACTCTTATGCCACTAATCATCTAAATAACACTCATTTTTCACTTACTCGTGTCTTTGAGTGTACTGGCTTCGTTCATACTCTTAAGTCTGATCGTGACAAACTCTTCGACCGCTCTACGTAGTCTACTTTTGTTGGATATTCTCCTACTCAGAAGGATTATCGTTGTTTTAACTCTATCTCCAAACATCATGTCTTTGCTGATATTACCTTTTACGAGCTACCCCATAGTTCTCCAAGGACGATAGTTCCCTTACTCTTGAGATCCCTCCCCCTATCTCTACCACCTCTCCTCCCCTTTCATCTATGACCTCCCTATCATTCTTGCTCCCTCACCCTATGTTGTTAAATGCGCACCTCATGCTCAAGGCTCACCAGGCTCAGAGGTTTGCTCCTTCGTGCGCCTTATTTGCGCATTTGGAACATAAAAGATGCGCATGAGTGATATTTTTGTTGTAATTTTTTTTTCAAAAGTAAAGAAAAATAGTAATGTAAGAACTAAATAATTTTTTATTGATTTAGTATTTGTTGAAAGATAATTGTGCGTTGTGACTTAAGATCATTATAATTGACGTCTCGCTATTCCCGCTCTCTCCTTTTTGGATTGTTCCTTCACACCTGCAAACTCAGATCAGGATGCTTTCATTTCTCTATGAAAGGGGTAAGTGGGCGCACATGATACGTATACTTATTATTATGTATTTTGTTTTTTTTGGGGGGGGGGGGGCTCCATCTATATGAAGAGCCCTTGGTTTATGGGTGAGTTATTTTTCGAGTGATAGTCTTTGTATCTCTACTTGAAGAGGGGAGTGCTTTCGGAGGACCCAACTTCCGGTTGCTTGGTGAGAGCTCGTCTCTCAATTGTATCTTTCATTTCATGCAATACAAGTTCACGTTTTTATTTTTTATCTTGACACGGCCTTCACGTATCAATTGGCCTTACCTGCTGCTCATTTAGGGTTTCAGTTAAAACCCTAATTAAACCTCATTCCTTATTCCAACTGAGCCGCCGACTTCCCTTGTCTTCTGCCGACTTCATCGATATCGAGCGCTGGAACCGAGCCCTCTCGGCTCAGGATTCCGCACGACGCTCCTGTCCAACCGCAACCGCCGAATCTCGTATCCTCTTTCCCGCAATGTTTATCATTTTTCCATCGCATGATGAAGGTAGATGCAACAGCTTTGCACCATCTCGTGCACACTCGACCATCCCGATCGTCATCTTCTCGCGCATCTGGGTTTGTTCTCTTCATGCCGCTTTCCTGCAACACACCACCCTTCCAGCCCGATGCAAACAACCCGCTCTAGCCACGCCCAACACGCCACCCCTTCCCGCCTGATGCAAACACCGCCGCTCCATCCACGTCCTGCATCGCTTTCTACTGTGGCTGTGTCCGACCTCCCCTCTAGCGGATCAGACCGCCTTCCGACGGCCTCCCGCATCCTCCAGTGTCTCAGTCAGCATCCAGTCATTCGCCCACACTGCCCTTTACCTCCCAGCGACCCTCCTGCCCCTTCTGCATTTTGGTGTCCCTCTCGCGGCTCCTGCAACATTCAAGCAGCCCTCTTGCGGCTCCTGCAACATTCCGCAGCCCTCCAGAGCCGCATGTCGCATTCCGTCGGCCCTCATACTCCTTTTCTGCCATGTACCTCTTTCTAGACTTACTATATACTCGATGCGATCAAATTAAAGCTTCTATGGATAACATCCTGCCATGACACATCGTCGACTTCTTCCATATGCCCCTTTTCAGCCCCTGACCGCCTCTCTTCTTCCCGACAAGATTCCTCCCCCCATCCTAGAACCACCCCTTAGTGGGTCATCGATTATTGGAACCACGACTGCTTCCTCTTTGCCCAATACCCCTTCATTCTCCTATTGCCGACAGCGACACGCACCTCCCTAATACCCCCATCTTCAAATTTGCACTGGTTGCCCTCCAATAAGCTTGCCTTCCGTGACAGAGGCTCCACATGGTGACTCGCCAGCCTTTCATATGACGCCACATTTTTTTGCTCTTCGCAATTTCTTGGAGACCCCTGGCCTCATTTGAGTTCTCTTATCTCCCAACTCCTTTTTCCAACATCTCTCGAGCCCCTTGTTGCTCTACCCCCACATCTTGTCACTCTCCCACTTAGGCCATACTTCTCATCGGGTTTCCTTCTAAATTATCACTTCCGACTCCTCATAGACCTAATGTTTGACCCCACAACCCTCGTTCAGGATCTGGATGAGTGTCTGCCATCAGTCTTCATAGCATCCGGCCTTCGACTGAGGCCATGGCTCAATTGGCGTGCACCTCGCTCTACCTTGAGGATGAGATAATTTGCTGGAATGACATTGCTTAATCTCTCGGGAGTCCCGGGCTGAGTTTTACGTTCATTTCAGTCACTTGTATTGTACCACAAATCTGCGACAACCAACCCGCCACGACGCCTCTAAGTTTTTGATTTTTCACCTGATCCGCACACCAGTGTAGCCGCCCGAGCCTTGCCGACGCGCCGTTGCGACCCTTCCAGTCTTGACCTTGGGGACAAGGTCGCTTTTTAGACTGGGTGTGGCAATATGGTATCAGTGCACCACATCATGCAATGTTGTCTTATGCAAATCTCAGTTCTTCTTAAAACAGTATGCTTTGGATATATTTACCATCCCTACTACATACCATGAACTCTTTGTATACATTACTGGAATGCAGCAATGGACAAAGAGACCTCTGTCTTGGTATCCTGAGGTACATGACTTGTTAGTACCTGTGAAAAAATATGAAAGGAAGAGAAAAAAATATTTTATTTCTTTTCTCATGCTTCTATACATACAAGTATTTATACACTTATATATGAAGAGGAGCAATAAAAACCATATTCAATATTTTTCGTCGAACTCAGATCGACGAAATGTATATGGTTCGTCAATCTTAGATCGACGAACTATAAACGCAGATTTTATATATAATAAATCGACGAAATTTATATGGTTCGTCGAACCGCGATCGACGAAATTGGGGCATAGGAAATGAATACTTTCATTCTCTGAGCGGAGTTCGACGAACTCATCTCTATTCGTCGAACGCAGATCGACGAACTTACTGGAATTCGTCGAACTCAGATAATTTCAACAGAAACATAAATTTCTCCAGAAATATTAATCAACCTAAATCATTCGTTAATCCCTTTACACATTGGATAATTCCACCAAGAAAATTCCATCCCTTAGACTATAAGAGTCAACCAGAATTTTCTTATATTTCTAGTTTTAAATTTGAAAAGAATCAAGGACCCAAGGTTACCTGGGTCAAGAACACCAGATCTATTTTCTTGCAGGTGATGGTCTATCATACCACAGAGCAACAATGGTACTTGGATAGTGGATGCTCAAAGCATATGACAGGAAGCAAGGACAACTTAACTAACTACAAGTCAAAGCTTGGACCAAAGGTGATCTTTGGAGACTCCAACTGTTGCCAAACAGAAGGCTTTGGGAATGTTAAAGTTAGAGCTATTACATTCAAGAAGGTAGCATATGTGAGTGGTTTAAAACATAATTTGATATCCATAAGCCAGTTATGTGATGAAGGTTATCAGATATCTTTTACTAAATCTTCCTGTATTATTACCTCAATAGATAACAAAACTGTTTTAACTGGACTTAGACAAGGAAATATTTATGTGGTTAATTTCAAGTCAGCTAGTTCAGAAATTTGTTTGTTCTATCAGATTAGTAATAATAATAATTTATGGCATAAAAGACTAGGACATGTTAACCTTAGAAATATTGATAAATTATCTAGGGACAACCTTGTTAGAGGATTTTCTTCTGACCCCTACAAGAAGAAAGACATCTGCAGGATTTGTCAATTAGGCAAGCAAACTAAAAATAGCTTTAAATCTATTAATAAGAGTGATTCACCCAGGATTCTGTACTTGCTACATATGAATATCTTTGGACCCATTGCAGTACAAAGCTTGGGAGGGAAATCCTATACTTTAGTTATTGTAGATGACTTCTCTAGATTCATTTGGGTGTTCTTTTTGAGAAATAAGTTAGATAACTTCAAAGTTCTTACAGACTTTCTTAAGAACATTCAGATTGAGTACTCTATTCTAGTTGCATTGATCAGAAGTGATCATGACACTGAGTTTGATTCTCTTCTCATGCAAGAATTCTGTGAGAAGGAAGGTATCAGACATTGATTCTCTGCTCTTAAAACTCCTCAACAAAATGTGGTAGCAGAAAGGAAAAATAGAATCCTTATTGAATCTGCAGGGACATTGCTTGCAGATGCTTACTTGCCCCTATCCTTTTGGGCAGAGGCTGTAAGCACAACAAATTATGTTCTGAATAGGAGTTTAATACATAAACTTAAGGGTAAGACTCCCTATGAATTGCTTAAAGGGAAGCAACCTAAAGTTAATTATTTTAAAGTATTTGGTTGTAGAATATACACAATAATGACAAGAAACATCTTAGAAAGCTTGAAGCCAAAGTTGCAGATGGAATTTTTCTTGGATATTCCCAAGTCAGCAATGTCTATAGGGTATTTAATAAATCAACTTTGAAAATGGAAGAATCTATTCATATATCTTTTGATGAAGCTAACATGTATTATAAGGAGAAAGATTCTTCTACCAGAGATTTATTGCAGGTACCCCAACTGTGTGAGAAATTGGATGATTTAAACCTCACCCAAGAGGTTATATCACATCATTCTCCACAAGTTGAAGACAGTGAACAAAATATCAGTAAAATAATTGTTGAACCTACAACAACCAATATAATTCCACAAGAGGAATTAATTCCCAATGCTGTTGCTGAACAAACTCCTCCTACTGATCTTGTCACACTTAGAGATCACCCTATATCTCAAGTGATTGGAGACATATCAGTTGGTGTGCAAACAAGCCATCAACTCAACCAAGATTTGATGCATGCTTGCTTCATATCTCAACTTGAGCCTCAATCCATAAAAGATGCAGAGCAAGATCCCCACTAGATTATTGCAATGCAAGAGAAGTTCAATCAATTTGAGAGATGTAGAGTTTTGAATTTAGTTCCAAGACTCAAAGACTACCCAGTCATTTAAACTAAATGGGTATTTAGAAACAAATTGCATGCACAAGGAGGTATAGTAAGGAACAAAGCAAGATTGGTAGCTCAAGACTATTCTCAGGATAAAGGAATTGATTATGATCAGACCTTTGCCCCTGTTGCAAGGTTGGAAGCTATCAGATTATTCCTTGTTTATGCAGCCTACAAGAAGTTCAAAGTCTACCAGATGGATGTCAAGAGTGTCTTCTTAAATGGTGAACTCAAAGAAGAAGTCTATGTGAAGCAACCACCAGGTTTTATCTCTCCAACTCATCCCTCTTTTGTTTTTAAATTGCATAAAGTTCTCTATGGTTTAAAGCAAATTACAAGAGCTTGGTATGAGATCCTAACTAGCTTTCTTTTAAAGCATAAGTTCTCTAGGGGCATTGTAGATATGACTTTATTTTTCAGGCATCATAAAGATAAAATTTTGTTAGTACAAATATATGTAGATGACATTATTTTTGACTCTACTGATTCCAAACTATGCCAAAAGTTTTCTGACCTGATGCATTCCAAGTTTGAAATGAGTAGCATGAGTGAGCTTTCATACTTCCTTGGTCTTCAAGTGAAACAATCCCCTGATGACATTTTCATCTCCCAATTTAAATATGCTAAGAAGCTAATTAAAAGATTTAGGATGTCTGATGCATCAGCTATGAAAACACTCATGACTTTCAATGCTGTGATTGATTCTGATGAACATGGCAAGCCAGTTGATCAGAAAATATATAGGGCTATTGTTGGGTCCTTATTGTATCTCACAGCTAATAAGCCAGATATAATGTTTGCTACATGTCTTTGTGCTAGGTTCCAAGTGAACCATAAAGAATCTCATCTTATTTTACTTAAAAGAATTTTGAGATATATAAAGGGTTGCCCAAATCTAGGACTCTGGTATCCAACTGAGTCAGAATTTGAATTAATTTGATTCTCAGATGCAGACTTTGCTGGATGTAGAGTTGACAGGAAAAGCACATCATGAACATGCCAGTTCCTTTGTGATAGGCTTGTGTCTTGGTTTTGTAAGAAACAAACATCTGTGTCAACTTTAACTGCAGAAGCTGAATATATAGCAGCTGGCAGTTGTTGTTCATAAATTTTGTGGATTCAAACCAACTCCTGGATTATGGTTACAATCTAAATAATTCAACTATATTTTGTGATAGTACCAGTGCAATTTTCATTGCACAAAATCCAGTGCATCATTGTAGGACCAAACATATAGAAATTAGACATCATTTCATTAGAGATTGTGTGGACAAAAAGAAAATTAACCTTGTCTTTATCTTTATTGATTTACAAAGAGCAGACATTTTCACCAAACCCTTGGATGAAATGAAACACATGTTCTTATTAAATCAGCTAGGTATGATTAATGAAGAAGACCAAATTTGATTTCTGTCTAAGGTCTTAAGAATTGATCACTTTTCGTCGAACGGAGATCAACGATCTGTGAACTCTTCTAGAGTTTTTCGTCGAATGGAGATCGACGAAATCTCTTTGTGAAATCTTTTCGTCGAACGAAGATCGACAAATTCATTTCTGAAAATATTTCATCGAACGGAGATCGACGATCTGTTTTCCCGCTCTTCTAACTTAGGCCGACGACGTTTATCTCTTTATGGGTAATTTCGTCGAATTGAGCTCGAAGTTTTTTCGTTTTCGTCGGGCGGAGTTTGTCTTTTCATCTTCTAAAACCTATAAATAGGTTTTTTTTCCCGAACTCCATCCCGTGCTTTCGACTTCCTCTTTGCACTTGATCTTTTGCTGTTTTTGCAGAGCAATGACGATTTCTCCAGCACTTCTAGCAACCATGAAGTTCGACGCAGGATTTGATATTGACATGGAATCTTTCTCTCATTCTGATCAGATATTTCAAGATATTCTGAAGCTTTTTGAAAGTTCAAATCTGAAATTTCTCATGACAACCAGAATCAAACTACCTGTAACAGAGATCAAAGAATGTGTTTTCACTGCACAAATTCAGGATTCTCAAGTTCTTATCGGCTCGATTTCTGGTAACCCGATTCCTCTTTGTCCCAAGATTTTGACTGAATTTTTTGGTTTTGTGAATGGAGAAGATGAGATGGAATTATCTAGCAGAGAATTTGATGAGTTGCTAGATAGGTTAGGTCACTCTGCAGGAAACCCTAACCACCTCCTCAAGAAGAATTTATCTATAGACTATAGATTTTTGGCTGATATTGTAGGCAAAGTGCTGTTAGGAAAGCACTCTGCACATGATCATATTACTAGGCACCAGTTCCACTTGATGTGTGCCCTAGTTAATCAGAAATCAGTAAACTGGGGAAGTATTTTATTTGATTTGATAAAAAGGAAAATCAATAAGAAGAATGTATGTTTTGGAAGGATTCTAGGAATCTTTTTGCAGGCAAAGGCTCCAGAGCTATTGGTCTCCCAGACCATATATATCAATGCCTCAAAAAGGCTTACTTCTGCCCTATTTGGCAGATGGGAGAGGACTATTCTCAAGGCCTCCAGGGCCTCCTCTTCCAGAATAGCTTCTGAGAACACAAGGGCTGATTCAACCACTCCCCCACCTCATGAAGAAGCTCTTGCTCTCTCTTCTGTTAATCCTCTATCTCCACCTCATTCCATATTTCCTTCATCAACTCCACTTCAACAACCCTCTACCTCCACTCCTCCAGTCTCACCATCTCAACAACAATCACCTATTCATATCAATGAGGATACAACACCATCTCCACCCCCTCAATCTCCTCAACCATCTCATCTTGCTGATCTCCCATCCTCATCTACTCATCCAGATCAACATATGTCATTTCCCACATTCAATCTTCTATCATCTCCATCTCCACACCACTCTCCAATTCATTTCCCCATCCAGGAAAATATCCCTACTGACATACCATCCACCATTCCATCTACATTTCCAGAATTCCTTCAAACAGACTTCCCTCAAGCCATGTCAATCTGTCAAAATTGTGGTCACCAATCCGCATATACCCCTTCTACTCCTGAACCTCTCTATCTCAACTTCTATGACATTGCTAAGGATCTCCTCAAATTCATCTCTCCATCTCTGAAAAAGCTTGTAGATGAGGCCATTGCCCCTCTTGCTGCTTCTATCTTCCCTCTTTCTGCTCAAATTGCTGCTTTCTCCTCTGTCCCTTCTTCTGGTGGCCTGACTTTAGGACTTTCTGAAATCAGGCAGGGGGAGATGTTCCATGAAGAAGCTCCAGCAGCAGCAGCTCCAGCTCCTCCAGCAGCAGCAGTTTCAGAAGCAGTAATTCCAGTAGAAATCATTGAGATTATGGATGAAGATACAAAAATAACTACTGTTGGTGATTTCATCATAAATCCCACAGTTGATTTACTTTCTTTACTACATTCTTTTGATTCTTTGCACAACAACAATCTACCAGTTTTTGCTGATTCTGTTCCAGATTTGTCTAAAGCAATAGTTTGTTACTCATCTTCTATAAGTCCTGAAGTTTTGGAACAACTTAGGACAAGCTTTTCAGTTTCTGATATTATTATAGAGCCAATAATTGACTCAGAGCCAAAGGTTTTTTCTCCTCCAATCTTTAGATGGGCCGAGTCTCCCATGCCTGATCTTGATGAGTTCTTGTTTCAAGACATGAAGAGGAAAGTGAGTCTATTCAGGACTAAGCTGTTACAGAAGTTGTTACAGAGCCAGTAATTCAAGAACAGCCTCCGGTTGAGACTGTACAACCTCAGGCTCATCCCTCTCTCTGATGATTTGCTGAAACAGATTCATGCTATATATGATAATCCAATAAATTCTTCTTCTTCTGATGATGATGAAGACTCTGATGATTCTGAGGATACAAGCTCTAAGAAGAGAGGCTAAGAAAAGGGCACCTCTAAAGGCTGCTCCAAAGCCCAATCCATCTGCTGATACTCCTTATTATATTTTGCATAATATAAAGCTCACTCCAGAATCCCCTCACTGGATGAGATATTCCAAAAGTGAAATGAAGGCAAGGAAGAAGAGCAGGAGGTACTCTCCTCCACCTCCATTCAGGAGAGGCCCTCCTCCTCCAGCAGCTGGATCCTCTGGAAATGTTTCTCAAGGTTAAAGATCTACTTCTCACTCCTATCAATCCAGATCTTCTTACAGCAGCAGAGATAGGCCATCTAAATCAGAATCTCAGTCTAGCAAGCAACAACAACAGCAGCAGCAAGCTCAAGATATTCAAAAACCTAGTCCTGAAAGGCCTTTGTCCCCAGTGTGTGATCCAGAGATGGATCCTAACTCTAGGATGGCCAGGTTCAAAGAACTGATAGGACTATCTCAAATCAGGAAAGCCAAAGAAGAAGGACAAGATACTTCTCAATATACAACAATGTTTTCTTACAGGAAGAAAGAGCTTGAAAAGTATCAGGTACAAAATCTTTTTAATGTTGATACATATATGTCTTTGCATCCCGAAGCAGTTGTACCTAGAGCTGCTACTGTCACAATCCTTGGAGCACAAGATATGAAAATGACTGTTAAGGAAGCTGCTGATCCAAACAGAGAAATTATCTTCACCAAACCAGCTACAGATGAAAAGAAGAATGATTCAAAGAAAGCCTGACAATTTTGCTTGTTCTAACTTTGATTTGAATTTGTTTATTTGTGTAAATATTTCACAAGGCTCTGTTGTTATATATCTGCTGAACAATTATAATTCTGCCAGATATTTTTCAGCTTTGTGTTTTTTTTCTTTCTGTTATATTTGTTCATAGTGACCTCATCTAAATAGGGAGAGATTGTTGGAACCCCACCTGTTTAGGGTTGATTTGGGCTAGGTTCACTATTAGGATTCTCAGATGACCCACATTGTATAGTTTAGGGTCATAAGTCTTTTTCTAGGTCTAGGTCAGGTCAACAAACTTAGTTTGGTTAGATCAACCTTCAGAAGACATAGAGACAGAAGACCTTCAGAGAAAAGCAGTTTTCTAAGAGCAGAAAAGTCGTTCGAAGATTGCTGAACTAAACTCGATTTTCGTCGATCGGAGATCAACGAACTCAGTTCTTTCTCTGAGCTGAGTTCGACGAAATCGTAGCTGAGATCGACGAACTCAGACTTCTTCTTTGAGCTGAGTTCGACAAAATCTTTGCTGAGATCGACGAACTCCGATCTCTTTCCAGAAGTTCAGCACGACGAAAAGACTATCTCAGTTCGACGATCTTGGAGCTCAGATTGGTAAGTGAATTTTCTGTTAAGTGATCTTGGAGCTCGGCTCGACGAAAGAGAGTTTTAGTTCGACAAATTTGGATCTCAGGTCGACGAACTTTTCCTGAGTTCGACTAACTTCATCCAGGTTCTGTTCGACTATTTTTCCCTGCAGTTTTCTAGTATTGACTAAGGCAGTTTGATTTCAAATTTATTCTTATATTCCTATAATGCTCTGATAATTAATGTTCCATATTCTCTAGAATATAGCCGTTCCAAGACAGCATTAATTATGATATTCACAGAGTAATTATTTGGCTTATTACTGGGACAGTTGAGGAAACAAATTAAAGACATTTTCTAGCCGTTCAACTCTCAGGATTTCGGCAGTCAATCAAGGATAAGATTTAAAATTCAAAGGCTGATTTCTGCAAGGAATATAAAAGACATTTTTCAGAAGATTGCAGCAATAAAATATACATAAGCTATTGAATTGTGAATACAGAAAATTGAAAGAAGCACACAGCTCTCATACATTTCAGTCTTCTTCAGTTTTGCTTCAGGACTTTCAAGAGACAAACAATCTTCACCAATTTAAAAGTTTCCTGAAGATCAATCTTCAATCTGAAAGCTTACACCCTGAGTAAAGCTCTCATTCTCCTAAACTCTTCTACATCTCACGGGGAACTTTGACAAGAACAACATCCACTAGTCTTCTCAGTGCTTTGAGAAAGAGAAGAAAAGATCATTTTCTTTTTAACTCTCCTGTATAAAGGGTTTTTAACTCCATTCAAAAGTTATCTTTTGGTTGTCAAGTCTTCTGATCAAAAGACTTAGTTTGATTTTTGGGCACCTGGTCAAAAGCTCAAAAGGTTGCTATCTCCCTTAGAAAATAGATATTCTGGTGACAGGGCACCTGATCAAAAACCTGTAGTGGATTTCTACCAGGATGGTAGAAGAGTGGATGTACCCAAGTTTAGGGGAACCACTATAAAATCTTTGTGTCGTCTGGATTGCTCTATTTTTTATTTTCTGCGTGCTGTGATTGTTTTTGTTTTCTGCCTTTATACATATATATATCACTTATTGTTATTCCGCTATAAAAATTAATCAAAAGTTTTTTAAAAACTCTGTTCACCCCCCTCTAGAATTAGTGTGATCTATCCCTCACTTTCATCTCTTCTGCTGCTCAGTGGGACCCCTTGTTCTTTCCTTGCGCGATATTATCCTCCTTGCCACCCGTCTTCTGCTTGTCGCGCGACTGCTCGCCGCGGTCTGTTTTTTTCCTCTTGCCGTTTGCTTAGCCGCCCTTCTCATTGCGCCTTGGCCTTGCTGCAGGGCTTCTCTTGTCGCGCTTGTTGCGTCCCTAACCACGCTTCTCAGGGTGTTGCCTTCTTACCCACATCTTTGCTTTGCCACGCGTAGTCGTTGCCGCTTATGCTCTTCTCTAGCCGCAGAATTGTCGAGCCGCTACTGCTTGCCGCAGCTCTACAGGTTGCAGTCAGCGCTCTTCTGCCCGCCCGGCTTATCCGTTGTTTTTTTTGTCGTTGCTTCCCGCTATCTGGTCGCTCTTCTCACAGGTTTATCTTAGCAGCAATCTCATTCCGCCGCGACTTCTCTTAGCGGCTTCGTCTTTTGCCGCTACTGTCTGGTTGCTGTCTTTGTTCCCTTCGTTGTTCGCAGCTTGAAGTCGCCTACTACAGCTTGAAGTCGCTTTTCTATATCTGCTTCTGCCCACTAGGAACCATCTTCTCCCCAAGCCCGACCGACCTATCTGTTGTATCCGCTGTATCTGCAAGCCCACCCTACCTATCCGCAAGGCCGTCCGGCCTTTGTGCTTTGCCGCCTTCTTTATTCGTAACCGCTGCTCCATGGACTCCACTGTTGCCTCCTCTCTTCCAGCTCGTACTGGTGCTCCTGTTACTGAACTTCATGATGAACTCCGAATTACCACTATCTCTCTCAGTGGGAAGGGAACTTTGTGGAATGGGTGCATTCTGTTCGTCCTGTGTTGCAGACGAAAGAACTTCATCATCTAATACGGGCTACTCCTACACCCACCGATAAATGGCTCTGTGATGATGGTTGTGTCCAATCTTGGCTTCTCAACTCCATGGACATCGAGCCCTACAGGATGACCATGTATCACGACAGTCAAATCAATGTGGGAGGAACTCCACTCTCTCTATTCTGGCCAGAACAGCCTTCAACACTTGTTCGACATCATTACTGATCTTCAATCCCTTGATCTCGGGATACCGGGTGATATGACCTCCTTTGTTGCCATGTCTAAGAATCTTGTTGAGGCGTGGATACAATATCAGCCTCCACCACAAATTTAGTTGCCCAACGGCCACAGAAAGAAGAAGTCGGGATTTCCATAATGATGGCCCGTATTCCTTCTCATTTGCACAGTGTTCGGGCTCAGATCCTCTCTTCATCTATAACTCACTCACTATTAGATTTTTACTCTATGCTTCTGAATGTTACACCGCTACTAGAGACTCTTGTGCCTCTTTCTCTGTCCCTTCTCCAGCAACCCACACCAGTTCCTTCAGCTCGTGGTTCTTCAGCCCGTGGGGGTCGCAACATGTCTCGGGTATGAGGACGTACTGACAAATCCTTCCTTAAATGCACTTATTGCGGTCGGGATGGTCATCTTGAGGCCACCTTTTAAGGCAAACATGGTCTGCCTTCACATCTTGTTGCGTTTACTAAATTCGAGCCTCCGCACACTAATCCTGCATCAGATTCCTCCTCCTCCACTCATAGTGACATTGATGCTCTCCGCACCCTGCTCCAACATCTCCAAGGGGTGATTGATCGCTCCTCTGGCTCAGTGGCGTCGATCTCCAATTTAGGTATATCATGTCTATCCCGTAGCTCCCATTAGATAGTGAACTCTGGTGCCGCACACCATATTACTTCCCAGAAGCCACCACAGTACTTGATGTCTACGCATCCCAAGTTCATCACCGTGGCCAATGGTGATACCACCCCAGTCTCCAGCGCTGCTGATATCTCTCTTACACTCACTCTCTCTTTATCTTCGGTTCTTCATGTTCCAAGATCTCCATTTAACCTGTTATACGTCAGTCGTGTTACTCATGATTTTGATTGTTGTGTTACTTTCTCACTCTCTTCCTTTGTTGTGCAGGATCGACAAATGCAGAATATCATTGGTAAGGGGCGGCTGTCTAATGGGCTCTATCTCCTGGACATTCCTCCCTCTGTTCTCTCCGCCGTCTCCTCGGTTGATTGACATCGTTGCACTGGTCATGCTCCCATCCAGATTCTCAAGAAAGCTCTTCCGGATATCTCTCTGTATGTGTTTACTTGTGAATCTTGTATCTTTGGCAAATAGCATCGTACTTATTTTAGTCTTGTTTGTACTCGGAGTGATACTCCTTTATCTTTAGTGCATTCAGATATTTGGGGATCTTATAAAATCCCTAGTATGTTTGGGTACTTGTACTTTGTAACCTTTATTGACGATTATTCTCGTTTAACATGCTTATATTTACTTCGCGATTGTACTGAACTAACATCTATATTTTGTAATTTTGTCACTGAAACTCGTACTCAGTTCTCCTCTCCCTTTTAAATTCTTCGCACCGATAATGCGCGAGAATATATGAGCTGAACATTCTCTAATTTATGTGCTGAGTTTGGCATTCTCCGTCAAACATCATGCGCACTCAGCAGAATGGCGTGGACGAGCGGAAAAATTGTCATTCTTGATGTCGCTCGATTACTAATGATTCAAATGCAGTTCCCCACCGTATACTGGAACTTCGCTGTGTCCACTGCATGTCATCTCATTAACGACATGTCTTCCTCCGTTCTCAACTTTGCCACTCCATTTAGTCTCCTGTTTCCCTCCCAATCTCCGTTTACCCTCACACCTCGGGTGTTTGGTCACGCCTGCTATGCACATAATCTTGGTCTACCTATGGATAAATTTGCCCCTCGTGCTACCAAATGTATGTTCGTGGGGTACTCTCACACTCAAAAAGGTTATGTATGTTATTCTCCCATCAGTGGCAAAGTGATTATCTCGGCCGATGTCACTTTCCTTGAAGACCAACTGTTTCACTCTTCTCCTTCTGCTCCTCCACTTTCTCCTTCCTTGCCTCATCCTACCATTCCCTTCATATCTTCTCTACCGCCTCTCCTTCCCACCCCACACTCTGAACTACTACCACCCAAACTGTCACGGCCCAGGCTCGGCTCGAGGAGTCTTAAAGGGACCCGACTGGTTCAACCGTGAGGGATGCAACCCAAGTGACCCCAACGCATTTTTGTCCCGTTTATCTGCGCAGCGCAATGTTGGCGTTTGGTCTTGAACCCGCAACCCTTGATAAGGAGCCTTAATATCACTCCTCATCACCAACTGAGCTTGCAAGGGTTGCGGGTTCGAGACCCAACGCCAACACCGCGCTGCGCTGATAAACATGCCAGAAATGTGTTTGGGTCACTTGGGCTGCAGCCCTCACGGTTGAACCAGTCGGGTCCCATTAAGACTCCTCGAGCCATGCCTGGGTCGTGACACAAACCACCTCTTCTTCGTGTATACACTCGTCATACTCCGAACTCTGGTGCCCTACAACAGCTACCCTCTACCAATGTTATCTCGCCGCCGGTCGATCCTGGATGAACCTCTACGGCTCATCCACTGGCACATTACATTTTTCTGTATCGATTATCCCCACCTCTCCTCAAATTTGCTCTTCCTCTTTCCTCCATTTCTATACCTAACTCTATGCAGGAGGCTCCTCAATATCCTTGGTGGAGTGCGACAATGGATGCTGGGATGGTTGCCCCTTGGGCAAATCAGACTTGGGATATGGTCCCTCTTGCTCTCGGTCAGTCATGTGTTAGCTGTAAATGAGTTTTTGTCATTAAACATGCTCCTGATGAGACTATTGACCTCCTAAAGATCTCCTTGTGACCCGCGGGTTCACTCAACAACAAGGCCTTGATTATGATGAAACTCTCTCCAGTCGTCAAGCTAAACTCTTTTCGGGTCCTTATTTTCTTAGTTGTTCACCGTCACTGGCCCCTCCATCAGTTGGATATCAAAAATGTCTTTCTTAATGACGATTCTTTTGAGACTGTCTACATCTGCAAACCTCCTGGGTTTGAGATCATGATGGAGTCTCGTGCGTGTCTTCTCCGCAAAACTATCTATGGTCTCACACAGCCTCCTCGAGCTTGGTTTGAGAAATTTAGTATGGCTGTTCGTGAGGTTGGATTCCAACATAGCTCGGCTGACTTCTCACTTTTCACTCTTCATCAATCAATCGAGACTATAATTCTCCTTGTCTATGTGGATGATATTCTGATAGCTGGGCATGACTCCAAAAGGATATAACACATCAAACAACACTTAAACTCGGTCTTCCAAACAAAAGATCTGAGAAATCTTTGGTACTTCCTTGAACTGGAGGTAGCAAGACGACCCGATGGCCTTGTCTTATCACAATGGAAGTATTGTCTTGACCTTCTTCAAGATGCTGACTACTCAGGATGCAAACCTACGGAAATCCATATGGATGTCAACCACAAGTTGTGTGCTCATGAATCCGACTCTGATTCACTGCTTACAAATCCAGAGTACTCTCAGCATCTTGTAGGAAAACTGATATACCTGACGGTTACAAGACTCATTATCTCATTTGTCGTTTGAGTGGTCAGTCGGTTTATGCATTCTTCACGAATCTATCATCTACAGGCAGTCAATCACATCCTCAGGTACTTGAAGAGTGCTCCAAGATGAGGGCTTGTATATAAGTCATCCTCTTCTCTATCACTTATTGTGTATTCGGTTGCTGATTATGCGGGCTCACTTGATGATCGACGTTCCACTACTGGCTTTTGTACTTATTTTGGAGGAAATCTTATCACATGGCGTAGCAAGAAGCAATCGGTTGTTGCTTCCTCTTCTGCTGAAGCCGAGTATCGTGCAATGACAGCTGTTGTGTCAGAACTTATCTGGTTGGAGAGTCTTCTTGGTGATTTGGGAGTCAAACTATCCTCACCAGCAACTCTGTTCTGTGACAACCAGACTGCTATACATATTGTTAAGAATCCTGTGTTCCATGACCAAACAAAACACAATGACGCTGATTGTCACTTCGTCCGGGAGAAGGTTCAATTGAAGAAATTAAAATTAGAGCATGTTCCTGCTTCTGAGCAAGTTGTTGACATTTTCACCATGACATTACCAAGACCAATGTATCATTAGTTTCTGTCCAAGCTAGATGCGTATGATTTGTATGCTACAACTTGCGGGAGAGTGTTAGAGAATGTTAAGTAAAAGTATGTAAAAGCTCAAATAAGTGTGACCCAATTATAAGCTCATTTAGTCCTCCTGTTTAGTCCCACATTATTGTTTTTGGAATTCTTCTCTCTCTCTCTTCCTATATATATGTACACATACTTGGAGTTTAATTTAATGAAAGCTGTCTATTTGTTTGCTCTTTACTTTTCTATAATTATACATTGAGGGCAATGCATAATTGGCAATGCATAATTTAAGCTTTGTGTGCTGGGGGGGGGGGGGGGGGGTTAGGAGTCGTCCACTAGTACCCATTATTCAGTCATGCATCCACATGCACTACCACAGTTTCACTCATATTAGTACCACAATTTTTTTTGATTTTGCTTTGTTTCTATAGCTCACTAATTCTTATTTCACTAGTGATTATGTTATAAATTTTTACTCTAACAAATGTTAATCGAGCAATTAGTTGATTTTGTGCTATTTCTTTTCGATGAATATGAGATGAAAAATACTTTCTTAATTTTATTCATCCCCCAAGGTGTATTTGTAGGACTTAGACTAGATAAAGAAACCTTAGAAGACAGAGTGAGACTAACCCGTGCATATAATAGAAAAATATTTAAATACACAAATACCACGCGTGATTTTGTGCTATAGCTCTAAATTTTCCTTCAGCACATGACTTGATAACCACATGTTGTTTTTGTTTCTCAAGATCACAAGAGTGCCACCAACCAGAGAGCAATACTCCGACATGGACCTCCGATCATCAACGGATTCCACCCAATCAGCATCTACGAAGACTTCTATCTATTATCAACTCTTTACTAGGTAAGAATGGGATACCCCTTCCTGGAGAGGACTTGAGTTAACATATAATCCTGTGAGAAGCATCCAAGTGCCGACCTTGGTGAATGCATGCGTTGACTAATAAATCTGATCGTGTGTGAGATGTCTAGACGGGTTTGAGATAAGCCTCCCCACCAGTTATTGGATTCCCGTGATGTCATCAACTACTTCCCCGTCGTCTCTTCCTAGCTTATGGTTGGCCCCAATAGGGGTGTCTTCGGGTGTACACCCACTCATCCCTGATGTCTCTAGCAGCTCGAGGATCTACTTTCTCTAAGAAATGAAGATCCCATGCCCAGATCTAGTGACTTCAATGCCCAGACAATACTTGAGATTCCCAAGGTCTTTTACCTCGAATTCCCTTGTTAGTCCCTCCTTCAATTTTTTGATCTACTTTATGTCTCTGTGTCATCCCCTGTTATAACAATATTGTCCACATAAACAATAAAAACTATTAATTTTCCCGAGGTAGTCTGGCATGTCGATTGCCTTGTTCTATCTGAACGGAAGTATTGTCTTGACCTTCTTCATGATGTTGGACTACTCTGGATACAAGCCCGCTGACACACCTATGGATGTAAATCACAAGCTCTGTGTTCATGCCTCTGACTCTAACCCACTCATTTCAAACCCAAAGTATTATTGTCATCTTGTGGGGAGGATAATTTATCTTACAGTTTCAAGACCTGATATATCTTTTGATGTTGGAGTTGTCAGTCGATCCATGCATCCTCCCCAAATTTCTCACCTCCATGTACTTGAGTGCATTCTTATTTATCTAAAGACTTCTCTCAGATAAGGACTTGTATACACGCCCTCTTTTTCCCTATGTATTGTTGTCTATTTTGATGCTGACTGCATCGGATCTCTAGATGATCGTCGTTCCACAAGTGGATATTGTATACAAGCCCTCTTTTTCCCTATGTATTGTTGTCTATTTTGATGCTGGCTGCATCGGCTCTCTAGATGATCGTCGTTCCACAAGTGGATATTGTATAACTTTGGTGGTCACCTTATCAACTGACGTATCAAGAAGCAGTATGTGGTTGCACGCTTATCTGCCAAAGATGAGTGTTGTTCTATGACCTTTGTAGTATCAGAGCTTACATTGATGGAAAGCCTCCTAAGTGATCTGGGTGTCAAACTCTCCTTTTTTGCCACTTTTTCTTGTGATAATCAAGATACTATTCATATTGCCAAGAATCTCGTATTCAATGAATGTACCAAACATATATAAGTTGATTGTCACTTCATTCTGGAAAATGTTCAATTGAAGAAATTAGAGCTGAAACATGTGCCTGCTGCTGGGCAAATTGCTGACACTCTTACTGAGGCCTTTTCTCTTCTACTCTATTATCAGTTCCTGTCCATACTTGATGCCTACGATTTGTATACTCCAGCCTGTGGGAGAGTGTTAAATGAATATGTACAAATGCCAGATATAAAACCCAGCAAGAGCGCATCCTCTTCCTCAATCTTTAGTCTCACACCCTAGAATGATAATATTATGTATCTCGCTCCTATAAATACACATCCCTTGATCTAGTTGTACTTGAAGTGAGATATTAATAAAAAGAAATTATTTTATTATTTATTTTTTGTATTTATCCACACACTCAATGAAAGAAAGGAAAATGAAGTTGATCCCGACAATGGAACCTCCAAGAAGGCCAAATTAGTCATAGAAAGGAGAAGGACCATCCCCTCAGGGATAAGGAGAACCAGACGCCAAAACGTGGGGAAACAAACCCCCATGTGTTTGGCATTCATTGTCGTTGATCGGCACAATCCGCGAACAATCCGCGAGTGAAGGCGGGGCAGAAGCTGTTACACGAGCATAGAAGAATGAGTTGTATCGAGAGAAAGCTTGCTTTATTCTTCCACAACGGGGGAATATATAGGGACTACAATTCACGGTGTGGGACTAAACCAACACTCGCATAATAATAACAAATAAATGTGGAATATACGACTTGTATAATATCTCTCAACTCTCCCCCTCAAGTCGGATGGAAGATGTCAGTCATTTGAAGTCTCTTGATGCTATCCATGGATGAGTCACTTCCCAAGCTCTTAGTGAACACATCTGCTAGCTTATCTTTAGAGTGGACAAACAGTGTGACCACTGTCTTTTTAACCAAGTGATCTTTGATGAAATGTCAATCCACCTCCACGTGCTTTGTTCTGTCATGTTGAATTGGATTGTGGGCTCTGCTGATAGCCGCCTTGTTGTCGCAAAACAAGGAGAAGGGGGACGTCACGGGAAGCCCCAAGTCCTGAAAAATGGTACACAGTCATAGACCCTCACACATGCCTTGAGACATAACACGATATTTCGCCTCAACACTCGATCGGGCCACTACATTTTGCTTCTTACTACGCCATGTTACCAAGTTCCCTCCAACAAAGGAACAATAACCTTTTGTAGATTTCCGATCGTCACGGCATCCGGCCCAATCAGCATCGGTGAAAACTTCAATCCTCAGGTGGTCGTTCTTGGAGAACAGAAGACCTCGACCCGGGGCTTTCTTCAAATATCGTAGCACACAGTATGCTGCCTCTTGATGTCTGACCCTGGGAGCATGCATGTACCTACTCAGGACGCCAACTGCATAAGTAATGTTCGGACGAGTATAGGATATGTATATTAGTTTCCCAACTAATCTCTGATAGCGAGTGACGTCGGCCTGGTCACTGTCACCGTCTTCGCTGATTCCATGATTTTCTTCCATCAGAGAGTTTGCAGGAACACAACCAAGCATACCGGTTTCATGTAACAAATCTAGGACATATTTCCGCTATGATATAAAGGTACCCTGATCAGATCTAGTCACCTCAATTCCCAGAAAGTATCGTAGTCGTCCCAAGTCTTTCACCTCAAATTCGGCAGCTAAGAGGGACTTGAGATTTACGATCTCTTCCAAATCGTTACCTGTGATTACATTGTCATCCACATAGATAAAAAGGACCACCACACCCTGTACACGCCTCCGAATAAACATAGTGTGATCCGACTACGCCTGGTTGTACCCAAATTTGAGCATAGCCCTAAGGAATATGCCAAACCATGCTCTGGGGGATTGTTTCAGGCCATATAAGGACCTCCTTAGTCGACAGACAAGATCTTTAGCTCCTTTTTTTATGAATCCCGGAGGGAATTTCATATACACCTCTTCCTCGAGCTCACCATGGAGGAACGCGTTCTTCACATCCAGTTGATGAAGATCCCAGTCCATTCAAGTCGCGCAAGACAGCAGTACCCGAATAGAGTCCATCTTAGCCACGGGGGCGAAGGTCTCCTGGTAGTCAACTCCATGTGTTTGAGTGTACCCCTGAGCAACCAGACGTGCCTTGTACCGTTTGACCTTTTCTTCTGGGTTCTGTTTGACTGAAAATACCCATCACGAGCCAATATCCCTCTTGCCGGGAGGGAGGGGCGAGACATCCCAAGTATGGTTCTTGTCCAAGACCGACATCTCCTCTTCCATAGCCTGAGTCCAGGCCGGGATACCCAGCGCTTCCTGCCATGTCCTGGGAAGAACAACCGTCGAGAGAGAAACAACAAAGGCCTGGTGGGCCGGGGTAAGATAGTGGTAAGCCACGTAGTTTGAAATAGGATGTTTAGTGCATGCAATCTTACCTTTCAACTGGGCAAGCGGGATGTGCAAATCTGCATCATCAGAATCTGAGGCAGTGGCAGGCACTGGTAGAGGCGGAGCCTTAGTAGCCTGTATTTGGGAGGAGTGGCGGTGATATACATGAGGAAAAGGAGATATCGGAGTATCAGGGAGAGGATTAGGGATAGGTGGTTCTTGTTCCTGAGACACAGGAGGCTGTGGTGGTAGAGAAGGAAGAAGGGGAAGAGGGACATTCATATCGCCAGCATTCTCCACCTGACGAGGAGCATGAGTCGATGGCGAAAAAAAGGATTCCCCTTCTTGAAAGGTAACATCCATAGTGCAGTAAACACGCCCAGAGGGAGGGTGATAGCACCGATACCCTTTCGTAGTGGACGAGTATCCGAGGAATATACACCGGAGGGCCCGAGGGTCCAATTTGTCCTGGTGGAGCAAATGGATGTGGACAAAACATACACAACCCAAAACACGAGGAGGAAGGTGGGAAGTAATAGACCACAGTTTTGGTAGACAGCTGAGCGAGGGGAGTAGCTTAGATAAGCACATGTGAGGGAAGGCGATTGATAAGGTGTGCAGTAGTGAGAACTGCATCGCCCCAACAGGACTTAGGGAGGTGCATAGCGCGCAGAAGACAACGGGCAACGTCTAATAGGTGCCGGTTTTTCCGTTCAGCAACCCCATTTTGGGTAGAGGTGTGAACACACGTGGTCTAGTGTATGATACCATGACTAGCGAGGTACGAGCCAAAGACTCCTCGATCGTCTAATAGGTGCACGGGAAGACTTCACTTTTCTTTTTGAGCAAATACACCCAAGTTGTACGAGAAAAGCAGTCAATAAATGTGACAAACCAACGAAACCCAAAGGTAGATAAAACAGGGGACGGACCCCAAACATCAGGATGAATAATATCAAACGGAGTGCTACAAGGTGAAGCTAAATGCGATGAACTATGTCGCACATACTTAGACTCATCACAGATATCACAGCCAAAAGTTCGTAAAAAGGGGGAAAAAATAGGGAATAATTTTTGAAGGCAGAGAGGAGAGGGATGTCCAAACCGCAGGTGCCAGCGACGAACATCATCAGCTGTAACAGGGGCACAAGAGAGGGCCTGAGAAGGAGGTTGATCCAGGTAATACAGTCCACCGCGGTTCCTACCACTGCCAATGTTCCGCTTCATACCCAGTTCCTGAAAAACACAGGAATCAGAAAAAAAAGGTTACAGAGCAATTAAGAGAGCGAGTAATTTCACTGATAAAAAGAAGATTACGAGGAAAGGAGGGAACATGAAGGACAGATGGTAGAGAGATAGAAGGGGAGCAAGAGATCTGGCATTTTCCAGCAATGGGAGACAATAAGCCATTAGCAGATATAACTTTGTCCTTACCAGACAAAGGGGTGTAAGAGAGGAAACCTGATGAAGATTCGGTCATGTGGTGAGTGGCACCATAATCAATCACTCATTCAGACGAAGAGGCAGTGACAGGATGAGCATGCGGCATAGCAATAGTAGCAATGGAACTATGGAAGCGAAAGCACTAGGAGGCTGGTCAGACTGAGAGTGCAACAGACGGCGGAAAGCATCCAACTCAGGAGCAGTAGGAGGCCCGGGAACAGCATGGGGGGCCTCGTCGTAGACATCTGTAGAGTAAGCAGCATCATGAGGTCTGGAACCACCCGAGCGATGGCCTCCTCGTCTAGGGCCTCGTCCACGACCACGACCACGAGGGGCAAGATGAGGGTGGAGCTTGTTGCACACCTCCCGAGTATGGACTCTGCGGCCACAATAATCACACATTAGAGCAGGCGAGCTAGGGCTGAGGACTTGGCCATGACCAACGCTAGTGAGAGCAGAGCGATCAGGAGGGGCACTAGCACTGTGAGACCTCTGACGGTCTTGATCACCCAGGATCATACTGAAGGCCTCGCGAAGGGACGGAAGCGGAGTGCGGTGAAGAATATGCGTCCGTACCATGTCAAACTCCATGTTCAGTCCCATCAAGAAAACATGGAGACGAAAGTGATCCTCTCGTTATTGAAGCTGGACAGCATCCACAGTACAGGCATGGGTGAAGTGGGAGAAGTAGTCCAACTCTTGGTATAGCCGCTCGAACTCGGAGAAGAAGGAGGACGCCGTCATGGATCCTTGTTGCAGTTCCAAAATGCGGTCGAGTAAGTTCATAAACCTGTGTAGAGCTGCCAATCTGGGAATGTCTCCCGAGCACGGGTCCAAATATCAAAGGCAGAATCCATCAGCATGTAACTCCGGTAAACCATCGGAGACAGAGTGGAGAAGCCAGAACACAACCAGGGAGTTTTTTGAGTCTCATCGCTTCCAAGAGGGATCAGTCAGTTGGGGCTCCTTAACAGTCCCATCGATGTAGTCATACATCCGGTGGTTACGGATGACATGTAGCGTTGCCCGGGACCATTTAAGATAGTTTGTGTCATCTAATGGAACGATGGTGATCTTTAGGGAACCAAAGAAGCCATGAAACCGCTGCGAGTCTCTCATCGGAGGCAAAGTCACGCATGGGGGCGACACCGAAGAGTCTCCTTCATCGGGGGAAGGAACAACCATGAAGGAGACAAGACGTAACAACCCGGATCCAAACGCAGAAGAGGCGGCTGGAGAGGCTAGGCGGCCTGCCTCAAGCAGGGGAGACAGTGGCCAGGCTGCAGCAACCAGAAAAAGCGGCAGGCGGTCGGCAGCAAGCAGAGGAGGCAGCGGCGGTCTTCATCGCGGAGAAAGCTTGCTTTATTCTTCCACAACGGGGGAATATATAGGGACTACAATGATATATAAAAACGAGACTCACGGTGTGGGACTAAACCAACACTCGCATAATAATAACAAATAAATGCGGAATATAATGCGGAATATACGATTTGTATAATAACTCTCAACTGAATGTTGGAGACGGTGCGCGAGCGAATGGAGCCTTTGGAGAGCGACTGACGCGGCAGGTGCGAGCGTTGGGAGTGGCAGCGTTGGGCGAGGTCGCGAGCGTTGAGCGTGGTCGTGAGCGGAACAAGTGACCGGGGATTAACCAAGCTCTGATTCCATGTCCTCAATTAGAATCCAGTAATAGTTCAATACAATTACTCCTTAATACATAGGAGTAAGAAATGCAGGAAAGAGAAATGCGCAAAATAAAACACATAATTTTAAATACAATCTCCAACTCATATCTATTTGAATAAGGCAGCTTCTAGTTCACAGTATACATATTGATTTTATTAATTTGTCTCTTTGTTTTGTGTTGAGATTATGTATTTTTTTGGAGTGAAATGTTGATTGTCATCATATGGATATTTTCCAGATATAATAATGTTAGATGTAACCTGAATGGTTTAAGAGTGTTACACTAGATGACACCTTCGCTCTGGTAACAATTTTCAGTTCTCTTGCAGAAGGAATAACTGCTGTGGGGATGTCACCATTTGCTTGTGGTTGGTCAACTCACCGTAGAAATGTCAGAAGCAGCTTCAAATTCAGTGATTTTCCTTGTTAAATTCTTTATGTTTCAGAATTCATGTGCATGAGTGTTTTAAATTTTTTTTTTCTGTTGTCAGCTTGTGTCATGTAATCATCTCTTCAACATCCTGATGTCTTTCAGTTCCATTCATTTTTTAAGATTATGAGAATGTTTTTGTAATACTATTTGTACGGGTGTGATTATGATATTTGTACCCTGACTGCTTGCAGATTGCTTTTGCTGATGTTTCTCAGATCTCTAGTGCTCTTGCTGCTGGATTTGTCCCCGTAATATACAAGACCTTTTTTCTGTGACTTTTAGTTGTAACTAGCAACTCCACGCTTTCGTAATTATAGCACGGTTTTTTAACATTTCAAGTACTAAGATGCTTACTATATCACCTATTATCGTTCCCCTTATCTAATCGCTGTAGAAGCATACTAAGAAGCATACTATATTAATGGTGTACTTTTGAACTTAAAAATTGTTTTCTTTGAACTTGAATTCTATTTTGTTGTTGTATATGTATTTTCTTGTAACATATGTATTTTCTTGCAACACATTAATTTTCTTTCCCAAGATCATTTAATTAATTTAAACAAGTTCTATCTCTTCTTGTACTTATCTCCTTATCTGTTTAATTTTCTTGCATGCCAATAAGTCTCCCCACATTATTTTGTTACAATGAATCAGAAGAGTGTGATATATTTTGCATTGTAGTTTTGTATATGATGAGCACATGTTCACGCTTTGATTCCATGCTAATTCTATGTTTTTTTAGTTTGCTTTTACCATTTGTTCCCGTATTCATGCAAATATTTCATGTTTTGCTTTTCTGAATTTTGTTAGCTACTTTCTGTTAGGTTTTGCATGGAGATGCCGTGCTAGATCATTCACAGGTTAATCATTCCCCAAGCATCAATAAAACTGCACTTTTTTCCTTTTGGTCTTAAATTTATGATTTGTTTATTGAAAACTTCAAAAAATTTACACTAATTAATATCTTAATCTGTATTATGTTTCTAAGCGTAGGACTGCGTGTACACAGGGTTGTTCCATACTAAGTGGAGATGTGATTATACGCCATCTTGCACGGCGTCTACTGCCAGAATATGTCGTATTCCTTGTATCCTCTATGGTTTTGCAACATATTTGCTCATGCAACTCTTGATGTATATTCGAGCCTGATTAGGATATCATCCAGTTATTTGTTAATGCTTGTTTCTGGCAATTCAATTGCAAAGGTGTGCCCGTAGTAGGATATATTTGGAAGATTTCCTTGATTTGTTAATGATTTTGTAACACAGACAGATGTCCTTGGAGTTTATGATCGTCCACCAACACATCAAAATGCCAAACTTCTCCGAGAGATCGGTAGACTTTTGTTTTGTAAAATGATTACTCGTACTTCCTTCAATTCATGAGCTTTCCATTCTGAATTGTGTATGAAATTTGATTTTGTATAACAGCAGTAGATGAAGAAGGAAACTGGTCAATTGTAAACCCTAAATTAGAGCATGTGGAAAAGCAAGGTAAGATTTTGAAAAACTGTTCAACTAAAGCATTTGTCCGTAAAACATAGAGGTGTGAATTGAATACTTAAAAGTTTTGAAGTTATAGAAATATAAGTGGAGGCCACCCTTTCCCTAGTTTTAAGTAACTTTTGCTTTGATACCATCCTATCGCTGCAAATGTGGTATTTTAGTTCCACAACTCATTGGATCTTTAACCCTTTGTTTACTCACTTTACTCCCCTCATAAAAAGTACACCATCTCCACATTTTGATCCATGGCTAGAAGAGGTAGGCACAATGTGGCAAGAGTCCGCACATCGGAAATGGCAGAGTTGAAGTTTGTTGTTTCCCTACCTGTGATATTGGAAAAAAAGTGTGTTATAGCTCATAAGGAGTGAGGCAGCCCCGTGCACTTTCATTGTTGCAAGTGGGGTTTTGAATTTTGATCGAAGATCACTTGAAAAAATGGATCAATCTTTGGCGAGAATTGAAGTCAATGAGCTGAAAAGCAAGCCAAGCCCGGTTGAGTTAAAGTTTTAATTGAACCGAGCCTGATCTAAACCAGCTAGCTCTATTCAATTTACACATAAAATAATGTATTTAAGCAAGCTAATAATATTTTATTAGGCTCGTGGAATGTGATGTGGAGGAGCCTATTTTTGGTTCAATAAGATTAGGAGGTTAGAGATAATAATGATTGAGAAGTGGGGAGAATTTTTTTTCCATGAGGATGATTAGTTTAGATTTCAAATTTTAATATGGAATTTGTAAGCAAGCCGTTTTATATGTTGAGTTTAAGTATACACACCTAGGATATTTATATGGGATTAAAATTGTCTTTATAAATTCATTCCAATTATTTACATTTTTTCTAATATTTAATATATTTCTAAGCCATGATAGTTCCACTATCAATCTTATTGCTTTGGTTACCTTGATAGCTTATTTTGAACTAATTTTCTTTTGTTTAGCTTAATATATGCTGAAGTCAAACAATCAGTGCTGCTGAAGTCAAACAGTCAGTGCTACTTATGATGCATTGTTTCTTTATCTGCTTGAGAGCTTTGCAGGGTTTCTTCCTCCCCTCTTTCTGGCCGCCAGGACTTGTTTCCTTTTTTTCCCATTCTCTTTATCCTCCACTTCCATCCTGTTTTGTTTCCTTTTTATTGGCTACCCTCGTTCTACTTCCATCGTCTTCTCGTGTAGGTATGCTTCCCATAGGCAGCTTCGGCTAGCATCCTTGTTCTCGATTTGTGACATAGTTTAGTGCCTACAACAATGATCCAATGCTCTCCTGCCATGGAAAGCATCCATGTTGAGCTGGATAAGACTATATCAATTTCTGTTACTGAATTGGAAGGGATTTCCATTTCTGAGGACACAGTACAATTGCCTCCCTCAACAGAACTGTTGCTGGTTGGCAAAATCCTTTCCCTGCATCATATTAACTTTGAATCATTGAAGAAGCCGCTCAGAGCAGCCTTCAATCCGATCAAACCCATCCATTTTAATAAGATTAATGAAGATAAGTTCTTGTGTAGATTTGCAAAGAGCCATCATTTGAGGTCCATGACACTCCGATAAGAATCTCATCATCCTAACTCAGCTAAATGGATAACCCTACCTCCATGATCCTTAATCGGTGTCAGTTCACGATCTAAATGTGGGGTCTGTCACTGAAATTTATGAATAAGGGCATTGCCATGAGCATTGGAAACAAAGTGAGGAAATTTCTGGATCTGGAACCCGATAAAGGACTCACCAAGGCTTCCTGAAGATCATTGTCTTGCTTGATGTCAAATTTCCTTTAATGAGGGACTTGGAGATCAGGCTGGAGAATGGTAAGGCGTTCTAGCTAAAATATCAAATATGAGAAGCTCCCCAACTATTGCTATCTTTGTGGTATTCTCACTTGTGCTATCTTTGTAGTATTCTCAGGCTCTCTAGCCGGTCCCACCCTTCCACTTGGAAAAAGGCTTCACTGATCCAGGAGGAACCTATTGTATGGGCCTTGGCTGTGAGCTTTCACCTCTTGTGCTGCTCAAAAACCTGTAGGCAGACTGTCTATCAACTCAAAGCAGGAGCATAGAGGGGACTGAAGTGGAAGGTTGACCCGCAGCTCTGCTGCGGCCGGCCTCCGGAAGACATGCAGAGGAACCCGCCTGAAAAGAATGGTCATTCAACACAACACCACCCATTTGTTCTGCACCCCTGTCAGCTCTATTCTCACAATCAACTTTTGTCGAAAGCTCCCCACGCTTCACAAACCTCTTGGTATTCTCTGTTGGATCGTGCAGCTTCTTACTAATCAAAAACTTGAATGATAAAAGAGTTTTGCACAACGGAAACATAGATTCAAAACATTAAAATCAGCGAAAAATTCAATAATTTAAAATAGGTCTTCAAACATACAATGATTTCGATCTTTTGATATAAAGACCGGAGGACATTAGAAATAAAAATCTTAGGTTTTCTATACTGACTTTGTTACGGATCCCGTGGAAGAGGATGAGGGCAAAGGGAGATTGCCAGTATGGCGGGTGTATCAACGCCGCGAGTGCGCCACGCCTATCTTGCCGGCCTAGCCGACATGATCGAAGAGCGTTATTTTATCTTTTATATTATTGTCGTCTTATTTTGCGTGACCATCTTTATGTTATAACCGGCGGGTTTATAAGCCGTGGACTATTGCTTTCTTTGCATACTTGAATGAATTTGGAACTTCTAGTTTTCCTCCATCTCTTCACCGCTAATTCCCCGCCCCCTCCTCTCTCTCTTTCTCAAACCCTAACATTTGGTCCGACCCGCCGTCTTTTGGTTGCGGTCTCCGCCGCTCGAAGTACCACGCCTTAAGTAGTCGTGCTTCACGTTCTGCCTGTTTTTCTGTCGTGTGGCCGATCCGACACCTTCCCGCATCATACGCTTCCCGACCTAGCACCTTCCCGCATCGCACGCGCCGACCATCCCTCGTGCGGCTCGTCCTCTTCCGTTGTCCTCACGCCCACTCGAGACGAGGCTCTAGCGAGCTCCCCGTATCCGCCTATAGCTTTTGGCGCCCGAATTCCCTCCAGATCCACAACCCGACGGTCTCGCCGGCCTTAACCGCTGCTCCAGCAGGTTCGGTCTTTCCACCTAGGGCTTCCAGCGGTTTCGTATTCCTTCTTCCTCCACCCTGCTGAGTGTAAGCCCCCTCGACTCGATCGATGGTCAACGCCGACGCATCACTATAGCCCTCAACCGTCGATCCCGCCATCCTTCGCTCGTCCTCTTCCGTTGTCCTCACGCCCACTCGAGACGAGGCTCTAGCGAGCTCCCCGTATCCGCCTATAGCTTTTGGTGCCCGAATTCCCTCCAGATCCACAACCCGACGGTCTCGCCGGCCTTAACCGCTGCTCCAGCAGGTTCGGTCTTTCCACCTAGGGCTTCCAGCGGTTTCGTATTCCTTCTTCCTCCACCCTGCTGAGTGTAAGCCCCCTCGACTCGATCGATGGTCAACGCCGACGCATCACTATAGCCCTCAACCGTCGATCCCGCCATCCTTCGTCGTTTGGATGAACACGATGGTTTGATCTCATCGCGGAAGGCCCTTATGCTACGCATGGACGCTAAGATCGACTCCCTTCTTACCGACCGCCCTACCACCTCTGCGACGTCGGCGGCGGATTCGCCGTCCCTCCTCAAGGCTCCCCCGGAACTCTCCCATGCAACAACCCCCCTACTCGGGGTTCTTGTTCCTTTTATGTTCCCTCCTTCAATGACACCGATCTCATGGGGTGGATTGCCTGGGCTGAGCAGTTCTTTGAGATACAACAGATCTCGGAGCCACAGAAGATCATCACTGCATTGATCGACATGGAGGGCTTCACTCTCCACTGGGTGCGCTGGCTCCGGCAATCCAAACTAACCATGTCTTGGTCGGCCCTTCAACACGAGCTCATTCGCCGTTATGACATCCGTTACTCAGGCTCCGCCGTGGAGCGGCTCTGCGGTGTCTTCCAGACGGGCTCTTTCGATGAGTTCATCGCCCTCGCAACGCATGTACTGGGCCTTCCGCTGGACCACCACCTCAGTTTCTTCCTGCATGGGCTCCTCCCACACATTCGTGCCTGTATCCGCACCCACCATCCGCCGTCAACTGTGGAAGCCATGGATCTCACCCGTTTGATTGAAAGCGGAATCTCCAGACTCGACCTCCGGACACGGGCAAACCGTCCTGGCTGGATCAGGCACGCCCGGTCAACCGACCAGCAGTGCCCTACCGTGCCCCCCAGCTTGAGGCACCAAGGGCCCCCGGTCGTGCCGCGCCCCCCGCCTCGCCCTCCTAGGCCTATTGCCCACCCCGGCTCTCCAATCAGAAATACCATGATCTACGCACCAAGGGGCTATGTTTCCGCTGCAAGCAACCTTACTCCCCTACACACGAGTGCCTGCTGAAAGAACTTCGTACCCTCATTAGCGAGGAACCAGAGGTGATACTCGCGGATTTTGAGGCCCTCGAGTTGGACATGGCAATCGAGGACCCCCCCCCCCCCAACAACCACTTTACACCGCTTGAACCTTCCACTATTTACCGTTGGTGGATTCTTTGGCCCGCAGACGATGAAGCTTCGGGGGACAATCCACAGGACCTCTGTTGTGGTGATGATTGATAGCGGGACGAGCCACAACTTCATTTCTCAGAACCTGGTGGATCGTCTGGCACTGCCAGTACACGCCGCCAAGCGTTTCTCGGTCTGCTTAGGAGATTGGAGGCGGTGGGCTAAGGGTGGCCTATGTGTGGCCCTCACCATCGGCAGTAGCCCATTTCAGGCAGACTTCTAGGCCTTCTCTTTGGGCAGGGCGGTTGTTATTCTTGGTGTGGCTTGGCTTCGTACCCTTGAGGACATCAACTGGGACTGCATGGCTATGCGCTTCCTCCACGGGGGCACGCTCTGCTTGCTAGAGGGCGATTCAGCGTTACTTCATCAGGCTGTCTCCTTACGGTCGCTCCAGAAATACACCGACATGTTTGGGCGACCTCCTTATGGCACGTGGAGGGGCAATCCGTCCAATGCTCCCCGACTGCTCCGGCGCTGCAGGCTATCTTGGATCTCTTTCCAGACTTCTTCGCCGACAAGACCCGTTTTCCCCTGTCCAGGCCGACGAATCACCGCATTCCACTTCAAGGGGGTGTGTCGTCTATCTCGGTTCGATCATACCACTACGACCACGCTCATAAGGGCATGATCGAAATGCTGGTGAGCGACATGCTCGCGGCAGGCATCATTCTTCCTAGCACTCGTAGGCGACGGCCTCATAGATCCATACCCCACATTGCCTCGCAGGAGACCGCCTCTACTATCAGAATCATCGGATCCTTTCCGCCTTCTCTCAGCTGATTCCCTACCTTCTCATCGAGTTCCATGCGACCCCGAAAGGGGGTCACGCGGGCCTGTTCCAGCGGGTGAAGACCTTCGTCGCAGCCTGCCTACCATGCCAGTTCCCTAAGTACGAGACTACCTTTCTTGGGGGCCTCCTCTAACCGCTCCCTGTTCCGATGCAGGTCTGGGAAGACATTTCTATGGACTTCATCACCTGACGTGGACCGCCTCTCCAAGTATGCCCATTTCATTCCTCTTCGGCACCCGATCACAGCTTCCAGAGTGGCCGCGGTCTTCGTTGACGGGGTGGTCCGCCTCCATCGGATCCCTCACTCCATTGTGAGTGACCGCGATCCACCCTTCCTAAGTTCCTTTTGGCAGGCATTGTTCAAGATACAGGGTACGCAACTTCGGATGAGCACGACTTACTACCCGCAAACGGACAAGGAGTCCGAGGGGATGAATCGATGCTTGGAGACTTATCTGCGTTGTATTGTGTGTGATCACCCACAGGCTTGGGCCGAGTGGCTCTCCTGGGCAGAGTACTCTTTCAACACGTCATTTCACTCCAACACCGACACCACACCATTTGAGGCAGTTTATGGGAGGCCTCCGCCCGACCTCACCCAGGCCGTGCAGGGTGAATGCGCGATAGCCGCCGTGGAAGTCCTCCGTGACCACGATGCCATGCTCCGTCAGCTGCGCCAACACCTCCAGCGTGCCCAGGATAGGATGGTGGCCTCGACCAACCACCATTGGCGCGACGTCCATTTCATCGAGGGTGATTCGGTGTTCCTCAAGCTCTGGCCGCATCGACAGGTAAGGTGTCCCCGCAGACACACTCCAAGCTGACAACTAAGTTCTACAACCCCTTCGAGATCCTAGTTCGGGTGGGCACTCAGGCATATCGCCTTCTCCTACCTGCGGAGAGCCGCATCCATCCGGTGTTCCATGTCTCGTAGCTCAAGCGGGTTATCAGTGATCACCCAGTCAAGGCGATACTTCCTCAGACAGCCCCCGAAACCACCCCAACAGTGTTCCTTCCTCAGAGTATTACGTACACACGCACAGTTGTCTGTGCGGAGCAGCCAGTGTATTAGGTCTTGGTGGCCTGGCAGGATCGCCCACTCTGGGAGGCGACATGGGTGAACCGAGCGGATATGCGTCACTAGTTCCCTGACTTCTTCCTTAAGGATAAGGCAAATTTCCCAGATGGTGGTATTGTTACGGATCCCGAGAAAGCGGACGAGGGTGAAGGGAGACTGCGGGTATGGTGGGTCTATTAACGCCGTAAGCATGGCGTGTGTACCTTGTCGGCCTAACTAACATGATCAAAGGGCGTTATTTTATCTTTTATATTATTACTGTCTTATTTTGCGGGACCGTTACTTTATGTTATGACCGGCGGGTATATAAGCAGGGGACTATTGTTTCATTTGCATGCTTGAATGAATTTGGAGCTTTTGGTTTTTCCTCCTTCCTCCTCTAATCCCCCCGTCCTCTCTCTCTTTTTCGAACCTTAACAGACTCACACCTTCAACTGGTTGGCCCTAGCTAATCCACCCCTGGATTAGCCTCGAGTCTCTCCTCCCCGGAGAACTCTCTAGATTTATCGTAGACATAGTTACCACATGCTAGGCAAATTTCGCTCCCTACACCTACCTAAAATAAAATATAAGAAGGCAATGAAGTATTGCATTAGAGAACTCCCCAAAATCATATGTCGAAGGAAGATGAAGGCTCATTGTCATTGTTTTATGCAAGACCTTTTCTTGAATGCTCGTTTTAATCCTTGATCTTCCTTGGATTCTCTTAGAGTTGAAGGGTGGGCATATGAGAGTGCTAAAGTATTCTTGGACGGCTAAGGCGACCTCCCTCCAAAATCTCGTGATCAATCCTTAATCTTGAGAGAAATAAATGATTTTTGTTTCTCTAGGAACTATCACCTACGGTAGCGGGTGTCGTCTGGCAATAGCGCAGAATTTTGAATATCCCGCACTCTTTTTCATCTTTAACACATTGTAGGTTTCCATATGATTGTTTGAGCTAATGTTGGGCGATTACAGCTACCGCGGGGCGGTTGTAAATTTGAATTACTTGTGTTCCTTTCTCTTATGCGCCACAGGGTTTCTATATAGAGGTTTGCGCTGATGTCGGGTGATAGTTGTTGGATCGTGTAGCACCTTCAGGGGGTGAATTAAAGATTAAGGACTTTAATTAAAAATCCTTTATGATAATAAGAACTTTGACTATCAAAATAATAATTTCAGTGAAATTGTCTTTGAAGATTAATAGAATGCATGCTTAAATTATGTTAATGATGATTACAAAATAGGGATCTTCATTACGCTGAAGATCTTGACGATGAACAATACTCTTGGTATTTTCTATACCGACTCACCTATTTAACAAGTTAGCCTTAGCCTATCCTTACCTCAAATAGTCTTCAAGCCCCATAGACCTAAACCTCAGCCTAGTTGCCTACTATGTTGTTAAAGGCGCGCCTAGGGCTACATGCTCAACATGATCAAAGGATTACGCCTTCGTGCACCTTTTTGTGCCTTCAGAGCATAAAAGAAGTGTCTGAGTGCGATTTTTGTTCCAAACTTTTTTTTTTTCAAAAAGAAATAACTCAATAAAGTTAGAACTCACTAATTTTTGCATGATTTAGTATTTGTGAAAAATAATTGAGTGTTAAGACTTAGATGTGATTCAAGTGACAACATTAATTCTTGATGGGGTTCCCCTTAAAGGTTTCTGAGTCAAACCGGTAGGACTTTGACCGAAGCGCTGAAGCAATACAACCCGATCAAGCGAGCCGCGCACGTGAGCCGCGCCCGCTTGAAGGGCGCAAAATCACCTCGAATAGGGGGGGGGGGGACGAAACCAAATGCACGCACGCGGAAAGCGTGTGCGCAGAACTAGTATACGCACGCATTGCCTGCGCACATGCGTGGTGGGAACCCGCCCATGCATGCAAATGCGCACGCACAGGCAGGTGCAGCGCGAGCGCGCCGCGTAGGGGCTAGCGTTGCACACGCGCGCTGCACGGGCGCGCGTCGGCGACCGTTGCCGCCTTCGGACACTGCCGTCACCGGGTATCCTGCCTATGTAGCCCGGTTTGCACGGGGGGCATGTTCGACATTTCAGCAAAATTGGTGATCTAGATGACCGGAACGACACAACGTCATTCGTCAACTCAGAATTCAGTCAGACCAATTACCGACGCAACCCTTCAAGAAAGCTATAAAAAGGCTCTCAGACCTTCATTTTAAGACAATCAACTTGAGAGACTAGAGAGCTCTGAGTTTTTTCAGCGTGAAAGTGGGACTTAGATCGTTTCTTCGCTTGGAATTTGCATTGTTCCCCTTCAAGTCCGCTCAATGCTCAACGCTCACTTGGACGCTTCAGTCAGCTCGGGAGATGGCATAGAGGAACAATCTTGCGGACGATCTCGTGGTCACTTCGTGGAAGCTCTTTGGACTTAGTTTTTTCTCCTTTTTTGAACTTAAAGCTTGTAACGAAGAGGTGACCTGTCAACCTTCGAGGAACGCAAATACTTGTAAACGAAGAGAAATAGTGGATTTTGGCCCGACACTAATCCGACCGCATGGTTTTTCACCCTTTCCGGGTTTTCCACGTTAAAAATATCTTTTGTCATTACTACTTGATTTTTACTTGACTGTTTGCGTGTCCAGCCCGACTGGGAGCTAAGGCAGTCCGATTCTCCGGACCCGAGAAAAATTTGATGACCCGCAATAGTTTGGCGCCATCTGTGGGAAAGTCTTCCCAACTCTGCAACAATTTCCTGAAAACAACGCTTGTCCCGTGCAAACACCACCTGACAACAATGACAAGAGGAGTCGTGCATTCCACGGAACAGACATCTTGCAAGGAATCTGCCAATTAAACCTCCAACAACTCCCTTGCTGGCAACGTGTTGCGCCTCGAGGAGATAATCGCCACACTAGCATCTTCAGTAGAGCAGATGCACCAGATGGAGGAGCATCAGATGAAGGAACATCAAGCTCAGCGTTCGCTGTACTAAGGGACTTAGAGACTTCTAAGTCCTCGGGGGCATATCTTACGGTTTTATACCAAACATCGTTCCCTTCAATCCACTGCTCGCTCAGCGAAGTGGTCCGTGCCTCGTGCCACACATGGATTCGGGGGCACCAGTTGATGGAGGTACCACCCCCAAAGGAGGCGGGCACCTTGATGGCACCTCGCGGATTGGGGGGTAGCTATAAGACCCACACTTCACTCCACTCAACACTTCTCACACGGAAGTTCTACGAGACATCAAGGACCATCCCTTACTACGGAGGCCCAGAGAACTCCCCTCGGGAAGGGGGATCAATCTAAATATTGCCACTGCCACCAGAGTCGCGGATACGGCACGGAGGATTGTAGGCGCCTGAAGGAGGAAGTCGAGTGGCTCATACACCTTGACGTAATCAAGGAGTTTCAGGGGAAGAAGACGGCAACACAGCCTGCCCCGACCAAGCCTACAGTGGGGGTGGGGGGCAGGACCGCGGAGGAGCTCCCTCCGAGGCACGACGAGAGCCGACCAGGCCAGCCGCGTCCGACGCGTAGGGGTTTTCTTAAAACCTTTAGCACATTCGGGCAATCATCGGATATCACCTGTAAAAGTGAGGGAGATATTAACTGACGATGATGTATCCACCAATGTGGTGTTCATATCAACTATGCTCAGACTAGGGATCTCTAGAATGGATGCTTAGCTATGCGGGGGGGGGGGGGGGGGGGGGGGGGTACATGTTATGGGACACCCAACGATCCATATTTCTGGAAGCATTATCCTATTGGTGACTCTGGGGACCCCTCTGGCGCAAGCTATGTACGACGTCCAATTCATCATCGTGCACGCTGCCTCAACGTGCAGCGCCATTCTCCGGAGACCACTGCTGAGGGCACTCTGGGTTTACGCACTCACCATTTTAAGTCTTTTTTAGGGTTTCGATGTTCTTATATTCTCCAAAACCGATCCAGAACCCATTTGCACTGTTCGTCCTCTCCTCTTTCTCACGCTCTCTCGCCTTTTCCTCCTCTTGTCGCTGGATAACTGCTCGTCTCTCTCGCCATTTCCTCCTATTGATTTCTTCGGCGATTCCAGATCCTAGAATTCATTTGTGGAGGCATCATCCGTTTGCTTCTTGAGTTGGGCTCGTCTCTCTCTCCATTTCAATATCTAGACTTGTTGGTTCCCTTCTATTGATTGGTTTAAACTGTACAAAGGAGTCTGATATTTGTTGGTTCTCTCCCTCATGTAGTGAGTTTTAAAAATTCTTCATTTTCTTGTTTGTTTATTGGTTCCTAATCTCTATAAAACACATGATATATACTGCATGATTCTAATCTCTTCTAGGATCAAGAGATATTAAAGTTAACGTATTATTAATGCCAATCACTATGCCTAGTTTGCTGATTTTGGGTTAAAATTTGTGTGCTTCTACTGGGCGTCTGGGCTTATATAGTTATATCCAATTTTTATAGTGGTAAAAATGATTTAATAGACTTAAATGGAAGTGAATTGCTCTGGTTCATCGACTGCTCATTCAAACAAAGATCTGTGTTGGGAATATGTATGACTACAAAATCCAAACAAGAATGATTGATTTGTAATTTCTACGAAAAATCTACAAAGGGAGGAATTTATCGTGCAAAGCAACACATTGTTGGGGGCTTTAGGAATACCAAAGCATGTCCCAAATTCCCCGAACATGTACGTTTGGAATTGCATGAGTTCATGGACAAAAAGGCTAGGGCAAACAACAAAGAGAAGCACATATTTAATGATTTTACAGATATAGATACGTTTGGAAGTTGTACAACCCGTGTTCGCCGAATGGGTAACCCAGGGAGATGGAAGACTAAGGAGCAAAAGGGGGCCTCGGGCCCAGACGAGTCAAGTGGGCGAGTGAGGAGATAGGCTCACACTCGCCCAGGGTAGCAGGCGTGCGGTTGGCGGGGCGAGTCGGGTGGTAGGGCCACACTCGCCCCACGCCGTGAGTATGGGGTTGTCGAGTGCTAACTTCATTAGGCAATCGCCACTCTGAGCGGGGCAGGTCAGAGAGCAGGTCGGCGCTCGTCCCAGGCAAGGAGCAGGTTGTTGGCGAGTGTTCGTTTTACTAGCACTCGCCAGGTAAGGATAGACGAGTCGGGGAACAAACCCTCACTCGCCCTAGGAGGTAAGTCGGGTGGGCGAGTGTCGGCTTCATCAGACACCCACCACCCTTGGAGGTTGAGACCTCGACATTGACTTGTTTCAGAGAATTTTTATAGAACTTTATGCTTGTTTGTGTCTGCAAATAGTCTTTCCAAACAGCGGAGTCTTGCTGCTGGCAGACCAATTTGGGGTGCATTTAGTAAAACCAAAATGCTTGATTCCGCTATGTTCAGACCAGATTTGGAAAACTATAAATAGACTCTGAAGGACACCTTTGGATAATATCTGATTCTTTGACTTATTCCTCCTCATGTCAACTTTGGTTGGCTTCAAGTGCCCACCAAGGTGCCCAACTTCGACATTGGTTAGGGAGGGGAAGTTCTCTTCGATCTTTCGGGAGTATGGCGGGACCTCCGCGTTGTAGTCCAGGGTCTGAGTTCAGTTCTAAATCTTCAGTCAAACGTTCTTCTTCGGGAGAAGTGCAGGTTGCCCTTTTTCGGGGCCGAACTCCTCGTTGGGCTGAATCTCGGTTCCAACACTTTTGGTGCGGTGAGCGTGGACCGTAACCTGCACGTGAAAATCCTAAGTAAGTTTCATGGCTAGAGGTGAAGGATAAGGTACCGACCACGACAACTCGCCACCACCCGCGGCACCAGCTACGGTCAGGATGTTCGATGATTTCAAGAGGGATATCCCGGAGACCATTCATCATGCATTCGCCGCGCGTGCCGAGTGCTCAACCCCTGCTTACCTGGTGGTCGCGACACCATCCCTAGGTGAGAACACCCCGAGAAAGAGGTGGGGAAAAGAAGTGGCGGGTGAGGGGTTCCAACGAGATCTTGCGGGGCAAGAGCTCTTCCCCAGCCCGACCGGTGTTGGCCCGGCTGCGAGCTGATCGTGCGGGTGGAGCAAGCGTGACCGATGAGTGGAGGAAGCCCATTCTGCGAGTTGATTATTTCAGCACCGGTTCCAGAGGGGTTCGGGGAGCCGAAGATGACATACTACACCGGCAAAGACGACCCCGTCCAACACTTGCGTGGTTCGAGGACGTGGTCTCCATTAGGCAGATGTCACAAGCATTCAAATGCCGTCTTTTCGCTATTACACTGAAGGAGAAAGTAAGTGACTGGTTTCACCAGCTCCTGGTCGGATCAATCTACAGGTTCGAAGATTTGCGCCGAAACTTCCAGCTGTGTTTATCGACATCTAGGAAGAGGAAGAAGAGTGCAGAGTCACTTTTCCTAATCAAGCAGGGGGCAGAGGAGTTGCTGACCTGCTATGTGGATAGGTTTCAGGAGGAGATCTTGCTCATTCAGGAGGTGACAAGATTCACCCTCCAGCTTTCATTCACCGTGGGGTTATGACAGGGGTTCTTCAAGATGAGCTTGTACTGGAAGCTCCCTTGTCCTTCAAAGAGTTGATGGAAAGGGTGACGAAGGAGATCGAAGGAGAGGTGGCAAACTCGGCGTTTGCAAAAAAGTTGGCAAGGCTGAGTGACTCGAAGTCGAGTGAGCAGGGAGGTTCAAGGCAGTAGGAGGGAAGGAGGAGAAAGGAGCCAAGGGTACAAGCGTATCAGGGATCTCACGGGGGTCAGGAACCAGGTTGGAGGAAGTAAGGAGGAGCCGCTCAGGGTCAGGGAAGAGGGTTTGCCCAGGGAGGGGGAAATTTCCATGGAGGACAGGGGGATTCAACCCTCAGGGATAGAGACAAGGCCCTAGGCCACTCCTACCCCCACCGCAACAAGTAATGAAAATCGGGCGTGCAAGAGGCAGAGAGGAAAAGGAGGAGCAGGAGGAGGGAGGAAGGAGGAAGGAGGAAGAAGGAGAAATCAGCCCGTGGAGGGGCGAAGGGAAGAGGTGGCGTTGCCTTACTGCGACTACCATTAGGAGGAGGGTCACGCAACGACCACCTGTCCTGAGTTCCTGGAGGTCAGGAGGGCGAGAGGCCTGAGAGAGCAACAACTGCCAGTGCGGATTGAGGAGGTGACAGAAGGAGCAGAGGAAGAGGACCAGTGCGTGGACTGGGCTAACGTGGGAACCCGAGGGGGGATCAGGGTGATCCGCGTAGGGATGGGGATCGAGGCCGCCTGCAAGGCAAAAGCTACATACCATATATAGTCGGAGCGTTGCTTCGACGTCTCAAGCCCCACCCCCGGAGGAGTGGATCACCTTCTCCCGGAAGGATATTCCAGATCACGATGATCCGTTCTGCGATGCGTTGGTGATCCAGACAACCATCGAGAACTTCACAGTCTCATAGATCCTCATCGACAATGGGAGCTCGGTCAATGTCATCTTCAAGAAGGCGTTCGATGAAATGAAGGTGGAGTCGAGAAGAGTGCTGATCTCGGATGGGCCGTTGTTTGGGTTCTCCGGGGAAAGGAAGGAGGTGGAAGGGGGAGTCGGACTTCATGTGACTTTGGGGGGTCAGTCTCGGAACTGTCGGTTCGTCATCGTCGACGCTCCGAGCAGGTACAATGTCATCTTCGGACGGCCCCTTATCAACGCATTCTAGTGCGTCCCCTCCTCTTTCCACCAGTGCCTGATGTTCAGCGTGGGAGGAGTCCAGATCAGGGTGCGAGGAGACCCGAAGGTAGCAAGACAGTGCTACGTTACAGCCGTCAACACCACCTCCTGGATGGCGGAAGCTGAGGAAGTTGAGAAGGTGATGAAAGAGCAAGAAAGGAAGGAGGATGTGGTAGAAGTGGCTGATAAGGAAAAGATAATGGATCAGGTAAGGGATGGATGAGGTGATGGAGATAGACGAGAGAAGGGAAGAAGAGGAGATCTTTGCTCGGGGAGGAAGGATGGAAAGTGAGCAGGGGGAGCAATCTCGGTTGGAGGTAGCAGAGGAGGTAGTGGAGAAGGAGGTCTTGGCCCAAGATGGTAGGACGGAGAAGGTGAAGATCAGTAGGGAGCTGAGCAAGGAGGACCAGGAGAAGATCCTGGCTTGTGTTCAGCAGAACGTGGACGTCTTCGCTTGGAGCGCGATAGACATGTCAGGCATCGATGCAGACGTGGCATTCCATCGTCTCTACCTCAACCCAAATGCCCGTCCCATCCGACAGAAGAAAAGATCCATCGCCGACAAGCTGGCCGAGCCCATCCAGGAGGAGGTGGGTAAACTACTCAAGGTCGGGTTTGTGTCGGAGATCCATTATCCAGGCTGGATCTCCAATATGGTGATGGTTAAAAAAGGTGATGGAAGGTGGAGGATGTGCGCGGATTTTTCTTTACTTATTAAAGCGTGCCCCAAGGATTGTTATCTCTTGTCTCGAATCGACGCGCGGGTAGACTCAGCTGTCGGTTTTTCTCTAATAAGTCTGTTAGATGCTTTTTCAGGTTACCATCAGATCCGCATGCACCTGCCCGACATAAATGATGTCTCCTTTATCACAGGGGATGAGTGCTACTGCTACAAGATGATACCCTTTGTGCTGAAGAACGTATGGGCAACATATCAAAGGATGATGGACTGAGTCTTTCGGGAGCAGAAGGGAAAGAATCTGGAGCTCTATGTAGACGATCTTATGGTCAAAAGTAGGGACACCGGATCTCACCCTCAGGATTTGGCAGAAACTTTTAGCAGCTTGAGGAAGTACAAGATGAGGCTCAACCCCCATAAGTGTCTTCAAGGCTAATCGGGGAAATTTTCTAGTCCATCTACTCACCCCAGCATAGGGCTAATATCGAGTCGAGTTCGTGCGATTTTGTCTCGGCTAGAAATCGAAATTTTTGACTTGAACTCAGCTCGAAATCGAAATTGATTTCGAGTCGAGTCAGCTCGACTCGAAATGACTCGATTCCGAGTCGGCTCCAAATCGAATCGAGTTGGCTCAAAATTGAGTAATTTTTCTCTTTATTTTTTTGTTGGCTCAAGGTTAAATTGGACAACCTATAAATTTAGCAAATGAAATATTTAAAACACTCATTCTTTTTATTTAGGTTTAAATTTTATTATTTTTAATTTTAATATAAAAATATATTAATAAATACATAATATTATTAATTAATTTGAGTTGATTCGAATCATATTTCGAGCGATTCAAGGCTGGCTCGAAATCGACTCAAAATCAGATTCGAGTCAAATTGAATCGACTCAAATTGAGTCGAAACAATTTTAACCGATTCCGATTCAACTCAATTTTCAAGCGATTTTCAAGCGACTTTCGAGTTTCGAATAATATGCTCAGCTCTACCCCAGCAGGGGTAGAACCCAACCTTGACAAAGCGAAAGCTATACTGGAACTGGAGTCGCCAAAGAATGCGAAAGAGATCCAGCGCCTCATGGGGAAGCTGGCGGGACTAAGTAGCTTCCTCTCCCGGGTGGGAGAGAATTGCTCACCCTTCTTCAAGATAATGCGTGTGAGGTGGCTTTCCAAGCTTTGAAAGAGGCAACTCACCCAGGCCCCACCCCTTCAGGGTCCGAAGGAGGGGGAGGACCTAGCTCTATGTCTGAGAGTTGGAGCAGAGGCAGTAAGCTCCGTTCTGGTATGAGAGGAAGGGAGAAGGCAGCTCCCGGTTTATTATGTCAGCAGTGTCCTTAGGAAGGCGGAGCTCAGGTACCCTATCCTTGAAAGGCTAGCGTTTGCCCTGGTTGTTTCGGCTTGAAAGCTCTGAACTTACTTCCAGGCGCATTCAATCCGGGTTGTAACCGATCACCCCCTTCGCAACGTTATGAAAGGGGTGGAGCACTCGGGGAGATTGACAAAATGGTCGGTAGAACTGACTGAGTTCGACATCTCGTTCGTCCCCAGGTTGTCAATGAAGACGCAAGTAGTGACAGATTTCTTGGCAGATTATGTGGCTGAGGTCAAAGAGTCCGAGTCTCTCCACCCGGCGGCGTGGGAAATGTTGGTGAACGGGGCGTCGGAGAACCATTCCTTTGAGGGAGGGGTAATCCTAGTAAGACCCCATGGGACAAGGATCGAGGAAGCGATAGACATTCAATTCCCGTTCATCAACAACCAGGCCGAGTACAAGGCTTTGATCGCGGGGCTTCTCCTGGCCAAGGAGTTGGGGATGCAAGACGCAAGGGTCTCGACGGACTCAATGGTGGTGGCTTGTTAGGTCAGAGGGGAGTACGAGGCTAGAGAGCCAACTCTCCAACGCTACCTTGTGAAGGTCAAAGGTCTCATAGGGCAAGTCCGCACTTTCTCAATTCAGCATGTGCCAAGGGAGGAGAGGGCCCCAGCAGACCATCTGGCCAACTTTGGTCCTCGGGCAGGAGGCACAGTGACGGAGCTCTTCCGACCGTTTATTGAAGAAGAGGAGTTAATGGAGGTGGACCAGCGGGCGTCGTGGATGGATCCCTTCATCGTCTTTTTAACTTCGAGCAAGTTCCCCAAGGGGAACTTGGACAAGACGCGGTTTAGGAATAAGTCGGCGTATTACTTATTGCATAAGGGAGAATTGTTTCAGAAAACTCTCTCGGGACTTTTAGCCCGATGCATGTCAGAAGGGGAGGTCCCACAAAGTCAACAATCTTATCAGGGAGGGGGAGGCGGGAACTCGTCTATTTCAAGATCAGTGGAATAGACCTCTCGATAGCCTACAAAGGACGGGGTTAGCCAAACGAAACCATGACTCAGTGAGGAGAAGTCGAATGCCCCGGCTAACCTGGTGAGGACACAACCCCCTTGTCAGGGCATTGGCGAGATGGCCCAGGTCGCCCTTGGAAGGTTCGTCAAAGGTTAGCATGAACAATTTCCCCAGACCAGGACAGGGCAGCGCGGGGTCGACATCCCGATGGGTGGCAGGAGTCGAGCGGCCGAGAGCCCCTTCGGTCGGAGGCCTTGAACCCGAGGAAACGACAAGTGTGGCTGAGTGAACCGGTGATTTCAACGGCGGTACATGCGGGCCAGTGGTCCCGAAGGTGGAGCCTGCGAGAAGCAAAGCGATGTAAGAATTGGAGGTCAAGGGAGAGGAACGGTGGGGAGGTGACAAGGGACTCACCAGGTGCGAGCGGAGGATCGCTTGGGACAATCTGGAGGTTGGTCTCCATGACCACCATACTACTCCTTCCTTCGTGCGAGTGCAGGCGGGCATTCTCCGAGTCTTCTCTCACGTCCTCCTCCTCGGGAAGTTTTTCCTACAAACAGTCAAAGCAGTTTCAGCCAATCTATCTTGACAACTGACGAATTAAGTATAAAGTGCGTGTGCCTGAGGAGCAAGCTCATCGACAAGTGGCGGAGTCGGGAGGGCAGACCCGCCGCCCGTCTGGTCGCGCTTGACCATCTTAGCATTTTTTAACTTAAAGGGCGGGCTCGAGGTTCGTCGGGCAAGCTAGGGAGGGAACTCTACAGTGAAGGATTTGTTCTCCTCCCTCGCGACGTCGATGCAATCCTGTATTTCTTTTGGAAGCGGCATTGTGCGACCAAAGTAGATAAAAGTGAAAAAAGGGGGGAAAAGTTACGAAGCCCCCCACCCTCTTGGTTGGAAGTATTTATAGTACAGAGGTGGGGCCCAGCAAAAAGATTCCCTCCAGGTCAGCATCCACTCACCGAACACTAGGGGTTGGACTTTTCTTTCTGAGCTTATGACAATCTCGCAAACCCAGTGTTCGCTGAGTGGGTAACCCAGGGAGATGGAAGACCAAGGCGCAAAAGGGGTCCTCAGGCCCAGACGAGTCAAGTGGGCGAGTGGGGAGGTAGGCTCACACTCGCCCAGAGCAGCAGGCGTGCGGTTGGCAGGGCGAGTCCGGTGGTAGGGCCACACTCGCCCTAGGCCGTGAGTATGGGGCTGGCAAGAGCTAACTTCATTAGGCAATCGACACTCAGAGCGGGGCGGGTCGGAGAGTAGGTCGGCGCTCGTCCCAGGCAAGGAGCAGGTGGTTGACGAGTGTCCTGTTGTACTAGCACTTGCCAGGTAAGGATAGACGAGTCGGGGAACAAACCCTCACTCGCCCCAAGAGGCGAGTCGGGTGGGAGAGTGCCGGCTTCATCAGACACCCGCCACCCTCGGAAGTTGATTCCTCGTCGTTGACTTGTTTCAGAGAATTTTCCATAGAACTTTATGCTTGTTTTATTCTACTAATAGTCTTTCCAAATAGCGGAGTTTGGCTTTTGACAGACTAATTTGGGGTGGGTTCAGTAAAACTAAAAGGCGGGATTTCATTATGTGCAGATCTGACTTGGAAAACTATATATAGACCCTGAAGGACACCTTTGGACAGGATCCGATTCTTTGACTTATTCCTCCTTAGGTCAGCTTTGGTTGGCTCTAAGTACCCTCCAAGATGCCCAGCTTCGGCATTGGTTAGGGAGGGAAAGTTCTCTTTGATCTTCCGAGTGTGTGGCGAGACCTCCGCGCTGTAGTCCAAGGTCTGCGTTCAGTTCTAAATCTTCAGCCAAATGTTCTTCAGGAGAAGTGGAGGTTGCCCCCTTTCAGGTCTGAATTCCTCGTTGAGTCGAATCTCGGTTCCAACATAAGTGTTGAAGAAATTGATGACAATGTGGAGAAGATTCATAGAAGAGAAGGGTTCTCCACGAGGCCTCGACCGAAAGAACCGATAGATGTTTTTTTGCGCCAAAAATTGGAAAGATGGTGCAAAAAAAGGATCTGAATAAAAAGTAAAACAAATATATTTTAATGAAGCTTGCAAGGAGCTGAGAGGGCGACCTTGTAAACATATAGCTCAATGGATGTACGATGCAATTATCTCATTCAATGATATAACACATCCTAGTTTTACGGTGATGGTAGAGTCCATTGGACAATTTGGAGTTGGGATTGAATCCGCAAAGTTAACATGAGATTCGTGTACCTTTACTGAATATTGAAGTCACTGAAGTGAAAAACGCGATGAAGGCATATGAGGCTGAGTGGAATATATTTGGTTGTTTCATTATGACTGATGGATGGACAGATCGAAAACAATGGACTCTAATAAATTTTTTAGTGAATTTACCCAAAGAGACATTTTTCCTAGAATCTGTCGATGCATCCAACAACTTTAAGACGGGAGAAAAGATGTTGGAATTACTAGATAGAGTGATAGAAAGGGTTGAAGAGGTGAATGTGATGCAGATTGTTACAGATAGTGCCAATAGTAACGTACTCACAGATAAATTATAAAGAATTCAGTAATTTTTTGTTATTAATCTCATCTTATTCAATTTTCATTTATTGTTTATATGATAGTTTGATACTTTCATACCTAACATGTTAATACTCTAACAGGTAAATTATTGGAAGCGAAATGCCTAAATTTATATTGGACATCATGTGTTGCGCATTGTATTGATCTAATGCTGGAGAATATTAGAAAAATATCCAATATTAGTCGCACACGTAAGAGGGCAATGACCATAAATGATTATATTTATGTTCGGCCTGGACCTGTGAACACGCTATGGAGCTTTACGGGGTAAGTGGAGCTTGTTAGGCCCATTGTGACGAGGTTTGTAACTTATTTCTTAACAATTCAGTGCATTTACAAGCAGATAAACAATCTAAGGGAGATGTTCACCTCACCTAAGTGGCATTCAAGCATGTGGATAAAGGAAAGTGGAGGTAAACAAGTGCAGAGTATTATACTAATGATCTCTTTTTGGAGAAGTATTGTCGATATTTTGAAGATATTTGATCATTTAGTTCGCGTATTAAGATTAGTGGACGGTGAGAAAAGACCGATCATGGGTTATATTTATGAAGCGATGAATAAAGTTAAAGAAGCGATCATTAAGTCTTTTAATAAGAAAGAGGACAAATATACGATTGTCCTAAAAAGTGTGGATAAAAGATGGGAAATCCAACTTCATCGACCTCTTTATGCCGCGGGTCAAATTTAAATCCAGAATTTTTCTACTCAAACCCCGCTATTGCAAAAGTTGGAGAGGTTATGGAGAGTTTATGGAGAGTTTATACACGACAATGCGAAGACTGATTCTAAATCATGAAAAACAAGCTAAAATTATTGATCAATTAACTCTATATAGAAATGTTGAATAGCTATTCTGCATGGAATTTGCAATTAGGCATAGAAAAATAAAGTCTCCATATAAATTAGACAATATTCAAACAAGTTTGTTTTGATTTTTCAATTTTTAAATATTTATTATCTTAACGGCTAAATGGTGGCAAGCTTATTGTGCTTCAACTTCTAACCTAAGAAGATTTGTCATAAAAGTGCTTAGTGATGTGGGACTAGGAGTCCACCTACCCGCCACCCTGGAGTCCCACCAGGGGGCCCACCTGGAGTCAGTACCAGACGGCTTTATTAGGCCCGCGGGCCGTACACACCCAACCCATCTCCGATCCCACCACAGGAAATCCAAAAGGTTGTTGAGGCCAAGATTCGATCTCGAGACCTCCTTAACAAAGAGCTCGCCTGAGAGCTCTTTGTCAAGGAGGTCTCGAGATCGAATCTCGGTCTCAACAACCTTTCGGATTTCCTGTGGTGGGACCGGAGATGGGTCGGGGTGTACTGGTCGCGGGCTTGATTAAGCCGCCTGGTGCTAACTCCAGGTGGGCCTCCTGGTGGTACTCTAGTGCGGCGGGGAGGTGTGACGCCTATCCCGCATCACTTAGTCTTACATGCAGTGCATTCGGTTGTAAGTTTTTAAAATTTATTATTAATGATTTATAGATTGATGATAACTTGTTTATACGGTTATTATTTATTGCAGATTCATAGCAAAAGAAGCAGACTAGCTCAACAACACTTGAATGATTTAGTATTTGTGAAGTACAATCGAGCGTTGAGACGTCGATATGATGCACGTTATCGTATATATCCAATTTCGTTGACAAATATTGATGATAACAATGAATGATTGATGGGTAGAATGGAGGAAGATAATGAGGCTAAGCAGGAGGACTTAGTCTTTGATGATGAGTTTTTAACCTGGGGCACATATGATAGTGTCACTGGAGTTGAAGAGAAAATTTATCGCACACATATATGAGAGAGTGACTTTAAAATGCGGAACTTTAAAATTTGAGAAAGTGAGCATATCTAAGACGAAAGTTCCTACTCTATTAGTCCTTAAAGATGTTGATAATGTTGATGGAGAGGAAGTTGAATACAACGAAAAAGAAGAAGATTATAACGTCAGTGGAGAAGATGATGAAGACGTGATCTTTTTAGAGGATGAGTAAATAGGTGAGTAATAGATTACTTAAATTTCAGAATACATTTTTTCTTTTATTTAAATTATGCATTAATAAATGTTTTTTCTGATTACTTTAATGCAGATTATGCGTCTGGAAAATGAATCAAACAATATAATAAATTGCAAATTCATGTATGTTGATTGATGTTATATTTCCTTTATGACTTTATGTATGAATATTCATATTTTGTTGTATTAATTATCTATTATTCATTTTTATATGGCTATATATATGAATATTTATGTTTATGTTTTATTATGTCTATTATAGATTCATAATACCATTTTCATGTGTTAATATGATATAGTAGATATTTTTATATATATTTGATATTTAATAATTAAATTTAGTCATTTATTTATTTTTTGCGCCTCACGTGCTTCAGGCGTGTGCATGCGCCTTGCGTCTGGGCTCCAGGACCCTTGTGCGCCTTGCGCCTGAGCTCCAGGACCCTTGTGCCCCTTGCGCCATTGATAACATAGGTGGCCACACGACCAGACTCGATTCTAAAACTACTTATTATTCTGATTTTTCTTATTTCTCATCCTTGTGTTTTATAAGTTTTTATAATCCTGTTATTCAAAATCTGATGTTACTATTATTATTTTTCGTTATTTTCAAAAACAAAAATTATATATTATTTCAGAATTTATTTCAAAATATTTTTTCAATTAGTACATTTTTTCCCTAATCACGAGTGAAAGCGAACAATCAGTTTTAAGTTTCCAGAGTTTGAAGTTAACATTAGTATCCAACTGCATCAAACTTAAATTAGCCACTTAATATTTTTTCTAGAACCCTGACATCCTCTTTTTAAAGATTCTCAGATCATTAACATGCTGAAATCTACCTGCAGTTGAGATCACAGTTGTGTCTCATGACACGACCGGGGGAATGGAGACGAAAATATTAGAAGCAGCGGTTATAGCTAAACTAGGAATCAATGTATACATCACGAAGGTCAGAATTGTTTCTCTAGAGCTCCAAAAAAAAATTTCTTTTTTTTTGGGTCGCTTATTATGAATATATGATTCTGGATTTACAGGCCGGCACGGAACATTCACTTCGAGCTCTGAAAGGTGAAATAACTGATGAATGGCTTGGGACTGTTATACGCTCCAGCAAAAAACAACTCCATGCTTTTACTGGAGAAAGTGGTTAGCCTTCCCTAAAATAATTCAGGAATGGTTGAATATTTCTCATTATTATGCACTGATGTAAGTTATAATCTAATCAATAACTGGATGATTCGTTCAGGGCCTTCAGGCTATATGAGTAAATTGCCCATTGATCATAATTAGTATGTCATAATCTCCCCTTGGGTAAAGAGCGGTCTAAAAAATTAGTTTGTAGCCAGTGTAGTCTCGCTATGTAGCACGGAAAATGTTTATTTATGTCCAATGCAGTATGAGCATGGTAATGTTTGGCATTTGTTTTCTCAGAAATGAATTTATTTGCTAAAATTTGTAACCTCTGTATAAAGTAATTATGGAATACCATATGTATAAATTTACATATTTTTATGATCATTTTAAGTATTATAGGTATATATTCTGAAATTAAATAGTGTAAAAATATAGTTGTAAATTATTTTTCAAGAAATATTTGTAAACCATCTTATAACTGTAATTTTGTAGCAAAAATGAGTGTCAAAATACAGTTCATTGAAACTGTAAGTTACTTTATAACTGTAATTTTGCATGAAAGATTGATCCGCAGATCATGCACATTTTGCAATAACTACAGATAATTCTCTCATGCAGTATGGAGGGGATACGAAACTATTCAGTTAAAAATTTTAATTATTTAAATAAGAGTATGAAGATATGTTTGACATTCCTGCATTCTTTTTTTTTCTTCATTGTATCTTACATATAACTTATACATTCTCATGTCAAAGAGTTTAGTGGACTTGTTCAAAAAATTGTAAAGCTAAAAAAAATTATTATTTTGAGCTTTATCCATTTTTGATGTTAGCATGTTTTTTTATCTATTGCAACAACTAATGTAGAAATGATATTTTTGGCAATGAAGATTTATAAAGAGTCATTTGCGGAAGAGAATGTAAGAAAGATGAGTGGTTGAACGATTATTTAATCACTTATATTGAGAAGAATGTGAATCATTAGCAATGGGACAATCATCATGCACTTCTAAAATGTGTTCCCGAAAAATAGTCTCTACCTACTTTGATTATTAATAATTATCTAGACTTTTGTAACTCATATCATTTATGTTAGGGGATGAATTATTACAATGATTTTACTCAATACTCAGATTTATTGCGGGTCACCTAGTTTTTCCTCGGTCCGGAGAGTCGAACCGCCTTATCTTATAATTAGACTGGGCGTATAAACAGTTAATGAAAAACAACAACAATTTACAAGTCTTTTTTTGACGTGGAAAACCCGAAAAAGGTGAAAAACAACGTGGTCAGATCTGTGTCGGACTAAAATTCACTATTTCGTTAGAGTTTACAAGAGTTGAGATAATTTCTCGGAGGGTGACAGACCACCTCTCTGTTATAAGTACAAAGTATGAAAGTACTGGAAAAGAATCTAAGTCCTTGGAGCCTGGGTGGAGACGCTTTGATGGTGAAAATCGCTAATTCCTCGGAGTCTCGATGGAAGTGATCCAGTGGTGAAATTCGCTAAGTTCTCGGAACCTCGATGGAAGCGCTCTTATTGAATCAGAGTCTTGATGAGAGCGCTCCTTTGGATAAGAAAAAGTCGTGTTTTGAAGCCTCGAGATGTCTTCGTGCTAGAGAGGGAGCGGGGAGAATTCTGAGCGGAGCAACGATCTAGCCTCTAGAGTTGCTTGCTTTTAAATGAGAGCCCGGGGCCCTTTTATAGTTTTATGGAGGGATACATCAGTAATTGCGATGGAGTGGAATTTGTGTTGCCGAATGACGTCACTCCATTGTGGTCACCTAGATCACTCATATTAGCAAAAAGACAAAAGTACCCCGCGACAGTTCGGGCATCCTGGGCGGGGTGCCCGCCGGCAGAGGCGGGCGGCGAAGGTCGGTGGTGGGGTCAGAGGCCATTGTCAGCGCGCTCGCATAGAGTGAGCGCGCGCTCCCAAGGGATGTTTGTCGTGCTCGCGCATGCACTGCACGCGCTTCCAAGGGATGTGCGCGCGCGTTGTGCGTGCATCCGAGGGGCGCGCATTGCGTGCGTGCTCGCCCATGGGGCGCGCGAGTGTGCGCGCTCCCAAGGGGTGCGCGTGTGCGACCGAGGGGGTGCACACTAAGCTTGTTCTTGAGCCGACCGTCCATGCACACACCTCTTCTTGTGCGATTGTCTGAACCCTCTGGCCGAAGGTTGAATTTCTTTAGGGGAACCCAACAAATTCCCCCAAATTTTTGTGGGTCGCGATTCGCGAAGCGTCGAGCCCAACAATTTTTAGCCTTTAGTATTTTTCCCTAAGGTCACGGTTGTTGGAACTGATGTTTCACTTTCCCTGTGTTTGAGAATATCAAATCCCAGGTTGTATTTGATCATGTCTTCTGTTGATAGAGTGTGCAGGTTGATAGGTGCAAGCGAAGAAGAAAAAGATTCCTTTGGATACTAACGCCGAGCGGTAGATGTTACCGTCGAGCGGTAGCCGTAGAGGTGGGCATAAAGACCGGGCCTTCCGGCCCGGCCTGGGCCCGGCTTGGAAAAAGCCTGAAAAGCCCAGGCCCGGGCAGGCCCGGTCCAGGCCCAGGCCGGGCTTTTCAGGCCCAGCCATGCCCAGAATTTAGCAAGTAGCCCGGCCTGGTGCCCGGGCCGGGCAAAGCCCGGGCAAAGCCCGGGCTTTAGCCTGGCCTGGGACCAGGCCGGGCAAAGCCTGGGACCAGGCCGGGCAAAGCCTGGTCCAGGCTTGAAAGAGCTAAGAGCCGGTTAGGCTCTAACGGCTCTTTAAGAGCCGTTAGGCTCTTAAAGAACTTGCTCTTTAAGAGCCTAACGGCTCTTTAAGAGCCGTTAAGTTCTTATAGAATAAGAGCCTAACGGCTCTTTAAGAGCCGTTAGGCTCTTATAGAATAAGAGCCTAACGGCTCTTTAAGAGCCGTTAGGCTCTTATAGAATAAGAGCCTAACAGCTCTTTAAGAGCCGTTAGGCTCTTTATTCCTGACACCTTGCCAGGAATTGTCTTTTCCTGGCAAGGTGCCAGGAAAAGGCAGCCTAGGCTAGCCTAAAAGGCTGCCTAGGCTGCCTTTTTTTAATATAAAAATATTTTAAAAATAAATAATTTAATAATTTAATATTTAAATTATATAAATTTAATAATTTATAATTTATATAATATATATAATATATAATTCTATATTTCTATATATAAACCCTCTCCCTCATTCCTATTCCCCTCTCTATTTCTCTCTTTCACTTTCTCTCTCTCTCTCTCTCTTATTTGAGTTATTTCCAAATACTTCGTCCTCTTCGATGGCGTCTTCTTCTTCGATGGCGTCTTCCTCTTCGATGTCAGTGTCGTCGACATCCGTCGCGCATGAAATTGTGGAGCACAAGCATACGGCTCCAGTCTGGGAGCACTTTGAAAAAGTGCGTGTGGGCGAAGAATTTAAGGCGAAGTGCAAACACTGCTCCAAACTCTTGACCGTTAGCGGAAATTCAACGCTCGCACGACATATCAAATCGTGTATGGCTAAACAAGCCCCGGAGACAAGTCAAGCACAAATTGCGGCAGGCGGACAAATTTGGACATACAATCAAATGCATCAACGAGAGCTGCAAATGGAGAACGTCATCAAACGTGGATTATCGTTCGGACACTACGACAATGAGGACGAGACATACTACATACTGATATGTCGCTCGAAGCATCCGGATGGGGATCTAGGTGGAATCCCCTACCCGTTGCCCCTAGGTGGGTATAAATAGGCACCCTTAGGAGTAACTACGGGTATGGGTTAACCGTGTACCCGACACGACCCGTTAAGCCTCCGAACCCGTTAATTGTCCAAATATACACTAACAATCTCCTCCTATATTTGTGACAAATAACGTATACGTTTCGGAGTGCAGAAAGTGGAGAATATTAAAATAAATTTCCGACTTAACACATTTGCATAAGAGTTAGCACAGTTTTTAAAGAAAACCATAATCATGAATTTTAAAAAACAATAACATAATATATCAAAAGAAAATGTGCTACTCAACAATAAATAAGTCTGGAAAACAGTAAATGACTACAGATAAACGTGTAACAATTCTACTCAGAGAGCAGATCATCATCATCTATGTCAAAATCCACTTTTCTTTTTCTTCCGATTCGATTGCAGCGACGGCGAGACCCAAGCAGAGGCGGTGGCGATTTTCTCCTTCCCTGATCGAAATCGGCAGAGGCGGGTTTCTTCCCAATCGTGCAGAGAGGAGCAGTTTTCTTCACAGCCGGCGTAGAAATGGTCTCCTCCGGGGGGGATGTTTCCTTCTATCGATCTTACCGGCGCGGGATAGGGGATTAACGGCGGCTGACAAGCCTCTTTGTCCAGGCGGTGGCGTGCCTTCTTCTCCGATGCAGCAGCAGCGGCAAACAACGAAAAAATTGGGAGCGGTTACCGATGCCAAAAAAACGTGAGCGACGGGGGGCTGCTTCGAGAATGATATGTCGCTCGAAGCATCCGGATGGGGATCTAGGTGGAATCCCCTACCCGTTGCCCCTAGGTGGGTATAAATAGGCAAACCCTTAGGAGTAACTACGGGTATGGGTTAACCGTGTACCCGACACGACCCGTTAAGCCTCCGAACCCGTTAATTGTCCAAATATACACTAACACATACATGCAGGACTTCAGCCAAAATATCAGCAGATAAGTAGATCTACACTTAAGCGTGATGCCTATAAAGCTTATTTACAATCAAAACAATATTTAATTAATTATTTTGAAACTTTCGACGGTAGAGTTAGTCTAACGAGTGATGTCTGGACTAGCAATATTAAAGCAGGATTATCGTATATGTGTATTACGTGTCATTGGATCGATTCTGATTCGTGGGAGTTAAATAAACGTATTATTTGTTTTGAATGTTTTGAATATCCACATACTGGTCAAGCTATTTATCACGTAATTAGTAAATGTATTCGTGAATTTAAAATTAAAGATAAAATTATTAGTATTTCTTTTGATAATGCTACGAATAATACGGTAGCAATCGAGTATTTAAAACGAGATTTGAAACCAATATTAAATGGAATATTTTTTCATACTCGTTGTGTATGTCATGTTTTAAATCTAGTTGTTCAGGATAGTTTAGCATATATGGAACCTTATATTAATAAAATTCGTATTATGTTAAAATACATTTACAGTTCTAAAAAACGAAAGCAAGATTTTAAAAAATTTGTAACTGCGCAAGGTCATAAATTTTTAAAACCTGAATTTGATATGCCGATAAGATGGAATTCAACCTATAAAATGTTAAAACGAGCCGTGCGTCAAAAAACACAACTAATGGAATTTTATAGTATGTCTGAAATGCATGATCTTGAAGATTCTGATTGGGATGTGATTGAAAATTACATGGATTTGCTAGAAATTTTTTATAGATCAACAACTATTTTATCCGGCGTTTATTATCCGACGAGTCCACTAGTTATCGAAAATTTTGTATTAATTGCAGAAAAATTGAAATTTTATAAAAAATATGAAAGTTGGCGTCCCTTAATTAAAATAATGGAAGAAAAATTTTTAAAATATTATAGAGAAATGCCTGCTATGTTTTCATGCGCCGCGGCTTTAAATCCGTTAATAGGTGTAGATGGCGTAGAAAATCTTATAGAAGAAATAAATAATAATTTAAATTTAAATCAAACATATACGTATTATGATAATGTAAGCGTTTCAAAATTTAATAAAGATTTTACCGAATTTTATAATTATTACGATCAACTATATGGATCGCTACCTAGAGAAGAAAGCACACACCCTAAAACAAAAGATAATTTTAAAAATAAAATTTTAGAATTAGCTGCCCGCAAAAAACAAAGAACGTCAAGTACTTTAAATGAATTAGGATTATATACGAAAACACAATTTCAAGATTTTATGAGTACAAATGAAATAGAAAATTTTGATATTTTAGAATGGTGGAAAAATAAAGTTAATACGTATCCTGTTATGGCCTTCATGGCCAGAGATTTACTAACAATCCAAGCAAGTACAGTTGCTTCTGAGTCCGCGTTTTCTTTAAGTGGCAGGATTCTGAACGAGCGAAGGAGCCGCCTGAGCGACGAGTCTTTGGAAATTTGCATATGTTATAAGGACCACCTGGATGCTATGAAGAGGAGACAACACGTCGCATCGATCGAAGATAGCTCGTCCGAGGTTGAAGACGAGCTAAGCGGCCTAAATTTGGCCGGGGAAGATCAAACCTAAACGACACCTTCGAGTTTCGAGAAATAGAGTCATCGAGTATTGTATTTTTCTTAAGTGCACTTTTTGGTATTTTTAGATTTGTAATGACTTTTTTTAAATTTGAACGGTAAAATTGTAATAACTTTTTTAGTTTTTGAAATAATAATGAAATTGTTTTTTAAAAATTTTGATTTATAAAAAAAAAATTTATTTTATAAATATTTTTTTATTTATTTTTAGCCGGGCCAGACCCAGGCCCGGCCTGGGCCTGGCCCGGCCTACAGGGCCTAGGCAGGCCTCGTCTTGAGGACGAGGCCTGAGCCCGGCCCGGGCCTGGCAAAAACTAGGCCCGGGCCCGGGCTTTTTTGTAAAGGCCCGGGCCTGGCAGGCCCGGGCCCGGCCTGGGCCTGCCAGGCCTTATGCCCACCTCTAGTAGCCGTGGATAAATTGAACAGAGCTCTCGAGAAACTACCGCTCTGTGCTAGTCTTACCGCAAGCGCTAACGCAGGGAATTAATTTGACATGGCTCTCGGGAAATTACTGATGGCGGTAGTGCTTAATGCTCGGCGCTATCCGCTCGACGAACGTCAAGCATGATTTCTCGAGAAACGATCTACCGCCAGGCGATAGCATTTACCGCGCCGCGCTGTTTCCGAATCGTCATGTCCTATATTACCGCACGACGGTAGCTATAACCGTGTGGTGGTAGCTGTAACCGCGCGGCGCTAGCAATGATGAAACGACAAATATTCATTTTAATTATTATTCCAGATTTGGACAACAGCTAGCACAACAAGCGCGCAAACCTATCGCCGGACGCTAGTCTTACCACCGGTAGTAGCTTATTTTCATGAAGACGTTTAAAAGGCTTCCTTGGTTTCTGTGCCCATTGATTGAAGGACTGTAGAGAGATGGGAGTTCGTGAATTCTAGGGTTCGACTGCCATCTTGTGCTCCGTTCCAAAAATTTCCGTCAAAGAAGAAGAAAGTCGTCTCCCTCCCGTTCGTGAACGAAGAACTCCGGCGATCCAAGATCTACATCGAATACGAAGTGCCGACCGATTGCTAGCAAACGAAGATCTTAAGCACCGGTCGCGGATCACTCGACGGAGAAGTCATTAAGAGGGAGAACAACTTTTAGATTATTTATATCCTTTGTTCTTGTAATCTTTCATTTTTCTAAATTTTGTGGTGAGGAAAATCGACCGGTAAGGGTCATCGGAATCCGGGTAGGATTCCGTAAGAAATCGTCCTGGGGATAAGGACGTCTAGATCGGAGGATCTAGTGGGGCTCTAAGACCCTTCCTTGTGTGGAGGTGAAGAGCCGGCTCGAAGACTTTTCCTACAGGGAAAAGGAGAGAGCCAGCCGGTCCGTGGAGCAGATCAGTATAGAAACCAAAAGATCGTTTCTACTCATCGCCTTAGATCTTCGACGTCACGGAGATCACGTTTTTGTACTCATCTAGAACTATTGTTGTTTTTAATTCATGCAATGAAATCTGTTATTTTTGTGTTAATTACTTATGGGTGTGTGCTATGATTGTTTAGTGAGTGTGTGTGTTTGTGGGGTTGGAACTCGGATCTGCACAGGAAAACGAGTATTGTGACTTACCGCCGCGCGTTAGCTACCTAACGCCCTGCGATAGCTTCCAGAACTCGGCTTTTTGAGCTAAACATTTTAAAATTTCAAATAACGCTCCAAACTTTATTCACCCCCCCCCCTCCTCTAAGGTTGGCCACTAGATCCAACAAGTGGTATCAGAGGAAGGTTACTTCTTAAGGCTTAAAATCCTGAAGTAAGATGGTCAACTCTGTTCACGCCTTCTCTGAGGGACTAGTTGTGAGTAGACCTCCACTCTTTATGGGGAGTGACTATAGTCACTAGAAAACACGCATGAGAATCTTTTTGATGACTCAAATCATGGACGTATGGTCCCTTGTAGAGACGAAATATACTACACCCACTATCACTATAGGGGACACCATCCTAATAAAACCAAACGATAAGTGGGATGACACGGATAAGCTTAGATGCACGAACAATGCCAAGGCAATGAAGTCTTTATTTTGTGCTTTAGATAAAACTGAATTCAATCGAATATGTAAATGTGAAACTACGTATGATATATGGCGGTTACTTGAACTTACTCACGAAGGTACTTCGCAGGTGAAAGAGTCGAAGCTGTTCCGACTCGAGTCTGAATATGTGCAGTTCAGGATGGAGATCGATGATGAGGTTGATAGGATGTATACATGATTCACCAAGATTGTCAATGCCTCAAGATCCCTCGGGAAGTGCTTTTCAAATGGTGATCTGGTGAGCAAGATCCTGCGATCTTTGCCTCCTCGCTTCAACCCAAAGGTGACTGTGATCGCTGAATCTCATGATATTAGCTCCCTGGAGATAGAAAGCCTCATCGGGAATCTGAAGACACACGAACTTGAACTAAAGATTCAAGCAAAGGAATATCCCAGGGAAGTAAAGAAGAAGGGACTGGCGCTGAAGGCCGCAAAGGAGAGAAAAGCTGCTGAAGATTCTGAGGAAGATGAGGAGAAGAGCCTCTATGTTCGGGAGTTCAAAAAATTCATGAAGAATCCCAAGAAGAAGGGACAATTCAAGAAATTCCTGAAGAGAGGAGCTGGAGAAGGCAGAAGGTGGAACAAGACAGCGAAAGAGACGAAAAGCGATGATGAGAAGTCTTAGTCGGAGTGTTATCACTTCCACAAGCCTGGGCACCTAAAGAGAGAATGCCCAAGACTCCAGAAGGAGGAAAAAGGAAAGGAAAGCAGACACAAAGGGAAGAAGAAGGTGCTGAAGGCGCTCATCTGGAATGAGGATGGATCTAATGAGTCAAGCACCACAGACTCTGGCAGTGAAGACGAGGCAAATCTATGCCTCATGGGAAAGAATCAAGAAGAATCTGACGATGAGTCCAGTGTCCAAAGCGACATTGAGGTAACTCCACCCACTTATACTGAACTTCTTGAAATTTATGAAAATTTTGTTGATAAATTAGAAAGCGTTATTTCTGAGAAAAAGTCCTTGAGAGCCGAGAATAAGAAAATCAAAGGGACTTAGAAAAATTGAAAAGTGAAGTAATTAAAATTGACAAAGAGAAGATCGAGTGTCTAGAGTGCTCTCACTTGATGACAACGCTCGAAGAACAAAAGGAAAGTCTCTCCAAGTCGTCGGTGAGAACGAATAGTCTCATAAATGAAAAGAATGTCTTGGAGAAGAGACTTCACTTATCACTTTCCAAGGTAGAGGAAGGCAAGAAACAATTTGCCAATTGGTGTGTGATGCTTGTGACTGAAAACACCTCCCTAAAGGAGAGGATCCATGATCTTAACTGTGCCATCCAAAAGTTTGGAATAGGCCAAAAGTCTCTAAATATGCTGTTGGGTGCACAATGTCATGGATCTGGGAAGTTTGGTCTAGGATATGTGAGTCTAACATCACCACCGAGCGGAAATCACTATCATTCCAAGCCTAAATCCAACTTTAATAAATCTAAAGATAAGGTTAAGAATTTCGGAGGGCTATCCCCATCCTCAAGCAAGAGCTCAAGCAACTTGATAAAAGCAGCATCCACTGCTTACACTTTGTGTGCAAACTGTCATAAGTTTGGCTACACATCTGGCTCATGTTTGAGAAAAGGTGCCAAGAAAAATACGCAAGTCTGGCTACACATCTGGCTCATGTTTGAGAAAAGGTGCCAAGAAAAATACGCAAGTCTTGCTACCAAAGTCTTCTACCTATCATATGGGTGGGACAACTTGGGTAACTAGAACTTTACCCTCATCTTCTTTTTAGGTCTGTTAGCAGGCTAAGGACACTAAGAATGTGTGGTACTTGGACTATGTGTGCTCCAAGCACATGAAGGGAGATAAATACAAGTTCCTTAGCCTGGAGAAGAAGAAGGGTGTCATGGTGACCTTTGGGGACAACAACAAAGGACGAATACTTGGAAGCGGTACTATAGGTAACAAAGCATTTTTTATTTCTAATGTTCTGTTTGTAGATGGACTTAAGCATAATCTTATCTCTATTAGTCAATTGTGTGATAAAGGTCTAAATATCATATTTGAGTCATCTACAAACACTTGCAAAATTATTGATGCCAAAACTTCTAGTGTATTACTTGTAGCTCACAGAAATCATAATGTGTACACTGTTAGTTTTGATGATATTTTTGGATCTAATTTGAAATGCCTTGTTACTAAGAATGAGGGATTAGATCTTTGGCATAGGAGACTAGGACATACTGGTAGCAAGATTATTGTAAAACTATCAAAAATGAAACTTGTTCGGCGACTTCCCAACTTAAGCGGTAGTTTAAATGTCCTATGTGCTCCTTGTCAAAAAGGCAAATTTGTCAAAACCTCTTTCAAAAGCAAAACTGAAGTTTCCACGTCAAGACCACTCGAACTGATTCACATGGACTTGTTTGGACCTCTAAGTATGTGTAGTCTAGGTGGAAAACAATACACCTTTGTTATCATAGACGATTACTCACGTTATTGCTGGACGATCTTTCTAGCAAATAAATCTGACACCTTTAGCGAATTCTCCAATCTCTGTGCGCGACTTCAAAATGAGAAGGAGCTAAAGATAAAATGTATTAGATCAGATCATGGAGGAGAGTTTGAGAATGAGGACTTCTCAAACCTGTGTGACTCATTAGGAATTAAGCACGAATTATCTGCCCCTCGCACTCCACAACAGAACGGGGTTGTAGAAAGGAAGAACCATACTCTTCAAGAATTAGCCCGCACAATGCTCGTCGATTTCGGCTTACCACGATCTTTCTAGGCTGAAGCGGTTAACACAACAAGCTACGTGATGAACCGAGTCATGCTTCACCCTCTTTTAAAGCGAACTCCATACGAGCTGTATTTTGAAAGGAAACCCTCAGTATCGTACTTTAGGGTCTTTGGTTGTCCGTGCTACATTCTTAACACTAAGGATCATCTGGGAAAATTTGACGAAAAATTTGATCTAGGTATCTTCTTAGGATACTCGAGCAAGAGTCGGGCCTATAGGATCTACAATAAGAGGACCTTAGTGGTTGAAGAATCGGCTCATGTGCATTTCGATGAAAATTCCCCAACTAACGAGCCTAAGGTGAATAAAGAGGAGGTTGAAGAGAGTGTACCGATAGGGAATGAAGGCGAGGAGAGAATCGTGGAGAGTGAAACTCAAAGTCTTGAACAAGGATATAGGTCTCCTAGTAACTTAATTTTTTCAAAGCAATATCCTCGTGATCTATTCATAGGAGAGCCATCTCATGGAGTTAGAACTCGGTCCGCACTTCATGAGTCATTCTCAAACTTGTGTTTTCTATCTGATTTTTAACCCAAGAACGTTTCAGAAGTCTTAAAAGATGAATCATGATTCTTGGCAATGAATGAGGAGCTGAGCCAATTCGAGCGAAGTAAGGTATGAGTGTTAGTAAAACGTCCAGATAACCATCCAGTCATAGGATTAAAATGGGTTTTCAAAAATAAACTTGATGGTGAGTCTAGGATAACAAGAAATAAAGCTAGGTTGGTGGCCCAAAGGTATTCTCAGATAGAGGGTGTTGATTTTGAAGAGTAATTTTTCTTGGTTGCTCTTCTTGAGTCCATCCGTATGTTTTTAGCATTTGCTAGTTATAAGCAAATTAGATTATACAAAATGGACGTTAAAAGTGCTTTCCTAAACGGATATATTAAGGAAGAGGTATATGTCGAGCAACCACCCGATTTCATGAATGTCGCCTACCCAAACCACGTATACAAGTTGGTGAAGGCCCTGTACGAATTGAAGCAGGCACCCCGTGCTTGGTACGATAGGCTCACTACTTTTCTCTTAGATCATGGCTTTAGGATGGGTAGTGCGGACACAACCTTATTTGTAAAGACCAAGAATTCAGTTCTAATTATACTACAAATCTATGTGAATGATATCATTTTTGGGGCAATGAATTAAAAGATGTGTGAAGAAATTGTCACCCTAATGAAATCTAAATTCAAAATGAGCCTAGTAGGAGAACTTACCTTTTTCCTAGGATTTCAGATTTCTCAACGCAAAGAGGGATTTTTATAAGTCAATTAAAATATATTAAAGATATGCTCGTGCATTTTGGGTATGAGAATCTAAAACAAGTCAAAACTTCTATGAGTGCCTCTCTTAAATTAGGAAAAGATTAAAGTGGCATTTCCGTCGATAAGACTGTGTTTAGAGGTATGATAGGATCATTGTTATATTTGAGTGCCTCTAGGCCAGATATAACGTTTGCGGTAGGTATGTGTGCTAGGTACCAAGCCGACCCTAGAGAGTCTCATTTGAAAGCGATAAATCATATTTTTTTAGGTACCTTATAGGAACACAGAACCTTGGACTCTTGTACCCACATACCACCTAGTTCACACTTCACGGGTACTCAGACTCAGACTATGCCGGATGTTCACTTGATCGCAAAAGCACAAGGGGTGCATGCCATTTTCTAGGCCCGACACTAGTCTCCTGGTCAAGCCGCAAACAAAACTTGGTTGCACTATCCACCGCTGAAGCTGAGTATATCGCCTTAGGAAGCTGTTGCGCTCAAGCACTATGGATGTCTCAAACGTTAGAAGACTTTGGCTTATCTTGTAGGAATGTTACACTTAGGTGCGACAATAAGAGTGTCATAGACTTGACATATAATCCAGTGCACCATTCTAGATCAAAACATAGTGACGTGCGTCACCACTTCATTCGCGATCATATAAAAAAGGAGAATGTGAGTGTAAGATTCATCAACACCAATAACCAACTAGCTGATATTTTAACCAAGCCATTCCCAGATGCACGTTTCTCATTACTTTGACTCGAGCTTGATGTTCTGGATCTCTCGTCCTAGTCATCGTTGGTTTTTTTACCTGTTTTATTTGCGATTTTTTTCGTGCGTATTTGCTTTTGAGTCTGCTCCTTTGAGTTTTCTTTTTAAAAAAACACAAAAAAACAAAAAAAAAACATGCATTTGCTTTCTTTGTAACGTTTGTTTTGTTTTTAAAAAAAACAAGAAGCAACAAAAAATATAAAACCTAAAAATAAACAAAAAAAACTGTGGATCATTCATTTCTTCGGGCTCACATGACTGCGACTTAGACCATAGTGTGCACGTATAATGTTTGAGTTCAGACTCTTAATCTATGCAAACATTATCCTCTGGTCATAGTGGGCTGAATCTATAAGTGCTTAGCTATTGAGTGCGACAAGACGGGGTCGTGTCTGTTGTCTATGCCTCTAGGTATGTGTGAGGACTTGATAGGGGAATGACTTCACATGATACACACATCCCTAGCCGGTGCACTCAAGACGAAAAATGCTATGCATACATGCTATAAATCGTGACACTATATTCTAACACGCTAGAAATACGTTGAATAATAAATGTCACGATACACTTGTGATTATACCAGGTGTGAAACTTTGGGCCAAAACTCTAGTACAAATGTCGTGTGTATACAAGTTAAAGTGTATCTATCTAGGTGGATAGATTTCGATTGACTCGGGGCTCCGTGAACCTTCTAAAAATGATTAAAGTGATAGATCTACGCTAACAAAATAAAACTATGGACGCTATCACATCTCTTGTCACGATCCCCCCAAGCACTACTCATTCCTCCTGATAAGTCTTCATGAGCATTGTGAGAATGAGCACCTTGGTCAAAGAGTCACTTCGATCTTGTGCATCGACTCTATCTTTAGATTGTGGCTCCTAGTTTTGCCTAGGTATGACATTGAATGACATGTGAGGTGATTATTCACATTATTTCTCTTATGTTAGGTTCCTAGACGATCGAGATTCACATGAATAATATGTTATTTTTCCCTTGATGTTATCTCGCTTTCGATGCTACACGTCTGCATGTCATTGCCTTGTCTAAGACTTCCACACATAAGAATTGGACTGCAACTACACTATCTCTTTTTAGCACAATACGTACTAGCACACGATTTACACTGATGTCGTTTTCAATGTTTGTCTCACTTGATTACTTTCTTACTCTTATAGCATTGTAGACGTACTCGTGTGTTTAGTTTAGTCTGTGCTGTGCAATTCATATGAACTCTGAAAATTGATTTTCTCTGTCTGTGTACCTTGCTCCATTTTATGACCCATGTGCTTACACCTTCTCTGATATGTATTCCATTTTGAGTCACCTCTATGAATATCATTTCTAACTTTACTTTGTGTGTGCACTATATGCTATTTGTTTAAACGCTCATCATATCTACTATTTTTTATCCTACATGTTTGGTTGGCCTTGCCCGCCCTTTTGATATTATCAAAGGGGGAGAATAAATTGTTCATCAGTATGGTCATGAGTATGAGTCACGGGTTAGGAGATGTCACATATAGGGGAGCATGTTTACAATGTGTGCACATAGATAGGGGGAGCATGCCGAACATATAGATAGGGGGAGTGTGTGTGTAAGGGAGCTACATAGCGAACTTGCAACCTGATGATAGCCTATAACTCTTATTCTTTATATGCACTCTATCTCATTGCATTTCTCATGAACGGAAGTTGATATTATCAAAAGGAGGAGTTTGTTGGAACTGATGTTTCACTTTCCCTATGTTTGAGAATATCAACTCTCAGGTTGTATTTGATCATGTCTTCTATTGAGAGGTGTGCAGGTTGACAGGTGCAAGAGAAGAAGAAAAAGATTCCTATGGACACTAACGCCGAGCGGTAGATGTTACCGTCGAGCGGTAGCCGTGGATAAATTGGATAGAGCTCTCGGGAAACTACCGCTCCGCGCTAGTCCTACCGCACACGCTAACGCAAGGATTTAATTTGGCTTGACTCTCGGGAAATTACCGTAGGCGGTAGTGCTTACCGCTCGGTGCTAGCCGCTCGACGAATTTCTCTCGACGAACGTCAAGCAGGATTTCTCGAGAAACGACCTACCGCCAGGCGATAGCAGTTACTGCTCCACGCTAGTCGCTCGACGAATATCGACGCGCTGTTTCTGAATCGTCATGTCCTATTTTACCGTGCGGCAGTAGAAGTAACCCTGCGGCGCTAGCAATGTTGAAACATCAAATATTCGTTTTAATTATTATTCCAGATTTGGACGACAGCTGACACAACAAGCGCGCGAACCTACCGCCTGGCGCTAGACTTACTGCTGGCAGTAGCCTATTTTCATGAAGACATATAAAAGGCTGTCTTGGTTTCTGTGCCCATTGATTGAAGGACTGTAGAGTGATGAAAGTTCGTGAATTCTAGGGTTCGGCCGCCTTCTTATGATCCGTTCCAAAAGTCTCTGTCAAAGAAGAAGAAAGTCGTCTCCCTCCCGTTCGTGAACGAAGAACTCTGGCGATCCCAGATCTACATCGAATACGAAGTGCCGACCGATTTCTAGCAAACGAAGATCTTAAGCACCGACGCGGATCGCTCTACTGAGAAGTCGTCAAGAGGGAGGACTTCAACTTTTATATTATTTACATCCTTTGTTCTTGTAATTTTTTTTTCTAAATTTTGTGGTGAGGAAAATCGACCAGTAAGGTCGTCGGAATCCGGGCAGGATTCCGTGGGAAATCGTCTGGGAGGTGCAAAAACACTTTCTTATATCTCGTCTGGGAGGTGCAAAAAGGATTTCGTTGATCTCACCCAAGAGGTGCAGAAGGACTTTCACCGATCTCACTTGAGAGGTGTTGAAGGGCTTTTGCCGATCTCATCTGGGCTTCTCAACGACCATTGTGTTAGGCTAGATCAAAATTTAATATATTGATGTTGAAAAAAGATACATGAGCGGGCTGGTCTAGCTGTGCACGTTATCATTGATTATTGTTAGAAGAGGCATAGGTTTTGCGCATTTCATGTCTGGAGGAGTGTCTTCCTGTTTAGAGCCTCTACTTGTAGGTCCAGGGTTTTACTACCGTAGTGACGAAAAAGGGCCCCTCCGAAGTTGGAGAGAGCTTGTCCTTCTAAGAGCCATTCCCTACTGCTTCGAGGTTTTAGATGACAAGGTCCCCGATACTGATGGGTCTCGGCTTCACCCTCCGGTCATAGAAGCGAGCCATATGGACCTAATTTACGGTCATCTTTTGAGCCGCTTCGTCCCTGACATATTGGACCAAGTCCAAGTTTCCCCGTAGGAGGGCTTCGTTTTCTGCTGGGTCGAAAGCTTGGACACAAGGGCTTAGGATTCTTATGTCCACTAGTATTACCTCTTATAATCCGTAGCAAAAATTGAAGGGTGTCTCCCTGGTTGGAGTCCTTGTCGTTGTCCTATAGGCCCATAAGATGGTGGGGAGAGCGCCCACCCACTACCCCCCCGGCCTCTTACAGGCAGGTCTTAAGACCTTTTATGATTGTGCGGTTGGTCACTTTGATTTGTCTTTAGCATGGGGATGCGCCACTTCCATATAAATAAGTTCTATCTTCAGGTCCTTGCACATTTTGATGAATTCCTTTCCCGTGAATTGCGTCTCATTGTCAACGATGATGGTAGCTAGGATGTCGATGCGGCGGATGATGTTTCTCCAGACAAATCGCTGGGCGTTGTCCTTATTTATATTGGCCAGTGGCTCTTCTTTGACCCATTTAGAGAAGTAGTCAACAACTAGGATGATGAACTTCCTTTGCCCGGATGCTTGCGGGAACGGGCCGAGTAAATCAATCACAACCGAGCGAAGGGCCATGTGCTCCGGAGTGGGGTGATCCCGAATAGGGGTTGATGCTGGACGTTGGAGTGCAGTTGACAGCTTTTGCATTTTGGAGTGAATTCAAGGGCGTCCTTTTTAGCGTGGGCCAGTAGAGCCCTTGTCATAAGATTTTAAGCGCCAAAGCTTCTCCTCCCCAATTCTCCTTGCATATTCGCTCGTGCACTTCCCGTAGAGCATAATCTGCCTCGGATGGACGTAAACACTTTAGGTATGGCCCGAAGAAAGAGTGCTTGTAGAGCTCCTCAGAGATGATGGAGAACGAGGCGACACATATTCTTAGGCGTCGGGCCTCTATTGGGTCTGTTGGTAGTTTCCTGCTTTTGAGGTAGGCGATGATGGGATCCATCTAACAGGTCTCCCCTCTCGCGATCGTGGCAATCTCCCAAAGGCCAGAAAAGCTCTAAATGAGCAAGTCCTCGACCCAGCGACGCCGAGTTTGGTACCCTGTAGTGGAGTTGTTAAGCTTTGACGGAGTGTCGGCTTTGGTGTTCTGCTCCGGAGGAATGTGGAGGATCTGGTGAGACTTGATTTTCCCAATGAGAGATTTTGCTTGCTAGAGGTATTGTGCGAGTTGCTTATTCTTTGCCTCGTAGCCACCTTTGACCTTGAGACTACTAGCTGAAAGTCTGTGTTGACCGTCAAGCTTTTCACTTCGCAGTCGATGGACAGGAAAAGGTCGGCGATTAGGGCTTCACACTCTGTGATGTTATTGGTGGCTGGGAACTTCATTTGGAGTCTATATTCGAGTGTCCCCCTCGGGACTTGTCAACAGCAGGCATGCGCCTACACCCTCGATGCCCAAAGCCCCATCAACGCACAAAATCCATTGCGCATGAGCCATGCTGTCAGAGTTGAGTGCATCTTAATACTGGATTGTGTATTCCACTATGAAATCCGCTGGGATTTGGGACTTGATGAGGGGCCTTGGTAAGAACTAGATATCGAACTCTCATAGCTCTATTACCCACTTGACTAGCCTTCTTGATACCTCGAGCTTTTGCAGGATTGCATAGAGCGGCAGCTGTGTGAGTACTTTGATAGTGTGGGCCTGGTTGTATGGCCAGAGCTTTCTTATAGAGAATACAGAGGCCAAAGACGTTTTGTCCATCATGAGATACCTGCTCTCGGTGTCAGATAAGTCCTTTCTGAGATAATAGACCGGGTGTTGGACCCCTCCATCATCATTAACCAGGATCGAGCTGAGCATTTGCGGCAAGACTACCAGGTACACGAAAATAGTCTCCCCTTCGGTGGTCTTTGAGAGCAGCGAGGGGTGGCCAGTTACTGTTTGAGATGTTCGAATGTTATTTGACACTCATCCGTCCTTTGAAATTCGGTGTGGCATGCTTTGCAGAGTGCTTTAAAGAAGAGGAGATACTTGTCCCCTGTCCGAGTCAGAAAATTGTAGAGGGCAACTATTATTCTATTGAGGCACTGAACTTCCTTGATTGCGTGTGTAGAAACGAACAAAAACAAGCCGGAAGAGGTATAACAAAAATTTTATTATCTGAAAAAGGTATCTATTACAAAGGTATGGCCTCCCTTTTATAGAATGGAGGAGAGAAGAGAGAATACAAATAAGAGATGTGGGACTAAAAAAATACAGGACTAAGCGGTCTATACAGAAACAACCCGCACAAGCCGCGCGGTTAGACGGAAGGGCTAACCGCTCGGCCACCACCAGAGAGGAAGGAGAGATCGCCATGGGAGACCGCTAGTCCGCCCGATCTCTAAGCCGCTAGAGACAAACCGCTAGACTGCTTGGACTCCAAACAGCAACAACACAACAACCAAACTGCCAAAGGGAAACCGCCAGACCGCACGGTCTTCAATCCGCCACGACAGGCCGCCAGATCGCCCCGTCACCAACTTCAACACTCCCCCTCAAGCTGGAGCATAAATATCGATCATGCCCAGCTTGTCGCAAATTTGAAGAAACGAGGTGGATACTGGCTTGGTGAAGATGTCAGCCAACTTTTTATCGGAAGTGACGAAGGGAGTGCAAATTTGTTCCTTCAAAATCTCTTCACGAATGAAATGACAGTCGACCTCAATATGCTTGGTTCTTTCATGAAAGACCGGATTTTTGGAGATGTATATGGCCGCATTGTTATCACAGAACATAGGTAGAGGATGGTTTCAGACCTCTTCTAAATCCATCATGAGAGCTCATAACCACTTTAACTCACATGTGGTCGACGTCATACTACGATACTCTGCTTCTGCACTGGATCTGGAAACAACAGACTGCTTCTTGCTTTTCCAGCTCACCAGATTTCCCCCAACAAAGGTGAAAAAACCCGAAGTAGACTTGCGATCCCCTTTGTCATCAGCGTAACTCGCATCTGAGTATGCTTCAACCCTCAGATGACCATTCTTCTGAAAGAGTAATCCTTTCCCAGGTGCTGCTTTGACATATTCCAAGATCTGTAAGACGGACTGTAGATGGCACTCCCTAGGCGCTTGCATGAATTGACTCACCTTACCCACAACATAGGAAATGTCGGGCTTGGTCACTGTGAGATATATGAGCTTACCAACCAAACGCCTATATCGCGTAATATCTGAAAGAGGAGGCAAATCATCTGTTCAGGTTTTGTCTTCTCCAATTGCCATGGAGCATCAGACAGGTTTTGCTCCAGTCAATCCTGCCTCTTTTAATAGATCAAGAGCATACTTACGTTAGGAGAGGACTAAGGAGTTTGGCTTCCGGGAGATTTCAATTCCCAGAAAGTACTTCGGAGAGCCCATATCTTTTATGACCAGATGTTGACGAAGATGCCGCTTTTTCAAGGAAACCCCTTCCTGGTCATCGCCAGTGAGAAGAATATCATCGACGTACACATCAAGAACCACCAGTCCCGAGGAGGTTTTGCGAATGAATAGCGAGTGATCGGCAGAGCTTCGCGTAAAACCAACGGCCACCATGATGTTACTGAACTTGTCAAACCAAGCTTGAGGGCTCTGCTTGAGGCCATAGATGGCCTTCTTCAGCCGGCATACCCGTGTCTCCCCCTGAGCAACATACCCAAGAGGTTGCTCCATGTAGACGGCCTCCTGAAGATCACCATAAAGGAAGGCATTCTTGACATCCAGCTGAGAAATCGGCCAATCTCGATTGACGGCCACAGAGAGAAGGACCCGGATAGTGCTGAGACGAGCCACGGGAGAGAAGGTGTCAAAGTAATCAACCCCATAGGTCTGAGTAAAGCCCTTAGTAACAAGGCGGGCCTTATAACGATCCACAGCGCCGGCCGGGCCAAATTTGACCAGAAAGACCCAGCGATAGCCAACAACATCAGTACCGAAGGGAGGAGGAACAAGAGTCTAGGTACCCCGCTCAGTTAGGGTCGCCATTTCCTCATCCATGACCATCTTCCAATGAGGAATAGCAAGGGTCTCCTGGTAGGAACGATGTGTGGAAGTGGCAGAGATAGCCAGAGCAAAGGCCCTGCGAGAAGAGGTAAGGAGATCATATGAAACAACAGCAGCAAGGGGGTGTAGAGTACACGTCCGCACCCCTTTACGAAGAGCTATAGGAAGATCAAGGTCGGCGGGTCCCTTGGCATCCGGAGCATCCGTGGCAGAGAGAGCTGGCCAGGGAGTAGAGAGCGACGATGGCGGAGAAGAGGGAAACGGGGGTGATAAGAGGGAGAAGGAGGCGGAGGGAGAGGAGTGGACAGAGATGGAGTAGGGGTTGAGATCGCAGTAGGAGACGAGGGAACAAAGAGAAGAGCAGGAGTATTAGAAGCTGGAGGGAGAGCAGAGGATTCAGCCGAGAAGTAGGAGGCATTCTCGAAGAAGGTGACATCAGCAGAGACAAACTGCTTACGAAGAACGGGGTCAAAGCAACAATAGCCTTTCTGAGTTGGGGAGTACCCCAGAAAGACACATTTGGTGGAGCGAGGTGAGAGCTTATCTTGGGTTTTAGACGGGGCATGCACAAAGGCAGTGCACCCAAAGATTCGGAGAGGGAGGGGGAAGGGCTCCTTGCCCGAATATAGAATGGAGAATGGGGTTTTCCCGTGGAGAACCGTGGAGTGAATGCGATTGATGAGGTAGCAGTCAAGGAGAACAACATAGCCCTAATAGGAGCGAGGAACATGCATCTGGGTCATCAAGGTACGAGTGACACCGAGGAGATGACGTTTTTTTGCGTTCCGCCACCCCATTTTGCTGGGAGGTATAAGCACAGCTAGTCTGATGAATAATTCCATGTTGCACACAGAAATATGTAAACGCATGACTCAGATATTCTTTAGCATTGTCTGAGCGAAAAGTTTTAATACAAATACCAAACTGAGTTTGAATTAATTGATAAAAAGAGATCCATACATCCAAAAGTTCAGAGCGATCTCGTAAGAGATACTCCCAAGTACATCTAGAAAAATCATCAATAAAAGTTACAAAATAAGAACTACCCCCGACCAATGGTGAGGGTAGGAGCAGGGCCCCAAACATCAGAGTGGACTAGATCAAACGGACGGGTAGAGCTCCGACCTTGCTTCGGCGGGAAGGAGGAACGGTGATGCTTGCCAAGCTGACAAGCGTCGCAGTTGAGAGGAGTACTGGAAGGAGGGAGGTGGGGCAGAAGCTGATGTAGAAGTTGCGGAGGAGGATGACCGAGGCGGAGATGCCACTGGAGAAGATCCGTAGAAGAAGAGGAGAAGGCAGACAATGCGGAAACGTTGTCTAGGAAGTAGAGGTCGCCGCTCTCAATCCCAGTAGCAATCGTCCATTGGGAGCTCGGATCCTTAAAAGAACAAGAAGTCGGAGTAAATGTCATAGAGAACTGAAGTTGCTTGCATAAAGAGGTAACCGACAACAAATTGCACGGAAATTTGGGCACATAGAGAGTGTCCGCTAGGCGAAGAGACGAAGTAACATGAACCACTCCAACCCATGAACCGGGGAGGGAGAACTGTCTGCAATGAGGACAATAGGCAGCCGATCATGCTGTTCGAGTAGAGAGAAGCACTGAGGATTTCCGGTCATGTGATTAGTCACACCAGAGTCGATAAGCCATTTACCTTGGGTCACCACGTGGGCACTACCTAATGATGTGACCACGGAGGCATGCGGCTTGGAAGAGGAGGTGGAAGAGTCACCCGAGGGGCAAGATGGGGATGCTTCGTCCAGCAGTGTTCCACAGTATGGCCGGTGCGACCACGGTGAGAGCAGAGGTAGCGGGAAGGAGCACGTCCGCCAGACTAGTGACTGCGGCTACCACAGCCACTCGGCTGAGTTTGGTGAGCATAATTTTCCGATGGAGAAGGAGCGGGCAGAAGCGGGCGCTGAAGGAGGGAAGTGACAGCAGCGATGCGGGCAGCGGTGGCATCTAAGGTAGGGGATTCTGCCTCACCCAAAATTTGCTGGCGGATCATATCATAAGTATCAGGAAGCTGGAGCAGATAACACACAACAAGAAGCTCCTGAAAATGCTTGTGTTGTTGAGCCAAATCCGCAGAAAATGGGCGATTCTGAAGAATCTCAGCCCCAAGAGCCTGAACCTATTAGTTGGCAGCAGCAGGAGACAATGTAGGACGGGCAAAGAGGTCCATATACAACGTATAGATGCGGGACGTCTGAGCCCCCTTTGAGTACAGAGCGGCAAGATGAAGCCAAGCTGCCTTGACCGTCTCATCATGACGGATGACGGGGAGGCATTCATCGGAGAGACTTTTAGCGAGCCAAGTACGCACAAGGGCGTCACTCGCATCACAGTAATCAAAGAGAGGTGAAGTGGTGGGAGGAGGGTCATCAACGAGATGGTGGCGTTTGCGTTGCGAGTGAAGGAGAAAGATGAAGAAGACGCTCCAATCCGGGTAGTTGGAGTCGATAAGTTTCGAAACAGTGCCAAGGTTCCCGGAAGGAGTAGGAGGAAGAGGCGGAGCCGGATTGGCGACGAGAATGGTAGCAGTAGAAGCATAAGAAAGAGCCATAGGAGAAAACAACAGGAAGCCGCGCGGTTAGGAAACAAACCGTGCGGTTAGGAAACAAACCGCGTGAACAGGGAGAAATCGCAGCGGTTAGAAGAAGCAGATCTGCGGCAGTCACGATGACAAACACTAGCGGCCAGAAAAGCCACGACCAAGCCGCAGAATCAAGCAGAGGGGAAGAAGTCGAGCGGCTAGAAGGCAGCCCGCGCGAACAGAAGAAGGAGAAGACTAGGCGGTTAGAGATAAGATCGCGGGAGACAAACAAGGCGACCAAGGCAAACAGGTCGTGACAACAGGGCGCGGCGACTAAAGGAGAGGTCGCGACGAGAAGAAGAGATCGTGCACACAAAGGGCAACGACAAGAAGAGAAAGAAGCCGCGTGAACAGAGCGCAAGCCGGCGTAAGAAACAAGTCGTGAGAATAGGTCGTGAGAAGAAGAAGCAAGCCGGGCGGACAGGTCGCGCAGACAGAGATGGCACACAGAATTAGGAGGAGAAGATTGAGTCCTCTGATACCATGTAGAAACGAACAAAAAATAAGCCGGAAGAGGTATAATAGAAATTTTATTATCTGAAAAAGGTATCTATTACAAAGGTATGACCTCCCTTTTATAGAATGGAGGAGAGAAGAGAGAATACAAATAAGAGATGTGGGACTAAAAAAATATAGGACTAAGCGGTCTATACAGAAACAACCCGCACAAGCCGCGTGGTTAGACGGATGGGCTAACCGCTCAGCTACCACCAGAGAGGAAGGAGAGATCGCCATGGGAGACCGCTAGTCCGCCCAGTCTCCAAGTCGCCAGAGACAAACTGCTAGACCGCTCGGACTCCAGACAGCAACAACACAGCAACCAAACCGCCAAAGGAAAACTGCCAGACCGCGCGGTCTTCAATCCGCCACGACAGGCCGCCAGACCGCCCGGTCACCAACTTCAATAGCGTGAGGGGGAGACATGTCCTCAATTGCCTTGATCTTCTCGGGGTTGGCCTTAATTCCTCGCTGCGTTACCATGAAGCCTAGGAACTTCCCCGTGGTCACCCAAAATGCGCACTTGGAAGGATTTAAGCGTAGTTCGAAACGTCGGATAACTTGGAAACACTTATCCAGGTCTTCTAGGTGACGACCCTGCTGGACGCTCTTCACTAGCATGTTATCGACGTAAACCTCCATGGACTGCCCGATGAGTTCCTTGAACACTTGGTTTGTCAGCCTTTGGTAGATTGCTCTGACGTTCTTTAGGCTAAAAGGCATTACTTTGTAACAGTATAACCCTCAGTATGTATGAAAAGCAGTGTGTTCTTCATCCGCCGGGTTCATTTGGATCTAATTATATCTGGAGTAGGCGTCCATGAAGCTAAAGAGCTTGTGTCTGGCTATTGCACCCACGAGCTGATCGATGCAGGGAAGCGGGAAGTTGTCCTTTGGGCAGGCTTAGTTGAGATTGATGTATTCGACACACATCCTCCACTTCCCTGAATCATTTTTTACCATGACCACATTAGCGAGCCAAGTAGGGTACGCTGCTTCCCGGATGACCGTGTTGTCAAAAGCTTGTCTACTTCCTCCTTGATGTCATGGAGCCGCTCGGGTGCAAAGTTGCGCTTCTTCTGAACTATGGGCCTACATTCCAGGTCGATATTCAAAGAGTGCGTGATAATTCACGGATCTACTCCTGACATGCCCTCAGGACTCCATGCGAATATGTCATGATTGGCATGTAAGAAGTTCATGTACTCCCCCTGATTTTTCGGAGACAAGAGTGACCTGATCACCACAGTGCGAGTAGGATCCCAAGCGTGAAGCAGAACCTCTATTAGACCCTCCACCAGTGTTGCATGTTGCATTGTTGGCTCGCCTCACATATCAAATTTTTTTAATATGACGGGTTGCCCCATGCAATGGCTGAGTTTGTTTCAGATAGTAAATCTGTGTCATTGTCTGATTTCCCACAATGCTTACATTGCAATGTGTCAAGAATTTCATTAATAGATGCGAAACAGAGGGAATTTCTCCGAACACTATTTTCAGGTGCCTACCGAAGATGGCTTTGTTGGAGTTACATTCTACGACCAGGAACTGGATGTCATAGGTGGCTTGCCTTGGGTACTCCCCCATGGTTACCGGGAGAAAGATCACTCCCTGTAATGGGACTAGCTGATTACTGAATCCATAGGCGGACTCGTTTGCCGGACAAAGAGAATCTTTGCGGATCCCCATGCTCCGGAACGTGGATATGAAAATGATGTTGGTCGAACTTCCGTTATCTACGAGAATCATCTTGACTTTGAGGCAAGGCTCTCCTATTCCCGCGCTGATGACGAGGGGTCTTTATGCGGCTTTCTCACCCCTAACATTTTTTCGTCCCTAATGTTGATGGTGTTGTCCCTGCATGTCCTTTTTTGGGGGTGGTCATCCTCGGGTCGTGTTATGGAGAGAACTTGTCTTGCTAGTTTAGGAGATCCGACAATCGTCTTCACTTCCATTCTTGAGAGCGCGCCCCCTGCGCCACATGGTGTTTTTGCAGGAACTGTGGAGTGGGTGAAGTGATGGATCTTTCCTAGCAATTTTGTTGCTGGTCCTAAGGTGCTTGCACAGGGCAAGCATTATTTTTCTGAGATTCTTCAGAGATTCAGGGAACACCGTTCCCACCGACAGCGCCAAATAGTTGTGAGTCATCCGATTTTTCCCTGGTCCTGAGAATCGGACTGCCTTAGCTCAGAATTGGACCAGGCGTGCAAATAGTCAATGAAAAACACCAACAAATAACAAAAGGCTTTTTTGACGTCGAAAACCCAGAAAGGGTGAAAAACTACATGATCGGGTCTGTGTTGTGCCAAAATCCACTATTTCGTTAGAGTTTACAAGAGTTGAGATAATTCCTTAGAGGTGACAAACCACTTCTCTATTATAAGTACAAAGTATGAAAGCAGTGGAAAAGAAACTAAGTCCTTGGAGCCATAGTAGAAGCGCTCTGGTGGTGAAAATCGCTAAGTTCTCGGAGCCTCGATGAAACCGCTCTGGTGGTGAAAAATGCTAAGTCCTTGAAGCCTCGATGGAGCACTCATGTTGAGCCAGAGCCTTGATGATAGTGCTCCTTCGGAGAAGGAAAAACCGCGTTCTTGATGCCTTGAGACATTTTATTGTAAAGAGGGAGCAGAGAGAATTCCATGCAGAGGAACGATCTAAGTTCCACGTTCTCATCTTAAAACCTCAGAGCTCCTTCTAGCCTCCGGAGTTGCTTTGCTTTCAAAGGAGAACCTGGGGGCCCTTTTATAGTTTTCTGGAGGGATACGTCGGAAATTGCTCCAGGGAGGAATTTGTGCAGGCGAATGACGTCACTCCGTTTCGGTCACCTGGATCACCAATTTTAGCAAAAAATAAAAGTACCCCCCGGGAAGTTCGGACATCCTAGATGGGGCACATGCCAAAGGTGGCAGCCAACGAAGGTTGGTTGCAGTGCCAGCAGCCGGAGGCGGCGACCGCCGTCTGTGCGCGCGCGTGATGGGCAGAACTATGGCCACAAACGACAAAAGCATGTGTACCTTATCGAGAGTAGTATAGAATTTAGAAATCAATGTCGTATTATATTCGGGGCTGTCAAACACTTCTACTTCGACCGAATTATTATTACTTTATGGGATAAATAATTTTGCGGGTTTTGAAAAGAGAACTAAAATGAAATATTAAAAGACAAAGCATTTAATCAAGAGTCAATCCTGAAGAAAATATAATTAGCACAATTAAAATTCGAAAGCTTTAAGGAGAGCTTGACCGCGGAGATTCCTGAAGCATGAACACACCTCTCTCGAGTACTATGCCCAACTGAGGTTAAGAAATATTGATCAAACTCTCGTTCTAATCAATAATTTAAAACTCGCATTATCACGGTTAATCCCTCTATATGCTTTGTCACCTATCAAGAAGAGTTTGGTCGTCTCCTCTCGAGTGTTGCGATCAACCTTTTTTATTTTAAAGTGATCGAATCATAATCACGAAGCTCTCGGCTAACTAGAATACAATAACAAGTAAGAAAACATACATGGACATATGAGATTGAGATTTATCAAGAATAAAAACATATGTGAAAGTCCACCTAGTGCAAACTACCTTCACTTATGGGGGGGGGGGGAATAGGTGTCTTACAGCGTTTTTGCGGAATTAAAACTATACCTGCACAAATAAACAAAACAACACAGCACAGAAAGACACAGGCAATTTATAGTGGTTTCCCGATTTGGGTACGTCCACTTTCCCCCTTCGACCTATCTCCCAACAAGGGACGACTCAGTCACTTCACCAACCGGATTGAAATCCAATCCACACACTAACGGAAGGAACCCTTCCAAGCAAAGGAGTCACCACTCCTCCACCACGGGTTGCACCCAACCCTTACAACGAGGAACCTACATTCCTTTACAACAAAAATAAAATGGAATGTATAAAATATACAAACTTCTTATGGAGGCTAGGTGTCCCTCTTCGTTCGATGACGCGTTCTTGATGAAGACGAGGAGTCCACGACCTTAGCTCTCACTTGGAAAGGATCTCCCCGAGATCGGCGGCAGCAAAGATTGCGGCAGCGATAGTATCAAGATCGGCGGCTGCAAAGGAGAGCGGCGACGATGCTTTCGAGATCCAAACTTCGTAGCAAAGCTAGCAAGGTCTACCAACGATCTTACTTGGATCGATCGTCTCAATCGATTCGGAAGGGGAAGGTATTCCCGTTCAACAAACCAAGAGACAAAAGATCTCAGGATAGATACGTGAGACGCGTTGCTTGGCTAAGCTTCTGTCGTCGGGAGATCAGGAAGAATCCACGATCAGCGACGGCGACCACCTTCACGAGCGGCGACGTAGGCGGCGAACGACGATCTGCGATCCGCTAGGTAAGGTCGGCGGCCGTGCATTTTCTTTTTCTTCGCCTGCTGTTTCGTTCAAAGTAGGAAAGTATTTATACTATAGATTAATCTAATATGACCGTTGTGGGCCCCACCAGGGAAACCCTAGCTCCGGTTCAAAATAGCGCCTGAATATTTAGACCGATCCAGCGAGCAGCAAAAATTCGCCTAAGGCAAATTCGGCGAGAATCATTGGTGATTCTCGACGAATCGGCGAGAATCACTTATGATTCTCGTCGAATTCTACTTGGCAGAATTCTGGCTGAAGATCTAGTCATCCGGAAAGAATCGACGAGAATCAACATTCATTCTCGACGAATTGGCGAGAATGCAAAGTCATTCTCGTCGATTCGGCGAGAATCAACTAGTGATTCTCGACGATTCTGCCTTAAGCAGAAATCAAGATGGCGTTGAGACAGCCGACTGCAATCGGCAAGAATCAGCGAGTGATTCTCGAATCACTAGTGATTCGTCGAATCGGCGAGAATCACTAGTGATTCTCGTCGAATCGGCGAGAATCACTTAGTGATTCTCGACGATTTCTACTTAGACGATTTTTCGTCTTTCCACCCGTGAGCTGCTCTTTGGCCCATCCTTGCTCCTTGACTGCTCTTGATCTATCACAGCCCTGTACTTGTAAATAAGTACACTCCAATAGAGAGAGTACACGTAAGCCAACACACTGATCTGCTCAACGAGGGATTACGTTGCGCAGACCCGTGTATATTGACCTACTGCACCCTGACATTGGTGTGTACTTAGCGAGGAATAACTGCAAGCACAACTTGAAGACAAATGATCAAATATAATGTCAATTTACCTTAGCTGGTCCAGGGGATTCTTCAAATCAGGTACATTATGGATACAATACCCAACAATCTCCCCCTATTTGAAGAAGCCTAAACCCTACAAGCTAAGGTGAATATAACTGATGGAAGAAAAACATAAACTGAATAATCAGTTGAGAAAGAATTTCCATACCATTATCTTTAGAGCATTTGGAGCATACTTTGTGAGAGCACCTTAGCCCTTAGCACCTTAGCCGAGAGGGCAATCTCCCCCTTTTTGGCTTCTACAAATCTGGGACTTTAGCACTTGCCACAATGCTCCCCCTCAGTTCTTGCATTTGGGCTTACACTTGAGTTTCTTGCGGATGCTCCCCCTAGATGCACGAGCCTGGAGCTTTTGTAGTCTTCATTCCTCATAGTTTAGCATCCCCAGTTCAGTTTTGAAGAGACTGAACTTGGCCTCGTCTAGGGGCTTTGTGAAAATATCTGCAATCTGCTTATCTGTGGGGACATAGTAGAGAGAGATGTCCTTGTTTTCCACGTGCTCCCTAATGAAGTGGTAACGCACTTCAATATGCTTCGTCCTGCTGTGCGATACTGGATTGTTCGCAATGGCAATTGCACTAGAGGAGTCGCAGTACATTGGTACTTCTTTGAACTGAAGGTCATAGTCTGCTGGCTGATTTCTGATCCATAGAAGTTGTGCGCAACAGCTGCCTGCTGAGATGTACTCAGATTCAGCTGTGGAGGTTGCAACACAATTCTGCTTCTTACTATTCCATGATATAAGCCTTCTTCCGAGGAATTGACACGTCCCGGAAGTGCTTTTCCGATCATCCCTGCTTCGTGACGAAGCTCTAGCAGTCTAGCCTGTGGAGCTCTGACATCTTCTTGGGCTTCTCCTTCTTCCAGAAGATTTTCTCCATCCTGCTCGTCAACTTCTCCAGCTGACGTCGAGGTGGAAACCTTGATGTACTTGGGAGTTGCACCTTTAGCAGTCTCATCTGAACTTAGCTGTTCAAGCCTTGCACCGTAGTTAACGTTATCTCTTTTCCCTTAATCTTATTCCATGGAAAGCCTGGAACATCTCTTGTCTAGGTCCCATCATGTACATGGGTACCTAGACTATCCTGCAAAAAAGAATTACCTTTCCTTAGGAACCCAATATGTATTGGGTCCTATGTTCTTGTCAGCATAAAATCTTGAATGCCTTCCTACAGGAATCCTGTCAGGAAGGCTAACTCTGCCCAGAGGAAGTGGACATACCCTTGCCCTTGGCATAGAGGGATTGTGCCAACAATCTACGGCAAAGTGACCCACCTTGCCACAACACCAACACTCATGAATGTTGTATCGCCATTTCTGACCTGATCTACTGACTGAGGTAGCCGGAATCTTAGGTCTAAACGAGACAGGGCAGGTTCTGCTCACAAATTTGCCTTTTCCACCATGACACGTGGGAGGGTGGATAGAGAGCATGTGGTGAGTGTCATGAGGCCTGGGAGGTGGTGCCTTCCTTTCAGTCAGCACACTTCCAGAGGCCCCATGGGTACTTACCACATGTTTCCTGTCCCCCCTTTTCTGTGTCCTAGGGTGAAAAGTACTGCAGTGAGAGCTGGTTCCAGCATATTCATGATGAGTTGGGGCTGAGGCTGAGAATACAAAGGGTTCAGAATGAGCCTTGGGTATTCTCTCATGGGTAGCCATGACAGCTCTGGCACTGTGGGTATTTCCACCTGAGGGCTGATCATTCTTGCAGTGACCAACGTTGTTTCTGTGGTCATACCTGAAAGCATGATGAGTGCCCTTCCTACTCAGGGTGGGGGGTCTGAACACAGTTTCCCCATTTCTCCATGAATTAATAATTTGGGAGATCCACCCATTTTCTGCTTTTCTCTTGATAGCATCTATCTTGGAAAAGTTAGAAACTATCCTCTTCTCGGTCTCTAAACGACTCTCTAGATGCGAGATCTTTGAGTCCTTTACCTTGATGGATTCCAGTTGGAGATTCATCAAGATCTTCAGCTGAGCAATCTCCTTAGCTTGTTCCTCAACAAGTAAGTTGCTCGTCTGAAGGGCACTCTTAAGGGAATCAAGATTTTCATTCTTTTGATTGAAGCTATCCATATCCCTTGCATCACTAGAAGGACTACCCTCTAAACTATTCTGGTCTTCAGGAACTTCAAGAGGAGAGGGGCATGAGGAAGAAGTTACCTGCTCCTAGCTTTGCTGTTCAGGGTTACCATCAAGATCGACAGAGACTATTGAGTCAGCTTCATCAGAACTGCTTTCCTCAGCTTCTTCTTCAGTCTCTGACAAGGACACATGAGCCCTGATACTGACAGATTTATCATGCCCTTCATCTTCAGAAATGAGGACCCCCATATAGGCTTCATCCTCTTGCTGACAACTGGTCCCTGCTTTCTCTGATCCCTCCATGAGGTCTGAGATGGTTTGCCACATGGACTTGGACGTCCTACACTTGTCCACTCTTGAACGAGATACACCAGACCAGACGTCAGTGATGATCTGACGTATTAACTTGTCCAAGTTGAACAGTGAGAGCTCGGTCTCAGACATCTCTTCGGGACTCTTAGGGATTTGGATATCCTTTCCTGAACAAGAAGCCTTCATGGGAATGAAGGGACTCTCTTCCAAGATGAGTGACGCCCGAGGGTCAATGGCCTCCAGATGAAACATAACTCTCATCTTCCAGATGGGGTAATACTCTGTTGTGCAAGCAGGGAGTCTCAGAGGAGGGACATCAAAGTCCAGCTCCATGCTTGAGTCTCGTCTTCTAGTTGACATTAGAGGCAGGATCTTACTCAAGGTGTTAACCTTATTGCTGAGAAACCTCCCTCTGATACCACTTGAAAGTCCACCTAGTGTCAAGTACCTTCACCTATGGGGGGGGGGGGAATAGGTGTCTTGCAGCGTTTTTGCGGGATTAAAACTATACCTGCACAAATAAACAAAACAACACAGCACAGAAAGACACACGCAATTTATAGTGGTTCCCCGATTGGGGTACGTCCACTTTCCTCCTTCGACCTATCTCCCAACAAGGGACGACTCGGTCACTTCACCAACCGGATTGAAATCCAATCCACACACTAACGGAAGGAACCCTTCCAAGCGAAGGAGTCACCACTCCTCCACCACGGGTTGCACCCAACCCTTACAACGAGGAACCTACATTCCTTTACAACAAAAAATAAAATGGAATGTATAAAATATACAAACTTCTTATGGAGGCTAGGTGTCCCTCTTCGCTCGATGACGCGTTCTTGATGAAGACGAAGAGTCCACGACCTTAGCTCTCACTTGGAAAGGATCTCCCCGAGATCGGCGGCGGCAAAGATTGCAGCAGCGATACTATTAAGATCGGCGGCTGCAAAGGAGAGCGGCGACGATGCTTTCGAGATCCAAACTTCGTAGCAAAGCTAGCAAGGTCTACCAACGATCTTACTTGGATCAATCGTCTCAATCGATTCGGAAGGGGAAAGTATTCCCGTTCAACAAACCAAGAGACAGAAGATCTCAGGATAGACACGTGAGACGCGTTGCTTGACTAAGCTTCTATCGCCGGGAGATTAGGAAGAATCCACGATCAGCGGCGGCGACCACCTTCACGAGCGGCGACGGAGGCGGCGGACGACGATCTGCGATCCGCTAGGTCAAGTCTGCAGTCGTGCGTTTTCTTTTTCTTCGCCTGCTGTTTCGTTCAAAGTAGGAAAGTATTTATACTGTAGATTAATTCAATATGACTGTTGTGGGCCCCACCAGGGAAACCCTAGCTCCGGTTCAAAACAGCGCCTGAATATTTGGACCGGTTCAGCGAGCAGCAGAAATTCGCCTAAGGCAAATTCGGCGAGAATCATTGGTGATTCTCGACGAATCGGCGAGAATCACTTATGATTCTCGCCGAATTCTACTTGGCAGAATTCTGGCTGAAGATCTAGCCATCCGGAAAGAATCGGCGAGAATCAACATTCATTCTCGACGAATCAGCGTGAATGCAAAGTCATTCTCGTCGATTTGGCGAGAATCAACTAGTGATTCTCGACGATTCTGCCTTAAGCAGAAATCAAGACGGCGTTGAGACAGCCGGCTGCAATCGGCAAGAATCAGCGAGTGATTCTCGACGATTCGGGGAGAATCACTGTGATTCTCGTCGAATCGGCGAGAATCACTTAGTGATTCTCGACGATTTCTACTTAGACGATTTTTCGTCTTTCCACCCGTGAGCTGCTCTTTGGCCCATCCTTGCTCCTTGACTGCTCTTGATCTATCACATCCCTGTACTTGTAAATAAGTACACTCCAATAGAGAGAGTACACGTAAGCCAACACACTGATCTGCTCAACGAGGGATTGCGTTGCGCAGACCCGTGTATATTGACCTACTGCACCCTGACATTGGTGTGTACTTAGCGAGGAATAACTGCAAGCACAATTTGAAGACAAATGATCAAATACAATGTCAATTCACCTTAGCTGGTCCAGGGGCTTCTTCAAATCAGATACATTGTGGATACAATACCCAATAATATATTCTAATTCAAAGTTTCAGAGAAATAATTACGAAAATATAAATCCAAAAGGTATCATTCGATCAAATGCTAAAGTAATCTAGCTAAACATGATTCAAATTTAAAGACTAGAGTTAAAGAAAAGAGCGACAATTTTATTTACTAAGGAAAAAAGATTTCAATTGCATTGAAAATAAATTCTACGCTAAGAATTAAAAGCACAAAAAACATGAAAAATAAAAGTAAAACTACAAAAATTAAAGCTGGAAATAGCCCAAAAGGGGTTGGAATTGGACTCCTGATCTTCTGGAGGAGCTGGGCTTTTATAGCTGCAAAATTTGGTTTGCACGCCCTAGGTACATGCCCATGACCTGGGGGTGTGTCTGGGGCATGGTGGCTGGAGGCGAATCAGGCGCGATCTGTAATGAATTCGGGCGTTTTGGGTGTATCACGCCCCTTGCTCACGCCTGTGGCAGGAGGTCGTGACCTAGGAAAATGACTTATGGCGGGAAATCTTGGCGGGCTAGCATGTAACGATTGATCTGGGGGAAGTTTGCAAGCACGACCCATGAAGGTCACATGCATGATTTTGGCGGGATTAGGGGCGTGATTCTTGGGCAAGCTCGGGATCGGCTGGTGGTGTGATCTGGCGGTTCATCGTTGTGGCACGGGCGTGACCCATGAAGGTCACGAGCATGTAACTTCAAATGACATGGCATTGCGCTTTCTGGATCGGTGAGCGGGACCTGGGCGTGACACTATGTCATGCCCTAAGTACATGGGTATGATCCTTGGAGGTCACAGATGCATACTTAAGATTTTTCCCGAAATTCTCCTTTTAAGCTCCTAATCCTGCTTTCATGCTCCATTTTGCTATATGCATCTCAGTTTCTCTTGAAAGCACAAAAGAAAATAAACTAGATCATAACTAATTAAAAAATAAAATTTATTTTTTTAATAATAAAATATTATACTAAAAATAGGTAAATAAACCTCCATCAAATACCCACATTCTTAAGTTTTTGTTATTCCACCGCAAGAAAAAGAGAAGTATTCATAAGACATTAATAAAAAATTTTAATTAAAAAAAAAATTTATTAAATCAAAAGAAAGATAACAAAATTTAGATTAAAAATTAAGTCTTAAATTATGAAATTAAAATGAACAGAGCAATAAATTTAGCAAAAAAATTTCAAACTACTTAAATAGCTCACAAAGTTGACCAATTTTGTAAACATAATTAGATTATAATTATGAAAACCCTAACTTAACAAAAATTTAAAGGAAAATTTCAAACTACTACTTATACTTTATTAGTATTTTAATTTAAATCTAAGACAATTTTATTGACTAACTAGATTTTGGGGGTCAAAGGTTATGAAGAGGTTTTTGATTAGAGTTGATGATTTTTATTCTCACCTCAAACTATTTTTCTTTTCTTTACATATTTGCATATGTTTACCAAAAAAATAATGAATTTTATTTTCTTATTTTTTATGACATATGAACAAATATTTTTTTCTCTATTCATATAAAGCAAAAATGATTAGGAGAAATGAATTTTATTCTCTTACTCCTATTTTCCTTTGAGGGGTTGCATATGTTTATTAAAGAATATTTAATTCTCATGATATATGATCTAACAATAAAAGAAAAAATCCAAGTGTTTACCAAGGGAAAATTTTTTTTATCATCTTATCCTCTTGACATATGATCTAACAAGACAATAAAAAATAAGGAAAAAAGTTAAACAAATCTTAGAAAATAAATAAAAAACATAGAGAGGAACAGTAATAAATTAATTTTTTCTAAGAATTTAAAAGCATAAAATGAATATAATTGAAATCTTGGCGTGTTAAGCAAAAACTTAAAATTGACAGTAATTAGAATCAAAGAGAAAAAATGTTAGGGTCCGTTCGTTTGCACGGAGTTGGAATTCGATATTGGAATTGAATATTGATGAATATTGTGGAATTAAATATTGGTGACGAATTCCAATTCCAATGTTCGTCTAATAAAGAATATTGGTGAATATTGTGGAATCGGAATTTGATTTTTTTGCCCGGGCGCGATTTTTTCCCGGACGCGATTTTTTTGTCTGGGCAAGATTTTTTCACCTAGTTATCATTTTTTCTCACGGGTGAGATTTTTTTACGTGGCCGCGAATTTTTTTCGCTCGGGCGCGATTATGTCGCTCGGACCCAATTTTGTCGCCCGAGCGTGATTTTTTCGGCAGGGGGCAAAAAACGCGGCCGGGCGAAAACGCGCCCGGGCGAAAAAATCGCGCCCGGGCGAAAAAATCGCGCCCGGGCGAAAAAATCGCGCCCGGGCGAAAAAATCGCGCCCTGGCGAAAAAATCGCGCCCTGGCGAAAAAATCGTGCCCGGGCGAAAAAAACGCGCCCGGGCGAAAAAAACGCGTCTGGGCGAAAAAATCGCGCCCGCGAAAAAAAATGTGCCCGGGAGAAAAAATTCACGACCGGGCGAAAAAATCGCGCCAGGGCGAAAAAATCGCGCCCGACGAAAAAATCGCGTCCGGGCGAAAAAATCGCTCCAGGGCTCAAAAATCGTGCCCGGGCTAAAAAATCGCGCCCGGGCGAAGAAAACGCTCGGGGGCAAATTTTTTCACGCTCGGGCGAAAAAAACGCGCCCGGGCGAAAAAATCGCGCCCGGGCAAAAAAATCTCGCCCGGGTGAAAAAAAACGCGCCCGGGCGAAAAAATCGGGTCCGAGCGAAAAAATCGCGCCCGGGCGAAAAAAACACCCCCGGGCGAAAAAAACGCGTCCGGGCGAAAAAAACACGCCCGGGCGAAAAAAATGCGACCGGGCGAAAAAATTGCGCCCGGACGAAAAAAATCGCGCCCGGGCGAAAAATTGCGCCCGGGCGAAAAAAATCGCGCCCGGGCGAAAAAAATCGCGTCTGATCGAAAAAAATGCGCCCGTGCAAAAAAAAAACGTGGTCGTGCCAAAATATCGCGTCCGGGCGAAAAAAACACGCCCGGGCGCGAAAAAAGCGCGCCCGTGCGAAAAAATTCCACCGCGCCTGGGCGAAACAATTGCGCCGCGCCCGTGCGAAAAAATCGCTCCCGTGAGAAAAATTCGCTCCCCGGCCAAAAATTTGCGCCCGGGCGAAAAAAACGCCCTTGGGCAAAAAAATCGCGCCCTGGCGGAAAAAATCACGTCCGAGAAAAAAATTCGCGCTTAGGCTTAAAAATGTGTCTCGATCGGAATTGTCCAATTCTTATATAGATGAGAAGGAATTGTCTTTAGTTCAAAATGAATTCTACGGAATTCATTAAAATTTAAATTCCAAAATCAAGCGTGCAGACGAATGATGAAATTGGAATTAGACCTTCAATTCCAATTCCAGAGGCTCAATTCCGTGCAAACGAACGGACCCTTAAAGATATTATTCTAAACAAATTAAAATTCATAAGATATTTATTAAAATTAAATCTAACTAACTGTGATAAAATAAAGATTACGTAATTAAAAATAGTAAAACATGTTTATAAATAATTTCAAATTAATATTTTGGAAATCACAAAAAGCTAAGTAGGGGTTTATTAAAAACAAACATTTTTTTGTTTTTATAAGTTCATATTTTTTTTCTTGATTTTTTTTAATATAATAACAATACTGAAATAAAGAAAATCAAAATACTAATCCTAATTTTTTTTGTTAATTCCTTGATTTTCTGAGATCTACCCTATGAAAGGCTCACAACGGTACTAGGAGATATGATGTGATGAAAGCCCAAATCTCCCTTTCTAAGATAAGCAAGCGGTGTCTCTCAAGAGCGTTTTCTTTTTACCGTCTTTGAGCTAGACAGTTAGGGGTTAGCTAAAAGGAAAATAATACGAAAAATGCATAGACAACTCCCTTAATATGCGCTGCGGGGAACATGCCGAAATTCGTTGTCCGGTGACTCCTCCGCTAAATTATTGATACTTCTTTTGTTCGAGGTCGACTTAAATGTCCGATTCACTTATACACACCTGAGGTAATTTGGATTGTTGGAAATGAACGACAAATGGATTGGTGAAGACGTTTAATTAATTGCTATGACTTAACATCTACATGAAATTCATTAGTAGAAAAAGAATCAAGAATAAGTGAGTAAAAAATTTCACAAAGAGGAGTTTCTTGTGAAATTATAAGATTAAACACGGGCTGTTTATTTTCAAAAATTAAATTATTATCCGAAAATTCATTTGAAAAACCAAACGGAATAAATTCTTGGGAGAAATTATTTTCATGAATTTCATTTTCAAAATTATTATGCAAATATTCGTGAAAATTAGGAGTGGTATTGGGCGAAAATGAAGGAGAAACATGTTAAACTTAAATTTTGTCTGACGCCTCCATGAGCTTTTGTAAAATCTTGGTTTGAAAACACTTCTTAATTTTGGAGATAATTATTTAAAATTGAAGAATTCCAAAAATAAAAAATGAATTTTGCGGCGCTAAGGAGGAGGAATGTAAATTTTTATTAAATGAAATTTCTTCATTGCACCAAAAACTATTCGGGTGATCTTGCCACCATGAATAGTTAATATTGGAGAATGAAAAAAATCATTAAAATTTTAATCATCATTATTATTATTATAAGAAAAATTAATTTCATTATGAAAATTATTTTCATTATAATTATAAAAATGATTTTTAATACTATTTTCCTAAGAATTTTGAAAAAAAATCATAAGAATTTTAAAAATTATTTTCATAACAAATGTTTTGAGAGATAGAATTATTTCCATTATACGTAATTTTCTCATAAGAAATAGAAAATTTATTTTTAAAAGAGTTATAAAAAAGTTTTTATAAGAAAAATTATTTTCATAATTATTATAAAAATTATTTTTGTTATTAAAATTTTGAGAAATAGGAGTTTGAAAATAATGATCTTTTTGACAAAAATAATTGTTTCCCTTGGAAATATTATTTTGATTAAAATTTTGTGAATGAAAATTAGGACATTTCTCACTTTGATTATTTTCACAACAAAAATAACAAATAATATTACTCTTTCTTCGGGCTTCCAAAATAATATGTTTATGTTGAAGCTCGTCAAAAATAGCGGCTAATAGTGATAATATTTTTATAAATGAAAAATTAAACAACCGTTATTTAATGGAAAAGACTTTAAGAGATAAAAATAATAATAATAAATTCTTTTTTTGGCAATTTAAAGTTAGTATCAGACTTCTCGATTTCAGCCCTGTGAGGGACTCATACCGATACTAGGAGATATGTAGGAATGACAAGCTCAAACCTCACCTTCCGAGAATTAAGCTGCACCTTAAAATATTTTTTTTCCCTTAAACAAAATAAAGTAAAAGAAAAGAAATAATAAAATTAATAAAATTCGCTCTTTTCAAAATATCAACAGAAAGTCCCTAACAATGACACCAAAAACTTGATGAGCGAAACTATGGCCACAAAGGACAAACGCAAGTATACCTTATCGAGAGTAGTATAAGATTTGGAAATCAAAGTCGTATTAGACTCGGGGCTGTCGAGTACTTCTACTTCGAGTGAATTATTATTATTTTATTGGATAAATAATTTTGAGGGTTTTGAGAAGAGAACTAAAATGAAATATTAAAAGACAAAGCATTTGATCAGGAGTCAATCATAAAGAAAATAAAATTAGCATAGTTAAAATTCGAAAGCTTGAATGAGAGCTTGACTGTGGAGATTCCTGAAGCATGAACGCATCTCTCTCGCGTACTACGCCCAACTGAGATTAAGAAATATTGATCGAACTCTCGTTCTAACCAATAACTTAAAACTCGCCGTATCACGGTGAATCCCTCTATAGGCTTTGACTCATTTCCAGAAGAGTTTCGTCGTTCTCTCTCTAATGTTGTGATCAACTCCTTTTATTCTTGAATGTTCAAATCATACTCACGAACATCGATCTCGGCTAACTAGAATACAATAACAAGTAAGAAAACATATATGGAAATATGAGATCGAAATTTATCAAGAATAAATCATAAGTTCAAATTCAAAGCTTTCAAGAAATAATTACGAAAATATATTTCCAAAGTTATCATCTCATCAAATGCTAGAGTAATTTAGCTAAACATGATTCAAATTTAAAGACTAAAGTTTGTGAAAAGAGAGACAATTTTATTAACTAAGGAAATGAGATTACAATTGTAATAAAAAGAAAGTTCACGCTTGGAATTAAAAGTACAAAAACATAAAAAAGAAAGGTAAAACTATAAGAATTGAAGCTGGAAATAGCCCCAAAGGGGCTGGAATTGGACTTACGGTCTTCTAGAGGAGCTGAGCTTTTATATATGCAAAATTCGATTTACACGGCTGTGACTTGAGGGTGTGTCCGGGGCGTTATAGCTAGAGGTGGATCGGGCGCGATCTGTAATGAATTCGTGCGTTTCGGGCGTATCATGCCCCTTGTTCACGCCCGTGGCAGGGGGCGTGACCTTGGAAAATGGCTTCTGGCGGGAAATCTTGGCAGGCTGCTGTGTAATGGCTGATCCATGAAAAGTTCACATGCGTGACCCATAAAGGTCACGGCCGTGACTTTGGCAGGATCAGGGGCGTGATTCCTGGGTAAGCTCAGGATCGATTGGAGGCGCGATCTGGTGGTCACGTCCATGTATCACAGGCATGCCACATGAAGGTCATAGGCGTGTAAATTTAAATGATGTGACATTGCGCTTTCTGGATCGGTGGGCGGGACATGGGCGTGGCACTATGTCATGCCCCAAGCACACGGACGTAACACTTGAAGGTCTTGGGCATGTCCTTGTGATTTTTCCCGAAATCCTCCTTTCAAGCTCCTGATCCTACCTGGCTACCTGCATGCACCATTTTGCTATATGCAGCCTAGTTTCTCTAGAAAACACAAAAGAAAGTAAATTACACCATAATAAATTAAAAAAATAAAATATTATCTATACTATATACAAAAAAGTTCAGCGCCATACCATTTAATGTTGCATCCCGTCGAATGTATCCAAGCCATCCACTTTTTTGCAAATCGCCGCTGACAGTGCACCTGTAAAAAAAACAAAACTCATGCTGATTTAGGCCACCGCCATCACCGGCCTACTTGCTCCCCCCCCCCCCACCGACGGGTTCGTCAGACTAGGACGAACCCTTCAGGGGTGGTCCGAGGCTAATGAGCAAGGCCACTACCGTAGCTGACCCTGCCCGTGAGACCTAGTTTTGGGTCTCATGGGTAGGGCCTCCGTCGGCAGTGGCCATGCCCGCTCACCATCGGACAACCCTCGACGGGTTCGCCGGGGTTTGGCCAACCCATTGGTGGGGGCCCAGCAGGCCTCCGACGACATCGAACCCTTCATGGGCAGGCGTAGAGGGAGTTGCGTGAGAGGGCGGCGTGGATGGAGGGGAGAGGCGGAGGTTAATTAAAATAAAAAACTTAGGAAATAGGACAATTTAATATAAATTTAAAATATTATATATATATATACAGAATAACATATATAAGCTCAAGCTTTTTTAAGCCTAAAAAAGCTTGAGTTGGTTCTCCCACAATACATGTCGGAATTATGCCAATAATATATGCATTTTGTAGCCAAGAACGAGATGTAAAACTTTCATGTTGAACATTCTTTCAAAATTTACACGGTTTGGCCGGAATCTCGCCCGAAAGGTTGCAGGTTCGAAATGAATATAATAATATTATAAATTTAAAAATTCGAGTCAGCAACCTTTCGAGCCAAATTCTGACTAAACAGTGCAAATTTTGGAAAGATGTTCAACATGAAAGTTGTAGATCTCGTTCTTGACTACAAAATGCATATATTATTTATCTAATTCCAACATATATTATGGGAGAACCAGCTCAAGCTTTTTTAGGCTTAAAAAAGCTTGAGCTTATATATTCCAAACCCACACACACATATATATAAATTTTAAAAATATATTATAAAAATTTATAAATATAATTTCAAAATAATATATAAATATATTTTACATAAATGAAAATAAAAATTTAAAATATTTAAAATATAATCGGGGGCTTGTGAAGCCCGCCGGGAACGGGCGAAGCCCAGCCCGGGCGGGTGAGGTACTGTCGCGCGGGACACGGGGGGCCCCATGCACTCTCACTCGTACTAAAAAGTAGGTAAATAAAGCTCTATCAGCGCACACATGGAGTGAGTGTGTGCGCCCAAGGGCGAACCGCGCCCAAGGGATTTGCGCTGCGTGCGCACACGCCTGAGGAGCGCGCGCTGCGCCTGACGGGCGCGCGTTCCGCGCATCCCAGGGGCGTGTGCTGCGCGCTTCCAGGGGCCTCCGCTGCGCGCGTCCCAGGGGCCCACGTTGCACGCGTCCCAAGAGCACGCACTGCGCTAGTACTTGAGGCGGCCGAGGGGTGCGCGCTGCGCTTTTACTTGAGGCGGCCGTCCCTGCACGCGCCTCTTCTTGCACGGTAACCTAGACCCCCTCGCCGAACTCGGAATTTCTTAAGGTGAACCCATCAAGATCAAATTAAAATCTTAGTTCAACCACTGTATGTTCCCTCTAATATCTCATGCATTGTAATGAATCACTTTTGTTTTTCTCTTGGTGTATTGTTCACATAAAATGTAGATTTTTTCTCCCATTATTGAGAAAGTGTTCTTAGAATTACATTAGAATGTTCATTTAATTCATTTGTGCTTAACTCTGAATTTAAATTATAGTTTTATCTGTTTATGCAAATTAAAATGATTTCAAATATATTAACACGTATTGGTGTCGAGCTTGTCGTATGGAAGATTTATCTGTCAATTCTATAGAATGGGCACCAAAATGAGAGAATTTTAAAACCTTTCTCTTTTACTTTAGCTTTATAAAATATAATTATTATTTTTGAATATCCATACAAATGAATTTCATTTTGATGATTTTGCGATATTATAGCTGATATAATGTTGATGTTTTAGTGTGATATTCCTGTCAGTAATTTATCTATTTTAGGATGACAACTATGAAATCAGCAGTTTCATAACTTTAGTTACTATATGTAGGTCTCAATACATTTAAAAGCTAAATGTGGTCCCTAAATTTTCCACACTTTATGAAATCAGTCAAATTTAACATTTCTGTCTAATTTTTAACAGCTGGCTCTATTTCTTGACTGAAATTGGCTCGCTCGATGGAGACCTTCACAAGCTTGTAGTCATCCCTTGCCAATGTTGTTATCTTCCCCTCCCCTTATCTTTTCCGGCCGGCCTCTTCACCCATTTTCATCTTTGAAAGATAAGCACCAAACAATGGCCGTTTGAGCATGATACCCATCGAAGGTTCTATTTCTCGGCCGTTATAGTTTCCACGATGGATTCTTACACATGTCTGCCGCTCTCTTCTACTCCATCGATACACTGCTTCTTTTTCGCATTTCTGATTTCTGTCTTGCCGCACATAAAACCTAGAATGAGATGAACAACGAGGAAATTAACATGGACTGCCCACCTAATTGTATGCTTGAGCAATCTCAGGTCTTCTTCTCTGATGGAGGGTCTGAGCTTCCCTCTTCCAAAATTCTTTCTTCTAGGATTTGTTGTTTGAGACAATGAGAATAACAAAACAGCAATGAGAATTACAAAACTGTAGCATCCGAGTGTCTTCTCCCTACAGTTGAAGTTGGAGCTTGAGCCGAAGATGGACTACTTTGGTGTTGGCATCTCCTCCTGAGTGAGAGTTGTTGGAGATATTTTCTCCGACGCTGGAGCCAGGGGCATATCTAAGGGGGGCTGGTGGGGGCCCGGGTCCCCCCACCCACCACCCCCAAGAAATTTGGAAAAATAGACGTTGAATTTGGATTCTGCTCGCCGAGTCAATGATTTTTGACCACTTATACGTCAAAAACGACGTCCGAATAAGGGAGAAAAATGTCCAGAAAGGAGGAGACGTTTGAATTTTTTGCGAATCCAAGAGGAGAAAGATGATATGAGAGATAACTGGTTTAATTAAATTTTGTGGAGATGACATATATAAATCTAGTTGAGATAACTGCAGCCAATTTTGACCTTGCCAAGTCCACCTTTTTTTTACTCGTGACTTCTTTGGAATCACTGAAAGTAACACTATCGCCATCTTCGACACGATATATCACGACATCTTCCAAATTAAATCTTGTAATTTTGCTTATTTTAATAGTATCACATTTATTATACCCTAAGAATGCACAAGATCAAAGCCAATGAATTTTGACTACGAGTTTCTCAAACTTCTCGAATTGTTCGGGCCCCACTTGTTGAAATTCTCATTCTCTGCAGTAGGACAAAACATCCACACATTTTTTGGGTTCATTTTAACAAGGAGTTCTCTAACTTCGAGGAGGAACTTCCATATACTCTTAGGGGTGTTAATTAATGATGACGTCAATGAGGTCAGCCGAATATTTGAATATTGATGATAAGTCTTTAGACTTTTTTGTAACTCATACTTTGCAGCAAGATGGTCATCGTAAACATTTTCATTACATCCAACATATTTTTTTTAGATTTATTTACTTCATCACATTAACATTTAATCTAAACTTTTGAACAAACAAATAAAATTGGAATTGTTAATACTCTTTATAATACCACATCTCAAATTATTGAAAAATTAATATTATATATTGTAATCAAGATCAGATCAACATCACACAACATTTCATTTGCTCTGAAAGTTCATTAAAGTAGAGCTCAGATGTTTCTAAATAGATTAGCTATAATTAGAAAAAAAATTTTGTGTGTGACCTAATGTGATCTCTCTACATGTGAAAATTTTGATATACTCGTTGATATAAAAAAAAAATCTTTATTTTTTGAATGGCTCCCAAATCAAACATCCTGGATTCACACCTAGCTGGAGTCGGAGCATGTGATGGCCTAAATGGTGCTGGTGCCGTAGTGGGAACAACAGCGAACTTCGGCAAACTGTTAAAATTAGACGGAAATATTAAATAAAACCGATTTCATAAATTAACTAAAGTTAAGGGACTAATTTTATAGTTTTTCTTTTAAGGATTGAACACTTATTTACTTTGGAATTATTTTGTTAAGATCAGACCCAAAATTGTTAGTGTTACCATTGTGATCTGAAAGTGATCAAGCATGTAGTCTTACTGTCAACGCAGTGCGATCCTATCAGGGTCGCACATAAGAGCGTTTGGAGAATTTGGAAGATTGGATTATGTTGGTTTTACTCATATGAGATGAGTGAAGGACTGGACTCAGCCAGGCATTGAGTGTGTCAAGTCTACTCAGCGCGTTGAGTGTGTCGAGACCACTCGACGCTTTCGTCGAGTCAAGTGTTGATTTGTCGAGTTAGCGTTGAGAGCGCCGAGACCACTTGACGATTCGTCGAGTCAATTGTTGATTCGTCAAAGGATGGTGTTGAGTACGTCGAGACCACTCGACGCCTTTGTCGAGTCAAATGCTGGTATGTCGAATTAGGCGCTGAGAGCGTCGAGGCTATTCGACGCCTTCATCTAGTTAAATGTTGACTCGTCAAAATAGGCGCTGAGAGCGTCGAGTTAACTCAACGATTCGCCGAGTCAAGTGTTGATTCGACGAGTCTGGCGCTGAGTGCGTTGAGTCCACTCAATGCTTCGTCGAGTCAATTATTGATTTGTTGAGTTAGGCGTTGAGTGCACTCGACGCTTCATTGAATCAAATGTTGATTTGCCGATTATCGACGTAAATACTTGACGAATTCCGTTTCATCAGGTTTAATTCCTTTAAGTCCAGTTCGACGTGATCTGCTGGTATCGGTTGGCTCGGTATTCAGTATATATACGATATGTACAATAAACTGTGTAAGCGACAATACGTTTTGACCTAATCGCGAGTCAGCTTCTTCTTCCTCCTAACGGAACCATTCCGCCAAGGCCGTGAACACCAATCTCGTCGTCGACCGTCCGTCGTCCTTGTACGTCACCAAAAAATGTTTCCAAAGCGTCGTATTCGTCGTCGCCACCTCTTCTAGAGCAGACATAGCAGTCTGTGAAAATGCGGAGTGCTTTCTTCCAACCTAGATCTTGTGTGACAAGAGTGTAAGGGTTCTCCCATTCGTGTGGATCATCCATAGAGGCGTGGACATTATTCTGCACTCAGAACTCCAGCCGCTAGTGATCGATAGATTTCTTGGAGCATCTTGGCTGAATAGTGACTTAATCCCGCAAAGGTAAATTTTATTTATAGTGATTTCACTTCTTGATCAATGTTCATCGTAAGATCTATTTCTCTTGGGCTTTTCTTGTTTCTCTATTCCGCTGCGCACAAGTGTTGTGACGTATAGAAAAACCCAATAGTAGTATCAGAGTCAGGTTGTGCGATGATCATTATTTCAAAAGTTGTTAAATCTATTGCGTGTAGATCTAGAAATTTATAAGTGTTCTAAATACCCAAATCTATTCTTGGAACCTCGCTAAGAACGCATTTGATTTCATTGTGATATCTTAGTTGATATTTTTGTTACTCCTTAACAGTAATCGTCACTCTTGTTGGTTTGTGAAACCAAGTATGTTTGATTTTACATCTCACATAGAGAGACGAGCTTTTCTACTGTATAAGTGGAGTTGGTGTTGCTCATGTCCAGTGCATGTAAATATGTAGATTTAGAAGGGTTCTAGATGTTCAGATTTAGCCCAGTTCGTCAAGTGTTGATGATTTTTTTATTGTGCACATCTTGGATGCATTTGGATTATGACTGCTGTAAGCTTTATTTTGTGGATGTACACATTGGTTAATTGTTAACTATGATTAAGTGTTAATCAATTATCTCAAAAAACCCTTATGTAATATTAAGTATTCAGATGCCTTCTAATGGATGACACTCTTCCTTCCTCGATCGATGAAGTGTGTGCTTGCCAAAGCAAGATGCATTAATCTATCTTGATAAGGGTGCGAGCAGATAATTGTAATATCCCACTATCGACATCGGGTCAAACTTAACTGGGTGATCTCAAAGGTTGAGTGCCCAGAGGCATAGGGTTGGCATGCACCATATGATGGATGCGAATAAAGAGTTACTCACCAACCATACAAGAGTTGCATAGTGTTGCAATCAGCAAACGTTGCCTACCTAAATAACTACATTGTGAGAGAAAAGCCAAAGCTGACTCATAGTATTGGTGAAATACGGATCTTGTCCACTAAGAGAGTAGCTCGCGTAAACTCTCCTAATTGATATCAAGGGTTATCAGTTTGATAAAAGTAGTGCGATTAATTTTAATTAAAGTCCTAATTGAAATAAAAATGTATTTTGTAATGTAGTACTGAATTTTTCATTGCTAAATTTTTGTAGAATTTCCATGCCAAGTGGATCTCATTCCACCCTGTCCCTAAGAGCCATCCTTGAGAAGGAGAAACTAAGTGGGATGAACTATTTGGACTGGTCCAAAAACCTAAGAATTGTTCTCAGGCAAGAGTTTAAGCTCTATGTTTGGAAGAGGAATCCCCTGAAGAGCCAGCCGGGATTGCGTCTCGATCTAATAAAGATGCTTATAAGAAGCATCAAGATGACTTCTTGGATGTCGAATGCCTCATGATGGAAACCATGAACTCTAATCTTCAGAAGCAACATGAGAACATGGGTTGTAAAGAAATTGACAAGCATCTCAAGAAAATATTTCAAGAGTAGGCTTGCCAAGAGAGGTTTGACGTCACCAAGGCATTGTTTCAGTGTAAGATGAAAGCTCGAGACCTAGTAGGGACTCACATACTCAAGATGATTGGGTATATAAAGAACCTTGATAAACTAGGCTTTCCCCTAGAACAAGAGTTGGAAACAGACCTGGTCCTGAAATTGTTGTCGGACAGTTATGAGCAGTTCGTCTTGAACTATAATATGAATGAAATAGACAAGACGCTGCCTGAGCTCCTAAGCTTGTTGAGAACTGTCAAAATCAATATGAAGAAGGTCAAGACTGCTAGCCTCATACTAATGGTGCATAAAGGCAAAGGCAAGGCCAAAGGTTTCAAGAAGACGAAGGTAGGACCTAAGTCATCTCTTGAACCCAAGTATTCAGCACTGAAAATGAAAGGCTTGGTGTAAGAAGGGAAATACCACCACTGTTGCAAGGCTGGTCATTAGAGGAGGAACTGTCCTTCTTATATTGAGGGTCTGCACAAAATGAAGGGAGGTATGAATTCTGCTTCAAGTTTCTATGTTATAAAGATAAACCTTTCTACTCCTTCATCTTGGGTATTGGATACCGGATGTGGTTCTCACATTTGTATAAATGTGCATGAACGGGAAGGAGAAGATTGCTGAGTAAAGGAGAGGTGGGCTTGTGTGTTGGCAATAGATCAATAGTTGCTTCTATCGCCGTAGGAGTTTGCCATCTTTCTTTGCCCAGTGGGCTTGTAATAGAACTGGATAATCGTTATTATGTTCCTTCCATAACTAGAAATATTATATTTATTTTATGTTTGGACATGATTGGATTTTCTTTTATTATTAAGAACAATTTGTTTGGCATTGTATCCACAATTACCCGGATTTGAAGAAGACTCAAGTCAAGCTAAGATGGATTCACAATGTATTTAACGATCTTCTATCAATTTGTGCTTGCAGCTATTCCATGCTAAGTACACGCCAATGTCAGAGTGCAGTGGGTCAATATACACGGGTCTGCGCAACGTAATCCCTCGTTGCGTAGATCAGTGTGTTGATTCACGTGTGCTCTCTCTATTAGAGTGTACTTATTTTCAAGTACAGGGTCAAGGTAGATCAAGAGCAGAAGAAGGAGCAAAGATGGGTCAAAGACCAAGTCATCAAAAGAAGGAAGAAAGAAAATTCTTCCAAGTCAAAATCGACGGGAATCGCTAGTGATTCCCGCCGACTTCGACGGGAATCGCTAGTGATTCCCGCCGACTTCGACGAGAATCGTTAGTAATTCCCGCCGATTCGATGAGAATCAGTTAGCATCTCCCGCCGACTTCTTCCGACTAACAGATTTCAAACAGGGATTCTGCCAAGGCAGAATCGACGGGAGTCATGAGTGATTCCCGCTGACATCGACGGGAATCACCAATGACTCCCGCCGATTTTCCCTTAGGCAAATTTCCTCCGTTCGCTGGACTGAACCAACTTGCCGTGTGCTGTTTCGGCCGGGGCTAGGTCTACTCCTCGTGGGCACCACAATGGTCATTAGGGTTGGCTTCTGGTATAAATATACGCGTATTTTGAACCTCCAGAGACAGACATTCACGGAAATATAAAAGAGGCCGAACGTGACCTAGCCGATCACGGAAATCGCCGAAGCTTGTCGCCGCTCACAAGATCGTCGTCGCCGTTGATCTCAGTGCTTCTCTGATCTTCCGACGATAGTACCGAGGCAAGCAACGCGTCTCACGTATCTCTCTCGAGATCTCTTGTATTCCAATTCATTGAACGAGACTTGTTCTCCATTCCGAATCGGTTGAGACGATTGATCCGACTGAGATCGTTCGTAGACCTTGCTTGCTTCGTCAAGAAGTTTGGATCTACAAAGCATCGCCGCCGCACTTACTTGCCGCCGCCGATCTTGACAAGGTCCTTTCCAAGAGAGAAATCCGGTTGTGGACTCTTCGTAATTTTCAAGCAAGCTTCAACGATCGAAGAAGGACATCGGAATCTCCAAAAGCTTTGTTTGTATTTTCTTTTACATTCAATTTTGTTGTAAAGGAATTTTCATTCCTAGTTGTAAGGGTTAGGTGCAACCCGTTGTGGTGGAGTTGTGTCTCCACTTGTGGAAGGGTTCCTTCCGTAGTTAGGGGAGCGTTGCTCCTAGTGTGAGGATTGGATTTCAATCCAGTTGAAGAAGTGACCGAGTCGTCCCTTAGTGGGAGATAGGTCGAAGGGGGAAAGTGGACGTACCCAAATCGGGGAACCACTATAATTCTTTGTGTGTTTTCTGTGTTCTGTTTTCTTACTTGTGTAGGTTAGTTTAATTCCACAAAAGACTGCACGACACCTATTCCCCCCCTCCCCATAAGTGGATTAGGTCGACACTAAATACTTTTATAATTGTTGTTTTATATTTAAGAATGATGTTTATTATGGTATAACCCAAATGTTTAATGGTTTATATGTTTTGAACTTAGATCATCAAATCTATAATATAGAAAATACTAAAAGACTAAAAATGAATGACTCGAACCCTACGTACCTTTGACAATATCGTTTGGGCCATATAAATGAGAAACGCATATCCAAGCTCCATAAAGATTGATTACTGGACTCATTTGATTGCGAATCATTTGAGAGATACGAATCTTGTTTGTTAGGCAATATGACTAAAGTCTCTTACACTGGTTTCAATGAGAGGGCTGATGATCTCTTGGGTATAATACATAGTGATGTATGTGGACCCATGAGTTCTATGGCTAGTGGTGGGTACTTCTACTTTGTTAAATTTACTGATGATTTCAGTAGATACAGATATGTGTATCTTATGAAGTGCAAATCCGAGACTTTTTAAAAGTTCAAAGAGTTTAAGAATAAAGTAGAGAACCAGCTGGGTAAGGGGGTTAAAGCACTCCGATATGATCAAGGTGGCGAATACCCAATTCATAGGTTTCGTGATCATCTGAAAGAGTGTGGTATTATATCACAGCTCACTCCACCCAGAATGCTGTAATATAATGGTATGTCTGAGCGGAGGAATCATAATCTATTAGATATGGTACAGTTGATGATGAGTCATGCAGATCTGCCTATTTCCTTTTGGAGTTTTGCTCTAGAAACTGCTGCTTTTACACTGAATCGTGCTCCAACGAAAGTGATTCTAAAGAAACCATATGAGATATGGATTGTGAAGTGTCTAGTATGTCTTTCATCAAGATTTGGGGATGTGAGTGATACATACGACGTCAAATGCCTAATAAACTGGAACCCAAGTCAGATAAATGTTATCTTGTGGGGTATCTTAAGGAAACTAAAGGGTACTATTTCTATATACCATTCGAGGGCAAAGTGTTTGTCACGAGGACTGGTGTCTTTCTTGAGAAAAGGTTCTTAAGTAGAAAGACTACCAGGGTAGAACTTGAAGAAGTTCAAGAACCATAAACCGTGAATGAATCGGAATTGGAACATGAGTAAGGACTACAAGTTTTTGTATCTAGAGAGCCTTCTTAAGAAACACAAGTTCCACGTAGATCTAGTAGACCAAGGTTTGAGCCCGAGATATATGGATTTCTTGTGTCTCAAATAGGTAATGTGTTGCTTATAGATCATGATGATGAGCTTGCAACCACCAAGAGGCTATGTGTGGACCAGACTCCGAGAAGTGGCTTGAGGCCATGAAATTTGAAATGGAATCCATGTTTGCAAACTAAGTTTGGACTTTGGTGGAACCACCTGAAGGGGTGCGACCCATAGGGTGCATGTGGGTCTTTAAGAAGAAGTTCGACATGGATGGGAATGTATAGAAATTCAAAGGGCGACTGGTGGCTAAGGGTTTTAGACAAATTCAGGTGTTGACTATGATGCGACCTTTTCTCCTGTTGCTATTGTTAAGTCCATCAGAATTCTGTTTGCAATTGCTGTGTATTATGACAATGAGATCTAACAGATGGATGTCAAAAAGGCTTTCCTAAATGGAAAAATTTCCTTAAGGAAGTGTACATGACACAACCCGAGGGTTTTGTATCTCCAGGTGAAGCCACTAAAATATTCATGCTACAGAGATCCATTTATGGATTAAAACAGGCTTCTCGAAGTTGGAATCTTCGTTTTGATGAAAAGATCAAAGAGTTTGGTTTTATCAAGAGTGAGGATGAACCATGTGTTTACAAAAGGATTAGTAGGAGCATTATTGTCTTTCTGATATTATATGTAGATGACATACTATTGCTCGAGAATGATAAACCGACCCTACAAGTTGTTAAGAATAACCTAGGGAACTGCTTTTCTATGAAATACTTGGGCTAAGCAACTTATATACTTGGTATTAAGATCTATAGAGATAGATAAAATAAGTGACTGGGTTTGACCCAAAGTACATATATTGATAAGGTGTTGAAATATTTCAACATACTTGAGTCCAAGAAAGGATTCTTATCCATGTATCATGGTGCGAGTCTCTCTAAGGACTAGTGTGCTAAATCTTGTGAAGATAAGAACCCCATGAAGTTGATTCCATATGCTTCAGAAATTGGTTCAATCATCTATACAATGATATGTACTCGACCCAATGTCTCTTATTCCTTGAGCATGACTAACAGTATTAGTCTGATCCCGGTGAAAGTCACTGGATTACTGTCAAGAATATCCTAAAGTACTTGAGAAGGACTAAGGATTCGTTCTTGGTATTTGTTGGAGAGGAAGATCTCTTTGTAAAGGGTTATACTGATGCTAGCTTCCAAACTGATAAAGACGACTAATGCCGACATTGCTAATGCGGCCGTTAATCCCTGACATAGAGAGTTCGTGGATTTGGACAGTCGTTGCTGCAAGCTCGAAGATGGGAGTCTACCATGACGTTCTTTGCCAACACCGCCACATGTTTTGCACGTCGTCCGCCGCCGCCATTAAATAACATATAAAATTATTAATTAAATAATTATATATTTTATCAATTTTTATTTTTAGCAATTTCTATTTAATGCAATTTTATTTAAGCATTTTTTCCAAGCATTTCATTGCTATATATATTTTTTCATGTCATGTAATGATGGGTGCATATAACCATCATAGGTTTATTTTATTTTCATTGGTGTAGGCTATATAAAGCCATGTTATGAAGGATTTTAGTAATGAAGTGGATGAAAAATTAAAACCCTAAATCTATTGAGATTTCCCTCCTCCTCCTCTCCCCCTCTTGGAAAATTCGACCCCTCTTCTCTTTCTCTCCTCTCTTGGCCGCCGGCCACCCCCTCCCCCTCTCTATTTTCCCGACCTCCTCTCCTCCTCCTCCTCTAGTTCTCCACTAAACAACCCCTCTTTTTTCTCCTCCATAAACCGAGCCCTCAACCCCTCCCAAACCCTTAGCCGACCACCCTTTAGCTGGACACCTATCATCCTCCATTCACTCTCACGACCATCCACCTCCACCACCCAAATCGATCCCACATCTCCACCTACACCATCATTTGACCAACCCTCTCCACTCCCTCCTAAAACCCGAGCCCCTCCTTCTCCCACCTTGGAATTCGGCCAACCTAGGGTTGCCCTAGCCGCCACCCTCCTCCTCCCCTTCCATCACTCAGCCACCTTCCCCCACCACCCAAACCCGAGCAAACATCCTCCTTACACCCAAACTCGACCCCCTCATCTCCCCTTAGGGTTCGGCCAAACCCCTAGCCACCAACTCTTCACCACCTTGATAATATTTGGCCACCACCTTTTCTCTCTCTTCTTTCCAAATATATATTCCATTAAGGTTTCCCTCTCCAAGGGTTATTGCAAATGGAAAACGGCTCGCGTCTTTATCATCCGGAGCGGATTCGTGGGTTTGCGTGGAAATAGAAAATCAACCATCGTCGTGAGTGATTCCTCCACTCAATATTGTGGACGGACTTCTTGGGATTGGGTAACGATTTACTAAAACCATCTCTTGTGTGTTTCTTCTAAATTATTGTGAGATTTGGTGGAATTAGAAGGCTAATAAATTGTTCTGATTTATATTGAAATTGTGCTTATTAAAATCTAAATTTTAAGCGTTAATTGTCTGAATATTTTTCGCATAGATGGGAGCGGGTAGATCTCGTGAACACAAGAAGAAATCAGGTTCATCACCCTTGATTTCCCCTTGATTTTCATGTGATTTGGTTTACCTTATTATAATTAATTTTTGGGATTGATTTGGACTTTATTTTATACCGCTATTTTAGTCTGGATCCTCTCTGATTAGAATTATGAATGTTTGCGTATAATTTTATTTTGAATTGCTAATTGTCTGGATCGGGTAGGTCCTTTTCGCTTGAGCGAACATTGGCATATAGCCCTTGTTCAATCTCTATAAGGGGTAGCGACTCTTTGCGTTGTGTATTGCTATATTGTAGGAATCATCGTTAGTATTAATTTAGAGTAATATTGCTCGCTGCGTAGTTATTTTAATTACCGATCCTTAGATCGCGTAGTGTTTAATCCGTCGAAGCCATGAGTCTGCATCAATGACTCAAAGTCTTAGTCAGGGTTGATATTTTGCCTAAATGGAGGAGCTGTTAGCTTGAAGAGTTCCAAGAAGGAGATAGTTGTCGATTATACAATTGAGGCCGAGCATATCACTACAGTAAATGCGGCGAAGGAGGCTGTATGGATTAGGAAATTCATCGAAGAGTTAGATATAGTTCCTAAGTATTGTTGGTCCGGTAGTTATTTTCAGTGACAACAGCAGTACAATTGCACTTGCTTCGGAACCTAGATCTCATCAGCTCTCCAAGCACATACTTCAGCGGTTCTATCTTATTCGAGAGATTATTGATCGAGAGGATGTTAACATTTACAGAGCGCTGACTGAAGAAAATATTACTGCTCTATTGACGAAGCCTTTAGCACAGAGAAAACATAATGGCCATGTTAGATCTATGGGTATACGATACCTTAATGATCAGCCCTAGTGGGAGTCTTGTGAAATATGTATTTATCGGTTGTTGTAATCATTCATTTGATGAGTAGTTACTATACATTTCATTTTATATTTTAGCAAGTTCTTTTATTGTGTAAATTTATTTCTATTATGATATATTAATTTAACGTAAAAAATGCCCTTAGAATGTTTGCTTCCATAGGAGTCAAGTGGTGGCATGAATATGAGAGCCTATGTTCTCAGAAACTTCATTCTTAAATATTCCCTGGTCGAGTTTCATATTAGAAGCTAAGGGAGATGATGACACATTAAGACTAGCATGTGTCTTGACTGATGACCGGTTCTTACAGTCATGATATTGTGATATCAAGTTATCATATGTGTACTTGTTAGTGAACAAGTTGTACTAGACAGACCCACCATGAGAATACTTTGTAGATAGTTATATGAATGTGTCACAAGTATGGCTCAAGTGACAATGGTGTTTGTGGTCCTTTGACCTGAAGTCACAACATTCATCGAGTGAGGATGAGCGTACTTTGATGTTATCAAAAGTCCAGTCTTGAGAAAGTTGGATGATAAAGGTGATTATTGGATACGTTACGAATTATTTGGGTGTTTGAGTGTAAGCAGAGATGGGATTGGTCCTCTTATTTGACAGGAGTTACATCCATGGGCCCTTGATGGAATGAGACTGAGAAATGCATGGCTGATTCAATATGTGATATTGGACTCACCAATTTCTAGAAGTCCATTCTAGATCAGGAAACTAGGATTGAATAATTATGAGGGTGATACGGTCTATACCTCTAGTTTTATCCAGATGTAAGGGACGAAGGGACATGATAACACTATTACATTGAATGGCTTTCTAGTTTTAAACTCTTATTGCTTGAGGAGCAATGATGTATTGCTAGATTCCACTCATTGATTATGAATCTTTTCTCTGATACTTTCAAGATCAAGTGGGAGATTGTTTGTGTTACCATTGTGATCTGGAAGTGATCAAGCATGTAATCTCACTACCAATGCAATATGAGCCTATCAGGGTTGCACATAAGAGCGTTTGGAGAATTTGGAAGATTGGATTATGTTGGTTTTACTTATATGAGATGATTAATGAAATCTGTTTCAGTATTAAGTGTTTGTTGTTTACAATGATTATGTAATATCCTGCTCTGAAATGTTTTTTTTCTTCCATTACAATTTTGTTTTATCTTAAGAGATGTATATCTTTGACTAAGGGTTATGACTTCTCCAAATAGGGGGAGATTGTTGGGTACATTGGAAAATGTGTACTAGATTTGGAGAAGCCACAACTTAGTCAATGATATGCATCAATGTATATTTGATAGAAGTTTGAGTTTCATTGTGCAGGTTTAAATATTTGAAGAAAAATTTTCTAAGTACAAGTGTCGACACTTGTGAAGAAACTGTGTCGACACTCAGGAAACTTGTGTCGACACTCAGACAAATTGTGTCGACACACAGACAAATTGTGTAGACACTCAGGAAAGTTGTGTCGACACCCAGAATTTGTGTCGACACTTATAAAGAAGCTATGTCTGCACCTAGCTGCTATGTCGACACTCAGGAAAGCTGTGTCGACACACTGGCAAAATGTGTCGACATTTATAAAGAAGTTGTGTCGACACTCAAAGCTATGTCGACACCTAAAGAAGCAATTGTGTTGACATCCAGAATTGTGTCGACAACTTAAAATAGAATTGTGTCGACACTTAAATCAGAAGATGAGTCGACACTCAGGAGCTATGTCGACACCTGAAGCAATTGTGTCGACACATAGGACTTGTGTCGACACACCAACTCTCTAAAGGCTGTGTCGAGCTCAGAAGCAATTGTGTCGACACACAGGACTTGTGTTGACATACACTCAACGCCATTTGACAAACACTCAACGCCATCTGTCTGCAACAAAAATGTCGAGACAAGAAGATGCTGTGTCGACACACAGGACTTGTGTCGACACACAGGACTTGTGTCGACACATATAACAAAAAGCAGTGTTAAGAAGCAGAAGTATGACTGTGTCGACACTTGGAGTATTTGTGTCGACACCTTTAAGACTTGTGTTGACACTTAGCCTATATGTTTCGACACATGTGGAGAAGTCTGCTGAGTGTTGTGTGCTGAGTTGGAAAGACACAAAAGAACCTAGTGATGTGACTGGTGACTTGACAACTGTCATAACTAACCGGTCTGACACCACTGTCAGAACTGTCAGAACTATCAGAAGTCTGTTATGAACCGGATCAGCCGATAACCATGATGCAAGCTCTATATAAGATACAGATCGGAATCGATAGAATATATATATAGAAACAAAACAACGTGAAACATCTATAAGAAGAATTCTGATAGATCAAGGGCTGTCTGCAAGAAAGATTCAGAGTTCTATCTGAATTTAAGGAAGAAGCTGATTGAAGATCATCTTCATAAACAGAGAAGATCCAACTTATTTTGTTTTAATCAAGAGGCTTTGAAAAGCTAAGTTAGTTTGGATAAGAAGGATCAGTCAATCCAAGAACTGATCAAGAAGACAACATCAACAGAGAAATCTAGCTGGTAAAGTTTTCTGATACTTATTACTCACAAATTCTTGTAGGATCAATTGTTAGATCTGAGTATGTAAGCCTAAAATTAAAAAGGCTGAGGTAGGGAAGTGTGCCTGAGGTAGGAATTATGGAAAGTCTGAGTTGTAAGCCTAATTATAAAGGCTGAGGTAGGGCCGAGGCTTGAGGTAGGATTCTATAGAAGAATCTGAGGTAGGACTTGTGTTAAGTCTGAGGTGTAGGAACCATCTTTGGTTCTGAGATTGTAAGATCTGTGGATCTGAGCAAGTGGAAGGAAGTTAGGCTGAATCCAGTTATCTGCTGGATAGACGAAGAGGGAAAGTGGATGTACCCATATCTTGGGGAACCACTATAGATCTGGTGTTTGCTGTATTGCATTTAATTTCTGTAGATAGAATTATTCTGTGCTAAAGGAAGTTACATATATCTGTTTGCCTTAAAATTAAAAAGACTCAAAAAGATTAGAACCTATTCACCCCCCTCTAGGTGTTTAGGCTCTTGAAATAAAGTCTTTCACTCCCCTATAACTAGTTCATGTGGATGTTGCTTTGAGAAATTTAAGGTACTTGGAGGCCTATAACTTTCTACAAGAGTTGGAGTTTCACTTGCCACTAATCTCTCCTCACCCTTATCCCCTATTGCTACACCGTCATCAATTTCCTCTTCATTTGGTTTAGGCTCTTTAGCTTGGATATTTTCATCAAAATGCACATGAGCCAATTCTTCAACAACTAAGGTTCTTTTATTGTAGAACCTATAGGCACAACTTGTACTCGAGTATCCTAAGAAAGTGCCTAGATCAGATTTTTTGTCAAACTTTCCTATATGATCCTTAGTGTTTAGAATGTAGCATGGACAACCAAAGACCCTAAAGGATAATTTCTTGTCAATGAATAGCTCATATGGTGTTTGTTTAATAAGGGGGCGAAGCATGACTCGGTTCATCACATAGCTTGCTTTGTTAAACGCTTAGCCCAGAAATATCGTGGTAAGCAAAACTCGGCGAGCATAGTGCGTGCTAACTCTTGGAGAGTGCAGTTCTTTCTTTCTACAACCCTGTTCTGTTGTAGAGTTCAAGGGGCAGAGAAATCTTGCTTTATTATTAGGGTGTCACATAGATTTGTAAAGTGTAACACCCCTATCCGTCGCATAGCATATAGTAGTAGGTCCGGCCGGGGCCCGACGCCATATACTACGGACAAACCAGTTGGTTACGCATTGAAACCATTCAACCAATCACACGTCCTACACAACACCTAGCGGAAGCAATTTATTAGGTTGCAAAAGAAATAAGAACCCAGCCACAACAGCATGAATGTCCACTACAAACTCAGGAATGTATACATACACCAAAAGAGAAATGGCCTTAAGGCCTTACACTGTTCACTTAGCAAAAGTAGTGTTTTCCTACTTCGGCTCGCAGGCCGGCCATACATGAAAAACGGGAAAGAAACATAAGCAATTAGGCCTTCGAGGGCCGGCACATCAACAAGGGCTTTAGCCCGCTATTTCCCGCTCTGCTCCGCAGTACCTGCAAGCCACAAACCACCGCCCGGTGGCGAACAATAGCAACGGTCAGCAATGCTGACCAAATTATAACGATTCCGCCCCCAAACCGGGGCGGCAAAGCTTCTTCCCTGCACTTATTAGCAAAACAAGCAACACAGTAAAACAAGCATCTCATCATAGGTGCACGCTTTCTCGGCCGTACACCCCGTGCTCTCAGGGCACTTACTCGGCAAAGCCAGTCCGAACCCCGTCCGGTCCTCGACTCCACCACCACCCCCAGGGTGGCAATCTTTGTGAGCATTTAGTCTTCTCAACCGTAGCCTAGAATCGATCTCCAAATCTCGGTAAGTCCCACGTAAAACTTTAGGTCGCTTTAACCGAGCAGGTGGAGCGGGTAGAGGGCTACTAGTCCGTTGCTCACTCCGCCACTGCCATTCGGCCCTTTGGCGCGGACTAAGCTTTCCCCAGTCCCAATTAACAATCAAACACGGTACATAGCCCCGCTAAGTACCCGGTTGGCTCCCAGGCCACCGCTATGACAGAACTACATTTCCGTCCAAAATTTCCGGGTGCACCTCGGGTTTCATCCCCAAGGCTCCCTGCTGCAATCAAAACATGATACATAGCCCCGCTATGTTCCCGGCTGGCACCCAGGCCACCGAGATGGCAGAACTTCGTTTCCGCCCAGATTTCCGGGTGTACCTCGGGGTTAATCCCCAAGATTCCCTGATGCATTCTACCGCATAGCAACCCGAAAACAACCACAACGCTCGGAGTCTTCTCCGGCAAACAAATATGCATAGCAAAACATCACCGATCCGGAAAACACGTCCGGGTAGGCTTCACACACCATGCCTATGTCCGTACTTCGATTCCGGACTCTAACAAGGGGGACTTTACATATCTACCCCAAGGAATACCACGATCTCGCCGCACACTCGCGGGAGAGGGGTTTTCCCATGCAAAGGAAGAAGAGCTTCACAAGCTCAAGAAGAGAATCATTACCCTTTCGCTTTTCCACAGCGCCATCGAAAACTATGCGGTTGGAAAGCATCGCAACGGCGTCACCTCCGCGGATCTGGACTCGGATCGCGATTCGGAGCTCCGAAGCTCCTCCGGCGGCCGGATCTTGGACTCCTCCTTCCTCCTTGCTCTCCCTTCTCTCTAAACTCTTAGAGAGAGAATGGCTAAGGGAAATGAGGATTCCCAACCCTAAATCCCGGATAAAACCTCTCAGGAAAAGCCCCCCACCGTTGGATCCAAAGCCAAGGAAACGAACGGTCAAGATTAGATCTGAAATTATAAAATCTGGGCCGAACACGGGTTGCAACACGGCCGTGTGCCTGGCCATGTCACCCATTCACCGTCTCGATCGATTCGAAAACCAGCACACGGCATGTGACTCGGCCTCCGACACGCCCGTGTTGCCTGCGACACGCCCGTGTCGGGACCCGTGTCACGCCCCCCGTGTGCAATCTAACAACACTTCGCAGTCAGAGAGGTACACGGCATCAGACACGCCTGTGTCAAGCTAGACACGCCCGTGTTCGTGCCCGTGTCATTACCCGTGTACCCAACTGCACATCACAGGTGTGACACGGCTTGGGACACGCCCGTGTTCCACCACACGACCATCGTCGACCTGCACTGGTCGACGACACGGCCAGCTCGACGTCTCGAGCTCGACACGCCCGACACGGCCTCCGACACGCCCGTATCGGGGCCCGTGTCACCTGCACCAAAACCCTGTCTTGGCCAAATTTGATCCCCGTCGCTCCTATAACATTTTGGGGTGTTACAATTCTACCCCCCTTAAAGAATTTCGTCCACGAAATTAATAAAGGAAAAACAGGACTTAACGTAAAACAGTACCTAAGCGGAACAATTCCGGGTACTCCTCGAGCATAGTCTGCTCCCGTTCCCAAGAGAGCTCCTCACGCCCGCAATTATCCCACTGGACCTTAAACATCCGGATCTCCTTGTTACGGAGTCTCTTGACCTCCACATCTTCGATACGAATGGGCTTGACCCTAGTCGTCAACCCCTCGTCTACCGGCACTTGGTCAACTGCGATCACCTACGAAGGCTCTTGTACCGCCTTCCGCAATACAAAAATGTAGAACACATCATGTAATCCACTTAACTTCTCCGATAACCTCAAACGGTAAGCCGCTTCGCCGACTCGCTCCAGAACCTCAAAAGGTCCAAGGTATCTTGGGCTCAGCTTCTTCAAGCGTCCCACCCGCGAAACCCCCTTGAACGGCTTCACTTTAAGGTATACCCAATCGCCTACCGCGAACTCCACGTTCCGGTGCTTGGCATTGTAATACTTCGCCTGCCGGTCCTGAGCGATCAACAAGCGCTCCCGAATGATCCGCACTAACGAGGTAGCACTCTCCACCTCCTGCTTCTTGTACAACCTTGCCTCACCCGTTTCAAGCCACGATAACGGTGTGCGACACTTCCTACCATACAAGGCCTCGTAGGGCGCCATTTGTATACTTGCTTGGTAGCTGTTGTTGTACGCGAACTCCACCAAATACAGGTGGTCTTCCCAATGCTTACCGAAATCCAGAACACACATGCGTAGCATGTCCTCCATCGTTATATTGACCCTCTCGGTCTGCCCATCCGTCTGCGGATGGAAAGCTGTACTGAACTTTAACTTTGTCCCCAGCAACTGCTGCACCAACCTCCAATCATTTGACGTGAACCGCCCATCGCGATCACTCACAATGCTACGGGGCACACCGTGCAGCCTAACAATATTGTCAACATACAACTTTGCCAATTTTTTCACCGAGTCATCCTTCCTATGCGGAATGAAGTGCGACACTAGTGTCAACACAACTACGATCACCCAAACGGCGTCGTTAATTCACTGTGACTTTGGCAAACCGTGCCCATAGTCCAGTCGAACTTCTATTCCGAACTAGGCATGGATTCAAGAATCCCTCGGCACTTGGCACTCTGCCTTCACTAAGGTGCAAGGCTGGCACTTTGCTACATATGGTGCCACGAACTTCTAGAGTTCTGGCCACCAGAGCACTTCTTCAGATATCGGCACAACTTCGTGCCTCCTAAGCGAGTTGAGTACTTGATATAACGTATCACAACTCCACCCATAGATTACCCATGCTTGGGCCGCACAAATAATGGTCTTTCCTTGGTAGCCCACCTACAACCGTCGATTCGGGATTTCGACCCGTCGAGCCGCACTCATGATTTCCTTCATGCAGCTACACAAACCATAGTTTGCCAACTACGATCAGCCAGGTCATACTGGACTTCCGTCCAGTTCAACACTGCTTCGGCGCTAGTCTGCTTGTCAACACAACAGATCTCTAACACTTCCAATTCCTGAACTAGCCTCTCAACATGTACCAACAACCATTTGGCTTGGGCGGGAGCCCTGCGACTCAACGCATCCACACTGCGTTGCCCTCGCCGGGTGCATGATAAATCTTGAATGTATAGTCCCCCAGGAACTCCTTTCATCTCCGCTGCCTCAAGTTCAGGTCCTATTGATCCAACATATATTTCAGGCTCTTAAGGTCGGTATGAATATCGACCTAACGTCGTACGAGTAGCGCCTCTACAGCTTAAGCGCAAATATCACGGCCACCAACTCCCAGTCGCGGACCGAATAATTCCTTTCATGCACTTTTAGCTGATGCGAACCATATGCTATCAAGTTCCCATGCTGCACCAGCACGCAGCCCAAACCACTACCCGAAGTGTCACTAAAAACCTCGAAGCCCTCGGTCCCACTCGGCGAACTAAGCACTGGCGCCGTGGTCAACCGACTCTTCAGCTCTTCAAAAGCTTGCGCACACTCATGCGCCCACACAAAACTCTGATCTTTTCTTGTCAAAGTCGTGAGAGGTAGCGCTATCCGCGAGAAGTTCTCCACGAAGTGCCTGTAAAAGCCGGCAAGCCCCAGCAAACTCCGGACTTCCGCTATCGAAGACAACATAGGCCACTTTCGTATTATAACAGTCTACGCCGGATCCATCGCAACTCTTCCCTACTGACTAAGTGACCAAGGAACGTCACTGAAGATAACCAAGGCTCGCCTTTGGAGAACTTTGCGTATAGCTCGTTCCTCCTTAGCGTCCCCAAAACCAAACGCAGATGCTTGAAGGGATCTTCTTCGCACTGCGAGCACACCGATAGGTTGTCAATAAAGACGATCACAACAAGGTCTAAGTACTCCCTGAACGTTCTGTTCATCAGGTTCATGAACACCGATGGCGCATTAGTCAGCCCGAACGACATGACCGTAAACTCGAAATGCCCATATCTTGTGTTGAACGCTATCTTTGGGATAACACTTTCCTTGATTCTCATCTGATAGTAACCAGACTTAAGTTCCAACTTTAAGTACACCGATGACCCACCCAACTGATCAAACAGATCGCCAATACTTGGGATCGGGTACTTGATCTCTTTTAACGACTTGCTCAGTTTTTCATAAACGATTCAGAGCCGCAAACTCCCGTCCTTCTTCTACACGAAGAGGGCCGGTGTGCTCCAAGACAACAAACTTGGACGCACAAAACCTTGATCCATACGCTCTTCAAATTGAACTTTCAGTTCTGCCAACTCATTAGGCGTTAGCCTATAAGGAGAGCATGACCCAGATTTGGTACCTGGCGCCAGCTCACTCGCGAAATCGATCGCTCGCTACGGAGGGACTCCAGGGAAACACATCAGGATATTCGGATACACCCGAGATACTACCCAATGTAGGCTTAGGCTTCAAAGCCTCCCATGATGGCAGTAACGACGCTTGCACGTCGAATCCCTGACCCCTAAACCGTAACCTTGCAACACAGAATCTCTTTTCGCGCGCATTGAACATCCGTAACGCCACAACGCATCCAATTTGTCCTTTTCCATCGAAGAAGGTACTTCAATACATGATATAAACCCCTTGGACAAAAGGTGCGCGAAGCTCCCGTATCGAACAATGCTCTCGCCGGATTGCCAATAATCCAAACAAAGCCTAGAACATCCAGTCCTAAGCTAACACGCAAAAGGTAGCAGGTATAAGAAGCTAAATTGCTATCAATTAAACCATACCTGTCTTCCCGACAGTCGGTCATAAGGCCTCCTGCTGGCCAAGGATGTCCATTCCCAGTTGTGCCGGAGTAAATAGCGGTGCGGTAGACGCCACCGCCTTTCCTTTCTCCTCAAAAATTGCCCCCGACTTCTTTTTGGACATTGGGCGTCCAAACCAATAATCCCGGGCATAGTGCCCCGGCTTTCCACAAACAAAGCATTCCTCCCGGGTTTAGACTGTAGTCGCTCCGGATGTGCTAGAGGAAGGGACTAGACCCGACCTCCTAGCCTTCTTGTACCACCTACGGTACCCAGATTTTGAGGTTGTCCGCTTGACCACCGAATCTTTTGCCACAGAATCTCCGACTGTTCCTGCCAAAACTTTCCTTGTCTTCTGAGCACTCTCCCAACACTCTCTGGCGAGGTGCCCTTTCTTGCCACAAGAATAACATTTGACGGTAGTTTGGGTAGTAGATGAACCAGCCTCTTCTCTCGGCCTCTTTCGATAAGCAGTCCTTATAGGATCTGTAAGGTTTGGTACCCTATTCACCGGTACTCGGTGAGTTTCCCCCAACTCCACTTCCAACGCTCTGGCCGATTCCACCAAAGCTCGGAATCTCAATAACTTTGGTCCTAGCAGTAGGATACGCAACTCGCTGCGCAGACCGTTATAAAATCTATCCACTATAGATTGCTCGCTTTCCCATTCAAAGCCTGGGTAGCGCCTCACCATAAGGAACGTCTGCAAATATGCATCCACCGAATGCGCTCCCTGCGCCACAGTCATGATCCTCTGCTGCTCTACCTGACCCCCAAATGCCCTTTGCTCCAACATACCACCCGATGTTGGGGCCAACTCAGGGACAAATGGTTGCACATTACTCCCATGATGTGCATTGGTCACAGCGAACACCACTTCAACCACCCTTCTTATGGTTTCCAAAGACGTAGGGGTCTCCAGCACGTCGCTGGGTGCATTACTTTTCTCAGAAAGTGCGCATTCAGACTGCCACGCGCCACTCTCGGACACCTACAATCGTACATAACACCAATAAGGGACCGAACAAAATTGCAAAAAGAAATTATAGGAACACGCAGGTTCCCCAAACATGTGTATTTTCATTCCTAAGTGGACATTCATGGGTTCTTTTCATGTTATAACAATGACGCACATACATGTGCTCACCACCCCTTAAAGTGAATTCACCCACGAATTCATTTAAGCTTGACCGAAACCAGTAGTCTGATACCAATTTGTAACACCCCTATCCGTCGCATAGCATATAGCAGTAGGTCCGGCCGGGGCCCGACGCCATATACTACGGACAGACCGGTTGGTTACGCGTTGAAACCATTCAACCAATCACACGTCCTACACAACACCTAGCGGAAGCAATTTATTAGGTTGCAAAAGAAATAAGAACCCAGCCACAACAGCATGAATGTCCACTACAAACTCAGGAATGTATACATACACCAAAAGAGAAATGGCCTTAAGGCCTTACACTGTTCACTTAACAAAAGTAGTGTTTTCATACTTCGGCTCGCAGGCCGGCCATACATGAAAAACGGGAAAGAAACATAAGCAATTAGGCCTTCGAGGGCCGGCACAGCAATAAGGGCTTTAGCCCGCTATTTCCCGCTCTGCTCCGTGGTACCTGCAAGCCACAAACCACCGCCCGGTGGCGAACAATAGCAACAGTCAACAATGCTGACCAAATTATAACGATTCCGCCCCCAAACCGGGGCGGCAAAGCTTCTTCCCTGCACTTGTTAGCAAAACAAGCAACACAGTAAAACAAGCATCTCATCATAGGTGCACGCTCTCTCGGCCGTACACCCCGTGCTCTCAGGGCACTTACTCGGCAAAGCCAGTCCGAACCCCGTCCGGTCCTCGACTCCACCACCACCCCCAGGGTGGCAATCTTTGTGAGCATTTAGTCTTCTCAGCCGCAGCCTAGACTCGATCTCCAAATCTCGGTAAGTCCCACGTAAAACTTTAGGTCGCTTTAACCGAGCAGGTGGAGCGGGTAGAGGGCTACTAGTCTGTTGCTCGCTCCGCCACTGCCATTCGGCCCTTTGGTGCAGACTAAGCTTTCCCCAGTCCCAATTAACGATCATTTTTTACTTTTGAAAGAAATATTGTCCAGCAGTAACGTGAATAGTCACATATAAGAATGAAC